>CP136057.1:161272735-161747735 GCA_032464435.1 Aegilops umbellulata | reverse complement strand
TCTCTGAACTCTTTTATGCATGATTAAGATAGATTTGTATTTCTCCCCGATCTATTGATTTGATTGGGCCAACTAGATTGTCTATCTTGCAATGGGAGAGGTGCTTTGTTTTGGGTTCAATCTTGCAGTGTCCTCACCTAGTGACAGCAGGGGTAGCAAGGAACATATTTGTTGTAACACCCTGGATTTTTGGCCCTTTTATTTTCTTTGAATTTATTTGGATTTTTAATTTGGATTAATTTTCCGTGGCCCTGTAGTCTTCAAACCTGGGAAGTTCATATCTTCTCAGTCTCCCAAGTGGCTTGTCATCCTCAAATCCATCCCAAGACCTTGTCATTTCCATCTTGTCCCAGCCTCACATTCTTTTTCTTGGGAATATTTCTTTTTCTATTAAAGGAATAACCCTGTTTTCATCAGGTTGTGAAGCAACCTATATTTCTGTCACTCCAAAATTCCCAAATAATTCTCATAAATTGTTTGGGTCATATCTTCCATGCCTAGTTCAAAAATAATTCAGGAGTATTCCTTTTCCTTTTCTGCCCTGAACGACACTTTGTGAAGGAAGTGTCATATACATATTCCTGATTGCCCTCAAACTTATTGATCACTCTCTCTTATCCATATTATTGCCACATGCCAAAATTTAACTTCATTTGCCAAGTAAATCTTACTCAACAATTTTTCAAAGTTTGTGTCCAAAAAGAAGCTTTGTGAAGGAAGTGCTAGCTAGGTTTATCCAAATGAGTTGAAAGTTTTACATGATCTCAATAGGCTCAAATCATTACTATCCCCAAGATTTGATCTCACTCAACATATTCATGTGAGCTCAACATCCAATCTGTGTTTTTGGTTAGATTTTTAGTTTGTGAAGCAGCTATATTTTATATTGCTTCATAATTGCTGAAAAATTACCAGAACCTTCTACTTCCTATATAACGTCTATATACTAAATTTGGACTCG
Source organism: Aegilops umbellulata (assembly GCA_032464435.1). NCBI lineage: Eukaryota > Viridiplantae > Streptophyta > Magnoliopsida > Poales > Poaceae > Aegilops > Aegilops umbellulata. The sequence goes on along the minus strand of CP136057.1, from coordinate 161,746,774 downwards.
TTTCATCTAGCCAATTTGTACCAAGAACTTTCCCAAGATTCTGTCCAAAGTGAAGCAAGTACCATTTTGGTATGTCCAAATGGTATAAACTTTTACAGTTTCTTCATATGACCAAATGATCACCCTCCTCCAAATTTTAGACCATTCCAATAACCATTTGAGCACAACATAAAGATTTGCATTTCTTTCCAGTGGGGTACATTGTGGAGCAAGTGCCACTTAAGCATCTCCATTTGAGGTCAAACTTGGCCAAGATCATCCTCTTAGTATGTGATCACACCCAGACAAAGCTCGTCATCTATCTCTAGACCAATCTTCCCCACCCCAATACAAACACTTTCCTATTCAATTGTCTACGAGCTACCTCTGGTCACATCATGGCCTCCTGTTCTTGTTTCTTGGCTCTTTGGCACTCTCTGTTGTTTGTCTAACCTCCTAGACACGGTTTGTAGAGCTAGAGTGCATCGCGTGTGCCTGTTCACGCGATGGCCACACAGATGGCATGCCAATGCCCGTGCTCTGGCAGTTAGGACCCTCTGTTTCGTCCATTCCCTCGTGCTCTTGCCACGGCAGGATGTCTAGGAGCTTCCCACTGGCCTCGCGCCTACTCCTCTGCCTCGTCCCCCTCCTGTTTCTTCATCCTCACACACTGGTAGCCCTGCCCGCGGCTCTGTTCGGCGTGGTGGCCGACCGAACTTGTCGCCTCTCGTGTCTGCCACTCCTTGCACCCCTGGTGCTCCTTTGACCCTCCCTCATCGCCATCTGAGCTTGGCCATGAGCACACGCGTACGCGCCAGAGCAGCGGCCACGCGTACTCAATGATCCCCGACCACGATATTCCCCGCCCTGGCAATTTATGCTCGTCCCGAGGTGCCTCTGCCTCACCAACCTTCTCTCTACCCTCCTAGAAGCATCCCTGACCACTCCCTCGAGCTCAAGGAGTTCTCATTCCTCCTCCATGGCCGACATGTCCGCCTCGGCCTTGGCCTAAATTCAAGCTTCCCAAGCCTCCTCGCCCGCTCTAACCCTCCCCAGAGCTCTGCCCTAGCCACCACGAGCCTTCCCGGCCCCTCTACTTCCTCTGCCCACCGTCAGAGTGTCGTGCCCATCTCCACCCGAAGCTGCCATCCGCCGCGGCCTAAGGCCCGCCCGTTCCAGCCCTCCTCGGTATCCCCGCTAGTTCCAGGCGGAAGTGCGGCCTCCTCCCGAGCCCGCCGGTGGTCCGAGCTCCACCGGAGGTGCCCGAAGTCGGTCGGGCGCTCGCCGGCGCCGCGCGACCTCACCTCTTCCCTATGCCCGCATCGGGAGGAAGAAGACGACGCCTCCCCTCGTCGGCTAGGCGGGCCCCGCTGTATACCCGGTCCCACCTGTCATCGACCGCGGCTCCTTGTCCAGCTGGATAAGTGGAAGTGCATTTACATGAATACATTTTCGCCACCTAAAAGCGTATTCTGGCTCTGTTTTGGGGTAGATTACGTTTTCTGCTCAGGAAAGTGTATTTTCTTAGAAGACGGTTTCTGTTTAATCCGCCATGGGCTTGTTCGTGAATAATTATTTACATATTAGTCCTTGGGATTCAACTGACTATATCTCCGCAACCAGAACCCCGAATCAAGTGATTCAAAACCCACGTTCTCTATTCGTCGAGCCCGTTTCATTGGTACCATTTTCACTATGTTTTCACATACTAAAAATGACCATTTTGCCCTTGCCCTTATGAGCCCCCATCGGGAGAGAAACTTTTCCGGCGATTCTTCCCGCGAGTTCCTCGACTTCCTCCTGGTGTATTCTTCACCCCCAGGCAAGCCACGACAACCACTTGCATGATGTTCTTGCAATAGCCATGGTTTTCTACTTGAATATTTAAATAAGTTGTGCATGTTAATACTTCATGAATGCTTTATATATGCTTGTGAACCCATGCTTATCTTTACGCCATGATCATTTGCATCTAGTTGGTTAAGTGATTACTTTCTAACATTATTATCATGTTCTTTTCTTGTAATTATTTTCCGGTGCTAGCAATCATGCTATGTCCATCTGAAGTGTTATTATTTATTATACTTGTGCTATTCATGATCATCAGTATGCCATGCTCATTTCCATCTAGAGAATGATTTATTGTGGTAGATATGTTAAATGGTTATATTGCTCACCCATCTTCATGTTGATATCCTGCTCATATTCATTGTCATCGCATCATGCTCTTTATTTATGACCCAGCTCATCACCATTCAAGTTGAATCGGACTTTAATCGAACTTGAACACCTATTGGCTGAGTCATAGTGACATCAAATTGAACTTACCAGTGCAGGCACACTTGCCTGTATGGGAAGGCCCTAGTTCGGTCCATTGTCATGCCTCTCACTGGTGCCTCCAACTAGGGAAGGTTGTGTGTGTGCACTACCCTGATCAGGTGGGCGGCCATAAGCCTTGTGTGCCCGAGTTGTTTTAGGTGCCTTTGTCCCCATTTGGGTCTGTTTTACTTTTGCCACGACGGTGGGTGTTGGATGTCCAGAGTGGCATCGGGGCCACCCATGACTTAGCCCAAAGGGGAGTTTGTCGGAATGGCCGGGAGAGTGTCATGCAATAGATTGGTTTTGTCGGAACGCCGTTGGTCCACCCGAATGGGAGTACGAGGCCTTGGGTTCCATGGTGTGGGTACAATGTACTAACCTCTGCATAGTGTATAATCTATCGATAGCCACACCCGTAGATATGGGCCCAGTTCGTAGTAGGTCACACTATGGGTCAACAGTAATAATAACCTAATTAATAAACAACCCCGGTTCGATGAGAAGAGAAGTTAGTTGACCTTTATGTGATCACGAGAGGATCACAAGGGTATCGTTGATACCGAAGTTGGTTGATCTTTATGGTGTCATGTGATGGCCGCGGGTAAAGATCAAGCTCCTTGTGATCACGTGATGATCATTATCGTATTGTTAATAAAGCATGATTAATCCTGAGGTGATAGTGTGATGTCCATGATGGTAGATTGAAACATATGGTGGTTACGAGGTAACCTCTGAACATAGTAAGTTGGTACATGATGTTGTTAACATTTTGCATGCTAGTATCATCCTTGTTCATATCATGAGTAACATTTTAATGCCATGCTATTGTTTTTTCTTGATTGCTTTGGTTGTTGTGAGCTTGCGAGTACATTCAAAGTACTCACCTCGCGTGTCATCCCAGTTTGCAGGTCATGCTGTGATTGCTTGCGTGTCGAGCATTCCAAATGTGTGATCTAGGATATGCATTACAGCCAAAGGCGAGTGGAGTTCATTCACCGTTGTTGTTGTTCTGCTGCTAGCATAGAGCTACCTTCGCAGGCGTAGTGTCGTCGTGCCGAGATATTTCATTGTAATACTCAAACCCTTGTACTTCGAGTATTTGTTATAAGAGCTAGTTTTTTCTTTGCCAAGCAGTGCCATATTCCAAAAGACTTGATCATTGGGCAGGAATATGGGGTGTCCGGTCTCTCTGAGCCGGAGTGCCACAGGACTTGGTATCAGAGTAGGTCTGGCTGTAGGACGCCCTAGTCTACGCGAGCATTAGAAAGCGATAGTATAGAGTCTAGTCGATTTGTGCATTTGGTTGTTGCATTTGTTTGTTGCATAGCATGCATATAGACTTATAATCTTGCCGCTAACGGTTGATCTTGTGAGTGTAGTAACAACTTAAGACTTGCTTCAATATAAACATTGCAACCTTGAAGAAATCCAAGTTGCTCATCTCAGTTACTAGTAAAAACTGAATATTCCACATATGTAGCCCCCAAGTACCGGGTTGTCATGCTTGCAGCAACCTGGGACTTGTAATTGTCTTATTCTCACAAAAACTTCAACCAGTGTAGCCCCCAAGGGCCGGGTCCTTATGCAATAATGAGCAGGGACTTTGTAGATATGATCATGCAGACTTGAACAACAACGTGTAGCCCCCAAGGACCGGCTTAGTAAGATAATACTGAGATGGGACTTTGTATATAATTTATTGATAATAACATCATATGATGTAATCTCCACCATGGGGCTTGAACCCACGTCCACAAGGTTAAGAGCTTTGTACTCTACCAACTGAGTAGTGGACCTTTCAATATAATGGATTAAGGTTTGTGTACCTTGAATTTTTGATAGGAGCAAATGGTAGCCCCCAAGGGCCGGCTCATTACAATGTGATGAGTCGGGTATTCAATAAGTGGAGCAAAAAATGACTTTGCATTAGCTCCCAAGTACCATGGTGCATGCTGGCAGTGACATGGGACTTGCATATTTGACGTAATCTCAACTTGAATAATGTAGCCCCCAAGTGTCGGGTCGTAAGCCTGCAGCGAATTAGGACTATTCCCTGTCCATTGATAAAATTATAGCTATTGCACTGAAGCGACTTTGAAAACCTCAATCATAATACTGGTTATTGATAACCATAATAAAAATACAACCATGTTGGCTATTAATGATTTGAATACCTTATCTGTTGACAAGTAAATCCGGAGTTTAAATACCCAGCGGCTCTTGGCCGATGGCGACTTAATACACATCCATTGCAATCCGGGGATTTTTGTAACCCGATGGCTTATAGCCTTTGTGAAAATCAATAACTGATAACCCTTTTGAAACACCAATTTCAATTCGATGATGGGCTTGAACTTACTCATCTATGTAATTCATAGCTCTGCAAAATCATGTACATAGTTTAAACCACATATGCCCTGGTTACTTAACGTCAAAAGCCAGGGCAGGTTATGAAACCTTAGATAAGAAATAAATATCATACCTTTGATACTTATGAACATTGCCGGCTTATCATGCCAATGCAATAAGGGTGACAACCCAAAATTTAGAAGCCAATACTTCCAATTATTCAATATCATCATATACTGGCGACTTATCATCCCAAGCCAGGCCGGGTTAACAGAAACCACGGGTATGCTTCAAATATGAGCTGTGAGAATTGAGGCTACAGGGCCTGAAGCACTTTAAACCATATGACGAAAAAGGCATCAAGATGAACCGGAAAATATGTTCAGAAAACCAAGCAAAACAAGAAAAAATGAGGCTATGCTTATATACGAGCAGGAAGCCGGACCAAAAGGGTTATAAATAGCTCTGATTCGAATACGATCAGGAAGCCTCCAAGTGGTTTGTGGCATCGCGCCGATCAAAAGGGTACCGACAGCTATGATTCGAATACGATCAGGAAGCCCCCTAGTGACCATAAATTTTGGCATTGCGCCGATCAAAGGGGTACCGACAGCTATGATTCGAATACGATCAGGAAGCCCTCCAGTGACCTTGAATTTTGGCATTGCGCCGATCAAAGGCGTACTGACAGCTATGATTCGAATACGATCAGGAAGCCCCCCAATGACCTTGAATTTTGGCATTGCACTGATCAACAGGGTACCGACAGCTATGTTCTCTTTGGTGAGTACACATATGTTTTAACAGGAAGCCCCGAAATGACCATTGAAGCAGTGGTACCTATGTTTGAGTTATGCTTTGCAACAGATTCTCTTTGGTCCCTTTAATTTTTCCCGAGAACTCGAACTTTGCGAGAGATAAACTCTTCTTGAGCCGGAATTTTAAACCGGATATTGAGAGCTTCAAAGCTTTGTGAGTGACAAATTTCTCTTGAGCCGGACTTTAAACCTGATATTTGAGAGCTTCAGTGAGATACGTATTTCCCTTGAGCCGGATTTTAAACCCGAATTCTTCATTTTGAGCCAGAAATTTTCTGTCAGCCTTTAAATTTTCATCAATATAACAATAGCCTTCGGGACCGGGTTATCTTCCCTCCACCGACTCAGAGTTCTTGAATTCACTGAAACTAGCAATCTTTTACTGAGTCATGTGATCGTAGCCCCTGAGTCTTAAGACGACTCAAAGAGTTGGCTTGAGATTCTTCATATTTGACCGCAATATAAATCAGTATGAGCCATTCAACAGCTCAGTGATATAATAGTCCCTTTTGCAGTAGACAACTTGCCCTGCATTGGAGAACTTGCAAGCCAGAGTAATTACTCTTTTAAAGAAAGCAATATGTAATATACTGGATGGATTTCACCTGATATGTTAGGCGGAAACTATTCGCCACGGAGTTGATGATCACTGAAATCAATCACGGGTGAATCGACCGCGGGAGCAGACAGATGAGTCGGCCGCGACGTTGTAAACCGCTACGGACGGGCGAGTCAATCGCAGGCGCGGTATACCACACAGATGGCGAGTCAATCGCGGGTGCGGTCCCAGCGAGTTGAGGTGGATCGAGCTGCACGGGAGATGGCTTGCACACACCCGTTCAATTGCAAGCAGGCGCGGTCACCAGTGCATGACGATGCTAACCCATACTCCATAGGCACAACATGGCCCCACCCTTATAATAAATCATAGTCCTGCAAAAATATATTGCGAACTAGAATAATTGTTGTTGGAAAAACAATATGTGTCAATAAAATACACTTATATGGATATCACCTGTCTTATTCGGAAGATGCATGATCGCAACAGAGGCGGTTCAGGAATACCGGCGACTCCCGGCGGCTCAACACCGCAGAGGCATAGATGATGTAGGCAGCTTAAAAGCAGCGTTGCAAGCTCGGACAACGGGTCATCACGAGGGCGGCTCGACGTCCGGCGGAGGAGCGATGCGCTAGCGACTTAGCGATGATAGCGTGAGGCAGGGGCAGAGGTAGCCCAACGTGGCTCCGACGGTTCAACGCAGAGGCAATTTTGAACTGAAGTGCGAACTTGGCTTTACTAACGACCATAGTGCCGATTAATCTTCTCCTGACGGAAAGCAGCAATCAAATAAACTGACACAACATGGCCCCTTCATTGCACTCCGCTCGGGGCATGTCAAAAATTTCCTGTCAGCAATCTCACTCAATGACTTCTCCACCATCTCATCCATCTCAACAATAATCTTGCTTTGAGGCCACAACCACACACGGTAGAAATCAAGGGCAGGGCCAACGGGTCAGCTACAGCGGCTCTCGGCTATTTAGCAACTTAAAATAGCCAGGGGCGTGGCGACTTGACCCGGCGGCGGCCGACAATGGATGATAAGCCAGCTTGAGGCGGTTAGACAGAAGCGGGGCGGCTCAAGGTGTCCCCGGCAAGGCGGAGAACGGCAGTGGCTCAGGGCCGGCTCCACGGAGATTGGCAGGGCAGGTAATGGCAGAGGCAGCTCTTCGTCGGTGCAAGGCGCAGTGGGCACAAGCCGGCCCTGCTCGGAGACAAGGAGTCCCGCGAGGTGGAGGCGTGATGGTGAAGTGGTGCCAGTAGACACGCGCACCCCGACGAGTCAAGGCGGAGCTGGCTTGAGGCGCGGTGGTGGCCAGGTAGTGGTGGCTCAAAGGTGATGCCAGCGAGGTGCAGCGGTGCCGTCTCCGGCGAGGTGAAGGCGACATCATGGGGGAACTGCGACGATCTTGGTGAGTCAGCAGACGCGGTCAACGTGCAGTAGGCAAAGAAGCCGTGACGCGGGGGTGGCTCCAGCGGTTTCAGAGCAACGGCGGAGCGAGGCGGATCATGGCATGGCGACTCGGAAGGTGAGCAGCTTGGAACGGCGCAGCGGCTCCGCACAAACGGGATGCAGAGTCTGAGTCGATCCCCTTGTCCCTGTGCTCGTCCTGGTCGTTGTTAGTTTGACCATCCCTGATCCGTGTCCCTGTAGACAATTCTTCTGAATCCAAATCAATGTTGGGGGCTGATCTTTATACTTAAACGTTCCTCGAAGTTTATGCGTGCACAGTATTTGTATTAGTTGATGTTTCTTCATGCGTAGAAGCCGGGGAATCAGGTTTTGTTTTTTGTATCAATCAGCTCTTGGACCCTTGATCCCTGTGCATGCACTAGGTCGACCACGAAACTTCACCAGGCCGCAAACCGCCGCTGCGCTTGACACGTGATTGCTCCCGAGTAGCGACGGATTCAGACGGTTGTATTTGAAGTAGCGACATCAACTCGCAGATTACTATAAAGTGGCGGCTTTATCTCGGCAAAACTGATTTCTTGCCGGTTTCGGCGAATCAGCGGTGCGACAGCGTGCAGCTGAAAGCATCCCATGTTGGCTTTGGGCAGGCTTGTAGGACGTGGTGATGCATAGATGCAACCCTAAATTTTCTCGATCTCAATTTTACGGATTATAAAATCTGGACCGATGAAACCCGAGGCGGATGCAGATCCCTGTGATCTGAGTCTTTCTTCGTTCGGAAAATTACGAACTTCTCGATCCATGAAAGAAATCCCTCCAAAAACTCATCACCACCGTGCGCAAGCCCCACGGTGGGCGCCAACTGTCGTGGATTTGTCATGTCAGATGTCCTTAGTGTCAGGACTTAGTCGCGAGGCCAACACACCTATGTGGTAGCTTGAGAGGGGTTGAGTGGGACGAGAGACGCGAGGTTTTTTACCCAGGTTCGGCCCTTCATGGTGGAGGTAAAAGGCTACATCCTCCTTCATTGATATTAATGATGACGATCACAATTACAAGGGTGCTCTATCTCCAGAGCTATAGACTTGTTTGTCTAATCCTAACTTGTCTAACCTGTCCCCCTTGGGGTGCCTTGCCCCTCCTTATATATGTTGAAGGGGTGGCCTACATGACTAGTTTTAGTAGGATTATGATTACTCTTTTACAAGTGGGGTCATAGTCTTGCTTCCTTTGTAACGGAATATTTCTTATGCTTTCCTCTTAAGCTGGCCCATCATAATATGAGTCGGCCTTCTGGGCCACCGGGTCTTGTCACTCCTTTAACCCGCCTGCCGGGTCACCAATGAGTCACCTAGCTCAGCCGGGTTATCAGTGAGTGGAGAGATCTGGGTGGGTCACTTAGTGAGTCGCCAAGTCAGGGCGGGTCACCAGTGAGTCGCCAAGTCCGGCCGGGTCACACATCCGGCCGGGTCATACTGCGGGGTATATCCCCGACAAGAGGCTTGAGCTAACATACATTCTCTACTTGGATCATATGCACCTATGATTGGACCCCTTGCAAGCATCCGCAACTATTAAAGATAATTAAGGTCGTGAGACCCAACCATAGCATTAAGTATCAAGTCCTCTTACTCTCATACACCATAACCCACTTACTCGGGTTTAACCTTCTGTCACTCTCGCAATCCACCATAAGAGAATTATGAACATATTGCAACACCCCTACAGTGGGACCCCTCACATTTGCACGAGACAGAGGGCACCGTAGGACAACACCATAAAATATACAATCATACCAACCAAGATCATGACTAACCCATCGGACAAAACAAATCTACTCAAACATCATAGGATAGCCAAATATCATTGGGAAATAATATATGGAGTTGAGCACCATGTTTAAGTAGAAACTACAGCGGGGAGAAGGGGCGTTACACCGCTGCATAGAAGGGGAGAGAGTTAGTGTTGACGGTAGCAAGATTGTTGATGTAGATCGCCATCACGATCGTTGCCCCGGCGGCACTCCGGCGCCACCGGGAGAGTGGGGGGAGAGCCCTTCTCCTTCTTCTTCTTCCTTGGCCTCCCTCCTATATGGGAGGAGAGTTTCCCCTCTGGTCTATGACCTCCATGGCAGTAGAGGGGCGAGAGCCCCTCCGAGATTGGATATGTCTCTTAGTTCCCTTCTGTTTCGTGTTTCCCAGATGTAGCCCTTCACCGTTTCTTAAATTCCCGGAGATCCATAGCTCCGATTGCGCTGAAATTTTTACATGATTTTTTCCATAAATTATCTTTCTTGCGTGACAAGAAGGGCCCCAACCGACTTTGGAGGAGGGCATATGAAACCTGGGCGTGCCAGGGGTGGCGGGCACGCCCTGGTGGGTTGTGGTCACTATGGGCCCCCGTTTGCGTTGATTCCAAGTCCCAAAAATCACATATATTCCAAAATAATTCTCCATAAATTTTTATCGCGTTTGGACTTTGTTTGATATGGATTTTCTACGAAACAAAAAACATGCAACAAACAGGAACTGGCACTGGGCACTGGATCAATAGGTTAGTCCAATAAATCATATAAAAAGTTGCCAAAAATATGTGAAAGTTGTATAATATTGGCATGAAACAATAAAAAATTATAGATATGATGGAGACGTATCAGCATCCCCAATCTTAATTCCTGCTAGTCCTCGAGTAGGTAAACGATAAAAAAGACAATTTTTGATGTGTAATGCTACCTAGCATAAACTTGATCATATGTCTAATGATGGCATGAATATTAAGACACGAGTGATTCAAAGCAATATTCTATAATTAGACATAAAGACATCAATACTCAGGCATCCCAACAAACAATCGTGTCTTTCAAAATATCAATGATAAAGAAAGCTAGCCCTACAAAATCATATAGTCTTGTCATGCACTGTCTTCTTAACACAAAGTATTTATCATGCACAACCCCAATGACAACACTACAAAAAAATACACTTCCGTGATGATACGTGTTTGTCACAGTAGGTCGCGTTTTCTGTCATGCATGTACATCCATGACAAATTTATGACAGAATCAGGATAGTCATACCTGTGCTGTCGTAGAAGTGTTCCATGACATTACCAAAATTATCATCACGGAAGTGTCCACTTCCATGGCGATAAATCACGCGTCACAGAAGTGTTTTCGTCAAGGGTGACCGACACGTGGCATCCACCGTAACGGAACGTCGTTAAGCTATCGGGTCTAGTTTTGGATCCGATAACCCATTAACAGCCCCGACCAATGGGAAATTTCCACGTGTAAAATTCTTATTGGCCGGACGAAACACGTGTCAGCTCGTCAGTGGGTCAGATAGGCGCCTATGATACGTCGACATGTGGCACGGCCCAATAGAGGCCCATTCCTGTGAAAAGGCCGGCCCGTTTGACTTGGTCAAAAGCTGGCGGGCCGGCCCATGGAAAGCCTGTTAACGACCTGTTCGAATATAGCCCATTTACAGCCGGCTAACCCAAGGCCCGTTACGCCCTATCTGAATTAGGCCCGGTAGCGTCATCTGGGCCATCCAATATGATTCCAGCCCGTTTTCACTTCTGGCCCATGTATGGCCCATGACGTCTTTCGGCCCATATGAGGCCCTATGTAACTCTTGGCCTACTAACGGCCCGTGCTGAAACTGGCCCGTAGTGAACAGTGTATCACTTTACACCCATTAATGGCCCGTGGTGAAACTGGCCCATAATGAACAGTGTATCACTTTATACCCATTAACAGCCCGTTATTCCGTTGGGCCATTTCCAGCCCATGTTATCTTTCGGCATTCTCAGGGCCCATTTATTCTTGGGCTCATTTCCAGCATTCGTTTACTTACGGCCCGTTACTGTCATTTTCTGCTTGTGGGCCAAATTTAGCCCATGGTTACAGCCGGCCCGTTTGTGGTCCGTTAATACGTTGGGCCGATTTCATAGCGTCATCAAATATGTCCTATTAACGATGGCCCATTATGGTCGGCCCATGAACGGACGATTCCAAACTCTAGCCCGTTTACGACCATAATGCGGTCTATTTGGCCCATGTTTGGCCAATCGATTATACGGCCCGTATAAGGCCCATTGATAATATGGCCCGCAGAAGGCCCATTGTTTCTACGGCTCGTAGAAGGCCCATTGTTTCTACGGCCCGTAGAAGGCCCACTGTTTCTACGGCCAGTAGGAGGCCTAGTGTCACTACAGTAAATATTAGCCCATGGTTATTATGGCCTAGTTTTAAAAAAATAGGTTATTGCAGCCACTAGCTAACCGCGGAAAAAGAAATGCAATGACTAAAAGCAAACAAATAAACAAGACAACAAGGAAATAAATAAGCAAGCAACAAACGCTAGGCTATCACGGCTATTACACATATTACATCCACTAGGCACCAAAGTTCGCCACCAGTCCAATGCACTGGGGAACAAAGCAGCATATCATATACAATGGTTGTCAAAGTTGGCGACCAACGCAAGTAAACGCCGCAGCAAAACAAATCCAGAACTGAAACCACTTCATAAGATCTCAAGAAACAATATCCTGGGTACCCATAATGCTGGCAAGATGCTTAGCAAGCTTATTAACTTTCTCTTGTTTCGCGCTTAAATCCTCCAGCGCTTGCTGTTGCACCAGAAAATATGCATCTGAATTCTGCAGGGACTTCCTCAGTCCTTCACCTTCCTGTCGCAGCACATCTGATCGATGTCTTTCAACTTGAAGTTGAGACTCAACAAGACGAGCTGATTCAGGCAACGAGTTCGAAGAGCTTGTGCCAGCAGTAGTGGCCAGTAACTCGAACACTACATCAAGACAGGACTTTTGGGTTCCCTCACTGTCGTCAAGATAGTTTTTATCAGCTTTCTTGGAGACCAACAGGGATGTCTCACTAGTTTGAACCTTATCTGCATTACTTCCTTTACCATTGGATAACGCGGTACTGTTCTCCAATATTTTGTCCGCATTCTAAAAGAGAAACAAGCAGACACATCACATGTTTACCATGTTGTATATGAAACTCATTTTGGTAAATGAGTTCAGTAGTAAAGTGGACAGGATAACAGCATGAAACAAACATATATCTATGTACCATGGTCACTTTATGGTCTATATTATTCTAGTTTTTGTTGCCAAATCAAGATAGAGACACAGTTCAAATAATATTTGTTCAAGGCAAAGCAGAATAGACAGAATATAAGTGTGGGTAACTATAGAGCAATAACAACACTTGTAATGTGCATGACATGAGAACATAACTGTTTATTCAATTGAAACTGAAATCAACATAGAGCAGGTTACAACAGCAAACCAGTTAAAGAAACCGGTTTAAAAATACCTGTTGCGCCATTGGTATGAGTAAATATAGTCATGCAAGAGCAAAGGAGTATGAACCATAGCTACAGAACCTGACCTGAGAACAAATCTTCTTCTCCTTTAAGCGTTGAGTTGGGATTCGGAGTGGTGGTCCTCGTGCTTTGGGCACTGCAGCTCCCTTACTAACTGCTCGTGTTTGGGTGCTCTGTGGTGGAGACGGTGCTGTGTCAACTAGAACTGGGTTACTATCTATCGGGGTTGGGGTTAGAAGGGGTGTAGCTGGTTCTTTGTCCAACTGGATAGGGGTACAATCTGCGAGCGTCTGGGTTATGTGTGGTGGATCTGGTCCTTGGGCAAGTACAACCGTGGTTCTATCTGCATCAACTGGTAGCACTATCTTTTCTGAAGACCGTGTTGTTACTCCCTTAGATACTGCCATCATGCTCTCCAATTCAAATGGCTGATAAACAAGAAAAGTAATTGAAAGTATAGACATTGTATGATAGACAAGTGCAATGGATAGTGGGGAATAAAAGAGGGCATGAAATAATTCATATTTATGTTGTCTAACCAAACAGGATAGCATGACACAATTTCACATATATGATGGCTAACTAAACAGGATAGCATGACACAATTTCACATTATGATGGCTAACTAAAAAAGATGGAAAGACATAGTTCAAAATATGAGACTATGTAAACAGGATGACATGACATAACTATATAATGTGTTTATTAAATAGGTTGGCATGCCATAATTCACATACATTCACGGATAGAATGCCATAATTCAAAATATGATGACTGTAAACACTAAACATGATGAGATGATATAACTATATGATGTCTTTATTAAATGGGTTGCCATGCCATAATTCAGATAGATGATGTGTATGTACAATGTAAACATGTTGGCATGATATAATTCAAATATATGATTTATATAGTAAGCAAGTAAGCAGATGGCAATCCATATATGATGTAAAAACTAAGCAATGCAAGAAAACATGCATGACATGGGTAAGATAACCCTGCCAAGTTTGAGCATAGACCTCAGGGGGAAAATAGGACTAGTCATCAGTCTCTAAATCCTCCTCTGAGGAGCTCTCTGTAACCAGCAAGATGTCTGCTTCAGCAGGTAGCATTGTCTGCTCTGAATACCTTGTTTTCACTCCAGATACTTCCATCACCACCTCAAATGGCTAATGCACATGAAGAGTAGTTGAATATACAAACGTTGTCAAAAAATGGAACACGTAATACAAAAAAATGATAGCATGATATAATTCACATACATGATGATTGGCTAAACAGCATGGCATTGCATAATTCACATACATAATGCCTTTGCAACAAGATAGCATTGTATAATTCACATATATAATGTCTTGCAGCAAGATGGCAATGCATAATTCACATATATGGTAATTAGACACTGAACAGGTGGCATTCACACAAAGCATGTCTAAACTAATCAAATGACATAGCAATGCGAGACACCATATGCACGATATGAGAGACATAACCCTGCCAAGTTAGAGCATACACCTCGGGGGCGGGCGGAGCGGGGGGGATAGGACTGGTCATCTGTCTCTAAATCCTCCTCTGAGGAGCTATCCGTAACCAGCGAGATATGCGCTTCGTCAGATAGCATAGTCTGCTCTGAAGACCTTGTTTTCACTCCAGAATTTGCCATCACCGTGTCAAATGGCTGATGCACACGAAGAGCAGTTGAATTTAATAACATTGTTGACAAATGTAATATGTAACGAAAAAAAAGGATGGCCTGATATAATTTACATGTAATATGACTGGCTAAGCAGGATGGCATTGCAAAATTCACATATATGATGCCTGGCTAAACAAGATGGCGTTGCATAATTCACATAAATGATGAATAAACTAAACAGATGGCATTCGCACAAACGATGTCTAAACTAAGCAGATGACATATTTGATTTATAAAGTAAGCAATGCAAGACACCATATGCATGATATAACCAACATCAGCATGCCAAGTTAGAGCGAAGACCTCAGGGGGTAAATAGGAGTTGTCTTCTCCTTCTGAATCCCCCTCAGAACATATATCTTCCTCTCGATGACAATCCGAAATGCGTGGAGGGGGGCTGCCTTCGCGCCTACCATCGAGCGATGTCTGCATGAAATTTTATTGCCACGCAAGGCTCGTCTCTTTTGCTCTACATGTTTAGTTCCATTGTTTACAATAACTGCCATGCATAGGAATAAAACATAGTTAGATTATGTAAGGAATGCATGCAGAAATCCAGAGTGATGGTAGCAACCTGTGGATAGACCCAAAACCAATAATAGCATGTAGGTAATGGCTTCAGTTAAAAAATACAGATAATGGCTTCTTTACTATTTGTTTCCCACCCAACATGAAACTCATAGTAGACACCGGAGATTAACCAGATAGTAGATAGATACTATTGATAGCGGCCCCGATATGTACCCCACAACCATTTAAAAACTCAAGTTTGACCATTAGTTTGGAGCTGACTCAGAGTCTAATCGGTGAAGAGGACAATAAAGTAGCATGTAATTAAGCGATGCATAACGTAAGCAGACACGAAAGAGTGCGACCTCTCTTGCGGACCCGTGTAGTCCTCGAGGTCATCTGCTCGGTTGATGATGGTAGTGCAATTTTCATGGCTGCCAGCGGCAGGGAAGAAGATCTGAGGTGGCGAAAGACAGTCTGGAGGCCGGATCCCTGCTGTGCTGGACCCTTCTGTCGTTGGAGCAGCTGAGCTGGGGTGGACGACGGCGCAGCAGGAGCGGGACAAACCATGCAAGGTTTTCTTTGACAACTATCTGTAAGAGAAGTAATTCTATAAGGGCTCGTTTGAATTGGAGGATTCCAACAATGCAGGGATAGGAAATAGACATGAATAGGATAGGAATGCACGTGCAAAATAGAGAATTTAAAAACACAGGATTTCTGCCAATCTGGGTGTTTGATTCACAACAATTGGAAGATCACAGGATGCAAAGAAGCATGGTGAGATTAAGTCAAACCACAAGAAAATGTACGCTTATAATGCTATTATGCTACTATCTCTTAGTCTTGTGCTTCATGAATAGGAATTTGAAAAGGAGGACAAGTGAAAATTAAAATTCCTACGTTTTTTCTTTCAAGGATACACTAAAGGAACAAATCCGTGTGCTTAGTGGACAATATATATAACATGTAGAGTAAAAAAGAGATGCAACAAGTGTACAACCTCTCTGGCGAAGCCATGTCAGTCTCAGCGTGATTGGGTTGGCCGGTGAGGATGCTCCGGCTGACTTGGCTGTCGGAGGAGGGGAAGAAGATCTTAGGCGTCTGGATATGGAGCCCAAGGTACTGCTCCGCTGTGATGGAGGGTTTCGTCGTTGGAGGAGCTCCGGTGAGTTGTACGAAGCTGAGGCTGAAGCAGGACAAGAGACACAACAAACAACGTTAACCTGAGTGGAATTCTAATATCATCTCTAATACATGACGTAAAATACATAACCACAAAGTGCTAGATGTAAAATACATCAGCCGCATCTCTGAACTGAACTGTCGAAACTGAATTTAACTGTTGAAAGCACAAGTGCTCCCTGGGTGATTTTGATAATTAATGACAACATATCTCTTGTTGGACTAATACTTTTACCTAGTATGTTTCAGACAAGTTCAACAAATTAAGTGGCATAGACTAAAGGACGTGGAACCCCTTCAAGATGCTAAGGACTGGCTCAAGCTTCAAGTACAAGACTCTACATTTTCTATTTTAGTGATCCAAGATCACATTGAGTCTATAGGAAAAGCCAATACTATCAAGTGGGGATGAGGTGTTGCTTAATGGCCTGCTTGCTCAAAGTGCTTAGTGATATGCTCCAAAACCCTCAACTACCTTCCCACATCCACATATGACCTAAACCAAAAGTCAAACTCGGCCCCACCTATTCTTTCTATCCAGCGCCACCGAGTCCAGATGTCATAGCCACTGCCACAAACCCTAGGCAAATCGGTTTCACCGATAGGGATCTCGGCCTCACCGAGATGGGATTGTAATCTCTCTATGTATGTCCATTACCAATATCGGTCTCACCAAGATTGAGCAATCGGTACTACCGAGATTACAATGCAAACTCTATGGTCAGCTTATTACCAAAATCGGTCCCACCGAGTTTGTGTAATCGGTCTCACCGAGTTTACCTGACCAACTCTCTGGTTAGCTTATTACCATAATCGGTCCTATCGAGTTTGTGTAATCGGTCTCACCGAGATTACGTTATGCCCTAACCCTAACCATATCGGTCCTACCGAGTTGCATCTCAGTCCCACCGAAAATCCTAATGGTCACTAGGTTTACTAAATCGGTCCGACTGAGTTTCTCAATTTGGTCTCACCGAGATTGGTAAATTGTGTGTAATGGTTAGCTTTTGTGTGGAGGCTATATATACCCCTCCACCCACTCTTCATTCATGGAGAGAGCCATCAGAACATATCTACACTTCCAATACACATTTTCTGAGAGGGAACCACCTACTAATGTGTTGAGGCCAAGATATTCCATTCCCACCATATGAATCTTGATCTCTAGCCTTTCCCAAGTTGCTTTCCACTCAAATCTTCTTTCCACCAAATCCAAATCCTGTGAGAGAGAGTTGAGTGTTGGGGAGACTATCATTTGAAGCACAAGAGCAAAGAGTTCATCATCAACACACCATTTGTTACTTCTTGGAGAGTGGTGTCTCCTAGATTGGCTAGGTGTCACTTGGGAGCCTCCAACAAGATTGTGGAGTTGAACCAAGGAGTTTGTAAGGGCAAGGAGATCGCCTACTTCATGAAGATCTACCGCTAGTGAGGCAAGTCCTTCGTGGGCGATGGCCATGATGGAATAGACAAGGTTGCTTCTTCGTGGACCCTTCGTGGGTGGAGCCCTCCGTGGACTCGTGCAACTGTTACCCTTCGCGGGTTGAAGTCTCCATCAACGTGGATGTACGATAGCACCACCTATCGGAACCATGACAAAAACATCCGTGTCTCCAATTGCGTTTGAATTCTCCAAACCCTTCCCCTTACATTCTTGCAAGTTGCATGCTTTACTTTCCGCTGCTCATATACTCTTTGCATGCTTGCTTGATATGTATTGTGTTTGTTAAACTTGTGCCAAAACTCCACTTCAACTTAAAGAAATTAAAAACTGCAACTTTTGGTACTTAGTGTCTAATCACCCCCCCTCTAGACACCTCTTCTCGATCCTTTCAGTTGGTATCAGAGCTTTGATCTCCATTCCCTTGGTTTAAACACCTTTGGAGGAAGATGGATGTGTCTATTTTGGGGAGTCTTAGACATAGAGTGCCTATTCTTGATGGAGAATATTTTCATGAGTGGAAAAATGAAATGCTTGACATTTTCAATGAATATCACTTGAACAAGTACATTGCTAGCCCTTATGCACCTCATATTGATCCCTTGCATCCCACACCCAAAGAGGATCTTGACATGATTCGCAATCTTAGAACCATCAATCTTATCATAAGAGGATTGCCCAAAAATTTGATTGCTAGTTTGCCTACTCTTGATTGTGCCTATACCATATGGAAATTTCTTGAGGAACGATTTCCGGATTATTCCCTGAAAAATTTAGAAAAAATTCTTCATAAGTCTATTGCTTTGAGTAAGATGAACTCTAGTGATCCTAGCTTTGGTGATTGTCAATTTGAGCTTACCAATCTCATGCGTGCCATAGGAAATGTTGGGATCATTAGCGATATCATATCCCAAGCTATTAGAATTCATAAAGGTGACCATTGTGATGATCATTTGTCTAACGAATTACCCTCTCTAGGAACTGATCAATCACAAAATGATGTTGAACATGGATACTATGATGAGGATGATGATAGTGACTATGATCTCGATGATGCGATGAGACACTTTGGTCTTATGGCAAATCTTCACGGCTACATGGCTAGAGGAAAGGAATGTGTCCTTGATAGTGGATGTACTGATCATATGACCGGAGATAAAGACATGTTCCGTGAGCTTGCTGGAAACGACATCCCTCGAAAGTATGTCACTTTTGGTGATAATTCAAAGGGTAAGGTGGTTGGCCTTGTTAAGGTGGCCATCTCACATGATAGCTCCATACAACATGTCATGCTCGTTGAATCTCTTGGCTACAACTTACTTTCAGTATCTAGACTTGCTGATTTTGGTTTCAATGTCCTGTTTACTGAAGTAGATTGCCAAGTGTTTCGTAGAGATAATCATAAAATGATCTTTACCGGTATACGCAGAGGAGATCTTTACATTGTTGATTTCACTAAAAAGGCTCAACCTAGAACTTGCTTAATTGCTAAATCTTCTAAAGGCTGGTTGTGGCATAGAAGGCTAGGCCATGTGGGCATGCGAAACCTTGACAAACTCATTAAAGGAAACCATATTCTTGGCGTTAATGATGTCATATTTGACAAGGATAGACTTTGTAGTGCTTGTCAAGCAGGGAAACAAGTTGGAGGAAGTCATCGCGCTAAGAACATCATGACCACAAGAAGACCACTCGAGCTACTTCACATGGATCTCTTTGGTCCAAATGCCTACAAGAGTCTCGGTGGTAACTCATTTGGTCTAGTCATAGTTGATGATTTTTCAAGATTTACGTGGGTGTTCTTTCTTGATGACCAATCGCAGGTCCAAAAGATCTTCAAAAACTTTTCTAGGAAGGCCCAAAATCAATTTGACGTGAATATCAAGAAGGTTCGGAGCGACAACGGAACGGAGTTCAAGAACGCAAATGTGGATACCTTTCTTGACAAGGAAGGGATTTCACATGAGTTCTCGGCTACGCACACACCTCAACAAAATGGAGTCGTTGAGAGGAAGAACCGGACTCTTATCGAGATGGCAAGAATGATGCTTGATGAGTACAAGACGCCAAAACACTTTTGGGCGGAAGCGGTTGAGACAGCTTGTCATGCAACAAATCGCTTGTATCTTCAAAAGCTACTCGGCAAGACGGCGTACGAGCTTCTCACCGGTAACAAACCCCAAGTTGGATACTTTCGAGTATTCGGCTCAAAGTGCTACATTCTTGATAAGCATCGTCGTTCTAAATTTGCTCCTAAGTCTCATGAAGGTTTCCTACTTGGTTATGGCTCAAACTCTCACACATACTGTGTCTACAACAATTTCACCCGAAAGGTTGAAGAAACGGTAGATGAGAAGTTTGATGAATCTAACGTCTCACAATTAGAGCAATTGCCAATTGATGTAGGAGACAAAGATCCCTCGGAAGCAATCCAAGACTTGTCTATTGGCAAGATTCGTCCAACGTAGATGAAGGAGAGTACCTCGTCCGTCCAAGTGGAAGCTTCTACCTCACGACAAGGTGAACCGAGAGTTGATACGGAAGCATCCACAAGTGGGACACACCAAGATGAAGAAAACGAGGAAGTGCACCAAGAGGAACGTCAACAACCTCCTTCTCCACCACGACAAGAGAACGATAACGCTAACCATGAAGAAGGCCAAGAAGAAGAACAGGATGAATAAGATGTTCAACCAAGACCCAAGAAAAAGCTTTCACGAGTTCGAGCAAGAATTGCTAAAGATCATCCCGTGGAGAAAATCTACAATGATATCCAAACCGGGAGAATCACTCACTCTAAAACTCGTTTGGCTAACTTTTGTGAACATTACTCATTCATCTCTAGCATTGAACCTATGAAGGTTGAAGAAGCATTGGAGGATCCGGACTGGATAAACGCTATGCATGAATAGCTACACAACTTTGAGAGAAATCGAGTGTGGACATTGGTCGAGAAGCCCGACAACAACCACAACATCATCGGTACCAAATGGGTGTTTCGCAACAAGCAAGATGAAGGTGGACAAGTGGTTCGCAACAAAGCACGTCTCGTCGCACAAGGCTACACACAAGTCGAAGGTATGGACTATGGTGAGACATATGCTCCCGTTGCTAGACTTGAGTCCATTCGCATCTTACTTGCTTATGCTAATCACCATGATATCACTTTGTACCAAATGGACATTAAAAGTGCTTTTCTAAATGGTGAAATTGAGGAGGAAGTTTATGTTAAGCAACCTCCCGGATTTGTCAATCCTAAGAAACCTAATCATGTTTACAAACTTCACAAAGCCCTTTATGGTCTTGAACAAGCTCCTAGAGCATGGTACAAATGCTTGACCAAGTTCCTTATTCAAAAAGGCTTTGAAATTGGAAAAAATTGATTCTACTCTTTTTACTAAAAGGGTTAATGGAGAACTATTTCTATGCCAAATTTATGTCGATGATATTATATTTGGATCAACTAACCCTCATTTTAGTGAAAAGTTTGGGAAGCTAATGTCGGAGAAGTTTGAGATGTCTATGATGAGTGAACTCAAATTCTTTCTTGGTTTGCAAATCAAGAAAACTAAGGAAGGTACCTTTGTCTCTCAAACGAAGTACAACAAGGACTTATTCAATAAGTTCAATATGCAAGAATGCAAAGGTATGACTACACCCATGCCTACTAGTGGACACTGATGGTGAACCGGTTGATCAAAAGGTTTATCGCTCTATGATTGGTTCATTATTATATCTATGTGCTTCACGTCCCGATATCATGCTAAGTGTGTGCATGTGTGCACAATATCAAGCTGCTCCTAAGTAATGTCATCTTAAGTCCGTGAAGAGGATAGTGAGATACATAATACATACACCAAATTTTGGCATTTGGTATCCAAAGAGGGCTTCCTTTGATCTTGTTGGCTACTCCGACTCGGACTATGCCGGTGACAAGGTTGATAGAAAATTCCACTTCGGGTACTTGTCAATTCCTTGGTAGATCTCTTGTGTCTTGGTCTTCCAAGAAACAAAACTCGGTATCCTTATCCACTGCCGAAGCGGAATACATTGCCGCTCGTTCATGTTGTGCTCAATTGCTTTGGCTGACCCAAACTCTTAAAGATTATGGGATATATGTGAAACATGTTCCACTACTTTGTGACAATGAAAGTGCTATTAAGATTGCTCACAATCCTGTGCAACACTCTCGAACTAAGCATATTGAAGTTCGTCATCATTTCATTCAAGATCACGTTGCTAAGGGTGACATAAACCTTAAGCATGTTTGCACCGATAAGCAATTAGCAGATATATTCACTAAACCACTTGATGAGAAAGTGTTTTGCAGGTTAAGAGGTGAATTGAACATCATTGATGCTTCAAACTTGGAGTAGGAACTCCATTGGATACATGCAAGACTTGAGGTTACGACTAATCCTTGATATTTTTCCTATGATGATGATCTTATGTCTTGGAAAATTTGCATCTTGCATATTATCTAACCCTTGTAGGTACTTGGATGAATCTAATTCTATGAGATTGCAACTCACTCACATCTTGAGCAATCTCTACATCACCAAGTCTCTACACAATGGTGGTTGAAGACAAGGAAGCACAAAACCATTCAAACATATCCTTTGACAAATTCTATGTTGAGTTTCATGATTGTCACGTTGGATACACAGGTGCTCTTCCTTGCAAAAACTAACCCATGTAGGTAGATGAACTCAAACTCCAAGTGGTGCTCCCAACTCTTGATGAGCTACATCAACCTTGAGCAACCCACACAAGTTCAACTACATGATCACGATCAACACCACCATCCAAGGTATGCTATTCCATCTTAGAGAAGCTTTACTCCAAGTCATGAGTCAAAGCAACTCGACAAGATGTGAATACATCAACATGCTTAAACGAAAAATGGTAACCCCATTTTGAGCTTAAACGATGAGTATGACCTATGATCAAGTGATCTCACTTGACTCCTAAGTCAATATACTCTAACATAGGTGACTTTGTCACCGCCCAACTCTAGATGAAGTTCTCTTGTGTTCTTTTTTGTGCTTTTGCATTTGTCTCATGCATATTTGTTTCCCCTTTCAAAAAAAACTTCATCTAGATCTTTTAGTTTCTTTTCTTTGCTTTATGTTCTGCATTTTCTGCATCCAATTCTTTGCAAATCTTTTAGTAAATTTCTTGCAAATCATTGTGAGATCTTATTTGTCTAAGTGAGCTGAGGTGACAAGTGTTTTTCTCTGTGATGAACTCGGTTCCATCGGTTTCATATTTCCGGTCTAGCCGAAGTTTTTCGGTGCAACCGAAGCATCCAACACGATGACACCGATTTCACTACAGGAAAAACAACTTGCCACTTATTCCTGCCTTATTCTTGATCCAGCTCCACTCAATGAATCTTGTCCTGTACAAGCATCACATTTACCTTAATGCTTTGTACTGTGATTCAAGGACCGAACCCATTCACAACAAATTCCAGAAGACCCTTCTTGGAAATTGATGTCAATGGGGGGAGAGAGAGATCACGTCAAAGCTTAATCATATCTCTAGGGGGAGTGAATACTCCAGGAAAGAGTAATCTTCAAGGATCCCAGATGCTTGATGTTCAAGAGGAGAGATGCCACATGTCTTCTTGGGGGGAAAGACATGTTCATATGTGCTTATTTGCATTAGCTCTGTTCATTTGTTTCTTTGAGCTCTAATTTTCTGTTCCCTATCTTCTCCCAGTATCCCATGCTAGATTCAGGGGGAGCAAGACTTCCAAGGGAAAGAAAAACCTTGAATTCGTTGCATATCTGTCTTTTTGGGGACATGACAATATCTATTGTGGTACTCAGTACTCACTCTACATGTCATCCCAGTCTTGGTACTCTTGTGGTTTCTTTTGTTTGCTCTAGCTAGTGGGTGCATCTGTGTTATCTAATCTTGTTCACGCAGGCTCATCCCATCCTAGCCAACTCAAGACCACAAGGTAAGTATATGCATCATAGTCATGTGCATGAGAAACTCTTGCTGATGTACATATTGTTTGCAAGAAGGACTCATGGGCATGAAGGTACATTTCCCATATTCATATCTTTTGCTCTGATGCATATAGCCAAGATACATGTAACACATTGTCTACTCTATCATGGTTATGCTCTCACATGCTTCTATATTCCTTATTCACATGATTGCATACATGTAGGGGGAGCCTATGTTTGTTACATGTCTTTCCAAAGCTTTATTTGCTATTCTCTATATCTTTATCTAAAGCTTTGATGTATGTTGCCATCAATTACCAAAAAGGGGGAGATTGAAAGCACAAGTGCTCCCTGGGTGATTTTGATAATTAATGACAACATATCTCTTGTTGGACTAATAATTTTAACTAGTATGTTTCATACAAGTTCAACAAATTAAGTGGCATAGACTAAAGGATGTGGAACCCCTTCAAGATGCTAAGGACAAAGGATTGGCTCAAGCTTCAAGTACAAGACTCTACATTTTCTATTTTAGTGATCCAAGATCACATTGAGTCTATAGGAAAAGCCAATACTATCAAGAGGGGATGAGGTGTTGCTTAATGGCCTGCTTGCTCAAAGTGCTTAGTGATATGCCCCAAAACCCTCAACTACATTCCCACATCCACATATTGTTGGGTAACGTAGTAATTTCAAAAAATTTCCTACGCACACGCAAGATCATGGTGATGCATAGCAACAAGAGGGGAGAGTGTTGTCTACGTACCCTCGTAGACCGAAGCGGAAGCGTTGACTCAACGTAGAGGAAGTAGTCGTATGTTCTCCTCGCGATCCGACCGATCCAAGTACCGTTACTCCGGCACCTCCGAGTTCTTGGCACACGTTCAGCTCGATGACGATCCCCGGGCTCCGATCCAGCAAAGCGTCGGGGAAGAGTTCCGTCAGCACGACGACGTGGTGACGATCTTGATGTGTTACCGGCGCAGG
This sequence comes from Aegilops umbellulata, assembly GCA_032464435.1. NCBI lineage: Eukaryota > Viridiplantae > Streptophyta > Magnoliopsida > Poales > Poaceae > Aegilops > Aegilops umbellulata. The sequence continues at coordinate 161,722,194 of CP136057.1, read as the reverse complement.
GCTTCGCCTAAGCACTGCAACGATATGACCGAGGTGGAATTTGGTGGAAGGGGGCACCGCACACGGCTAAGGAACGATCCGTAGATCAACTTATGTGTCTATGGGGTGCCCCCTGCCCCGTATATAAAGGAGCAAGGGAGGGGGTGGCCGGCCTAGGGTTTGGCGCGCCAGGGTGTGGAGTCCTACTAGGTCTCCAAGTCCTAGTAGGAGTCCACCAAGAGGGGAGGAAGGGAGAAGGAATAGGAGGAGTAGGAAAGGTGGCCGGCCCCCTTTTCCCTAGTCCAATTCGGACTAGAGGGGAGGGGGGGCGCAGCAGCCTTATCCTCTTCCCACTAAAGCCCATCAAGGCCCATTACTTCTCCCGTAATCCCGTAACTCCCCGATACTTCCGAAAATACCCGAATCACTCAGAACCTTTCCGATGTCCGAATATAGTCGTCCAATATATCGATCTTTACGTCTCGACCATTTCGAGACTCCTCGTCGTGTCCCCGATCTCATCCGGGACTCCGAACTCCTTCGGTACATCAAAACTCATAAACTCATAATATAACTGTCATCGAAACCTTAAGCGTGCGGACCCTACGGTTCGAGAACATTGTAGACATGACCGAGACACGTCTCCGGTCAATAACCAATAGCGGGACCTGGATGCCCATATTGGCTCCTACATATTCTACGAAGATCTTTATCGGTCAGACCGCATAACAACATACGTCGTTCCCTTTGTCATCGGTATGTTACTTGCCCGAGATTCGATCGTCGGTATCCAATACCTAGTTCAATCTCGTTACCGGCAAGTCTCTTTACTTGTTCCGTAATACATCATCTCACAACTAACACATTAGTTGGAATGCTTGCAAGGCTTATGTGATGTGCATTACCGAGAGGGCCCAGAGATACCTCTCCGACAATCGGAGTGACAAATCCTAATCTCGAAATACGCCAACCCAACATGTACCTTCGGAGACACCTGTAGAGCACCTTTATAATCACCCAGTTACGTTGTGACGTTTGGTAGCACACAAAGTGTTCCTACGGTAAACGGGAGTTGCATAATCTCATAGTTAAAGGAACATGTATAAGTCATGGATAAAAGCAATAGCAACATACTAAACGATCGGGTGCTATGCTAATGGAATGGGTCATGTCAATCAGATCATTCAACTAATGATGTGATCTCGTTAATCAAATAACAACTCTTTGTTCATGGTTAGGAAACATAACCATCTTTGATTAATGAGCTAGTCAAGTAGAGGCATACTAGTGACACTCTGTTTGTCTATGTATTCACACATGTATTATGTTTCCAGTTAATACAATTCTAGTATGAATAATAAACATTTATCATGATATAAGGAAATAAATAATAACTTTATTATTGCCTCTAGGGCATATTTCCTTCAGTCTCCCACTTGCACTAGAGTCAATAATCTAGATCACATCACCATGTGATTAACATCAATAGTTCACATCATCATGTGATTAACACCCATAGTTCACATCGCTATGTGACCGACACCCAAAGGGTTTACTAGATTCAGTAATCTAGTTTACATCGCTATGTAATTAACACCCAAAGAGTACTAAGGTGTGATCATGTTTTGCTTGTGAGAGAATCTTAGTCAACGGGTCTGCTACATTCAGATCCGCATGTACTTTGCAAATTTCTATGTCAACAATGCTCTGCATGGAGCTACTCTAGCTAATTGCTCCCACTTTCAATATGTATCCAGATTGAGACTTAGAGTCATCTGGATCAGTGTCAAAACTTGCATCGACGTAACTCTTTACGACGAACCTTTTTTGTCACCTCCATAATCGAGAAACATATCCTTATTCCACTAAGGATAATTTTGACCGCCGTCCAGTGATCTACTCCTAGATCACTATTGTACTCTCGTGCCAATCTCAGGGTAGGGTATACAATAGGTCTGGTACACAGCATGGCATACTTTATAGAACCTATGGCCAAAGCATAGGGAATTACTTTCATTCTCTTTCTATCTTCTGCCGTGGTCGGGCTTTGAGTCTTACTCAATTTCACACCTTGTAACACAGGCAAGAACTCTTTCTTTGACTGTTCCATTTTGAACTACTTCAAAATCTTGTCAAGGTATGTACTCATTGAAAAAACTTATCAAGCGTCTTGATCTATCTCTATAGATTTTGATGCTCAATATGTAAGCAGCTTCATCGAGGTCTTTCTTTGAAAAACTCCTTTCAAACACTCCTTTATGCTTTGCAGAATAATTCTACATTATTTCCGATCAACAATATGTCATTCACATATACTTATCAGAAATGCTGTAGTGCTCCCACTCACTTTCTTGTAAATACAGGCTTCTCCAAAAGTCTGTATAAAACCAAATGCTTTGATCACACTATCAAAGCGTTTATTCCAACTCCGAGAGGCTTGCACCAGTCCATAAATGGATCGCTGGAGCTTGCACACTTTGTTAGCTCCCTTTGGATCGACAAAACCTTCTGGTTGCATCATATACAACTCTTCTTCCAGAAATCCATTCAGGAATGCAGTTTTGACATCCATTTGCCAAATTTCATAATCATAAAATGCGGCAACTGCTAACATGATTCGGACAGACTTAAGCATCGCTACGGGTGAGAAAGTCTCATCGTAGTCAATCCCTTGAACTTGTCGAAAACCTTTTGCAACAAGTCGAGCTTTATAGACAGTAACATTACCATCAGCGTCAGTCTTCTTCTTAAAAATCCATTTATTCTCAATTGCTTGTCGATCATCGGGCAAGTCAACCAAAGTCCACACTTTGTTCTCATACATGGATCCCATCTCAGATTTCATGGCCTCAAGCCACTTTGCGGAATCTGGGCTCACCATCGCTTCTTCATAGTTCGTAGGCTCATCATGGTCTAGTAACATGACTTTCAAAATAAGATTACCGTACTACTCTGGTGCGGATCTCACTCTGGTTTACCTGTGAGTTTTGGTAGTAACTTGATCTGAAGTTACATGATCATCATCATTAGCTTCCTCACTAATTGGTGTAGGAGTCACAGGAACAGATTTCCGTGATGAACTACTTTCCAATAAGGGAGCAGGTACAGTTACCTCATCAAGTTTCTACTTTCCTCCCACTGACTTCTTTCGAGAGAAACTCCTTCTCTAGAAAGGATCCATTCTTAGCAACGAATGTCTTGCCTTCGGATCTGTGATAGAAGGTGTACCCAACTGTCTCCTTTGGGTATCCTATGAAGACACATTTCTCCGATTTGGGTTTGAGCTTATCATGTTGAAACTTTTTCACATAAGCATCGCAACCCCAAACTTTAAGAAACGACAATTTTTGGTTTCTTGCCAAACCATAGTTCTGATTGTGTCGTCTCAACGGACTTAGATGGTGCCCTTTTTAACGTGAATGCAGCTGTCTCTAATGCATGATCCCAAAACGATATTGGTAAATCGGTAAGAAACATCATAGATTGTACTATATCCAATAAAGTACGGTTATGACGTTCGGACACACCATTATGCTGTGGTGTTCCAGGTGGCATGAGTTTGTGAAACTATTCCACATTGTTTTAATTGAAGACCAAACTCGTAACTCAAATATTCTCCTCCACAATCATATCGTAGAAACTTTTATTTTCTTGTTACGATGATTCTCCACTTCACTCTGAAATTCTTTGAACTTTTCAAATGTTTCAGACTTATGTTTCATTAAGTAGATATACCCATATCTGCTCAAATCATCTGTGAAGGTCAGAAAATAAAGATACTTGTCGCGAGCTTTAATATTCATCGGACCACATACATCAGTATGTATGATTTCCAACAAATCTGTTGCTTGCTCCATTGTTCCGGAGAACGGTGTCTTAGTCATCTTGCCCATGAGGCACGGTTCGCAAGCATCAAGTGATTCATAATCAAGTGATTCCAAAAATCCATCAGCATGGAGTTTCTTCATGCGCTTTACACCAATATGACCTAAACGGCAGTGCCACAAATAAGTTGCACTATCATTATTAACTTTGCATCTTTTGGCTTCAATATTATGAATATGTGTATCACTATGATCGTGATCCAACAAACCATTTCGTTGGTGTGTATAACCATAGAAGGTTTTATTCATGTAAACAGAACAACAATTTATTCTCTTACTTAAATGAATAGCCGTATTGCAATAAACATGATCAAATCATATTTATGCTCAACGCAAATACCAAATAACACTTATTTAGGTTCAACACTAATCCCGAAAGTATAGTGAGTGTGCGATGATGATCATATCAATCTTGGAACCACTTCCAACACACATCGTCACCTTGCCCTTTAACTAGTCTTTGTTCATTCTGCAACTCCCGTTTCGAGTTACTAATTTTAGCAACTGAACTAGTACCAAATACTGAGGGGTTGCTATGAACACTAGTAAAGTACACATCAATAACATGTATATCAAATATACTTACGTTCACTTTGCCGTCCTTCTTATCCGCCAATCACTTGGGGTAGTTCCGCTTCCAGTGACCAGTCCCTTTGCAGTAGAAGCACTTAGTCTCAGGCTTAGGATCAGACTTGGGCTTTTTCACTTGAGCAGCAACTTGCTTGCCATTCTTCTTGAAGTTCCCCTTCTTTCCTTTTGCCCTTTTCTTGAAACTAGTGATCTTGTCAACCATCAACACTTGATGTTTTTCTTTGATTTCTACCTTCGCCGATTTTAGCATTGCGAAGAGCTTGGGAATATTTTCCGTTATCCCTTGCATATTATAGTTCATCACGAAGTTCTACTAACTTGGTGATGGTGACTAGAGAATTCTGTCAATCACTATTTTATCTGGAAGATTAACTCCCACTTGATTCAAGCGATTGTAGTACTCAGACTATCTGAGCACATGCTCACTAGTTGAGCGATTCTCCTCCATCTTTTAGCTATAGAACTTGTTGGAGACTTCATATCTCTCAACTCGGGTATTTGCTTGAAATATTAACTTCAACTCCTGGAACATCTCGTATGGTCCATGACGTTCAAAACGTCTTTGAAGTCCCGATTCTAAGCCGTTAAGCATGGTGCACTAAACTATTAAGTAGTCATCATATTGAGCTAGCAAAACATTCATAACGTCTGCATCTGCTCCTGCAAAAGGTCCGTCACCTAGCGGTGCATCAAGGACAAAATTCTTCTGTGCAACAATGAGGATAAACCTCAGATTACGGATCCAATCCGCATCATTGCTACTAACATTTTTCAACACAATTTTCTCTAGGAACATATCAAAATAAACACAGGGAAGCAACAATGCGAGCTACTGATCTACAACATAGATATGCTAATACTACCAGGACTAAGTTCATGATAAATTAAAGTTCAATTAATCATATTACTTAAGAACTCCCACTTAGATAGACATCCCTCTAATCTTCTAAGTGATCACGTGATCCAAATCAACTAAACCATGTCCGATCATCACGTGAGATGGAGTAGTTTCAACGGTGAACATCACTATGTTGATCATATCTACTATATGATTCACGCTCGACCTTCCGGTCTCCGTGTTCCGAGGTCATATCTTATATGCATAGCTCGTCAAGTATAACCTGAGTATTCCGCGTGTGCAACTGTTTTGCACCCGTTGTATTTGAACGTAGAGCCTATCACACCCGATCTTCACGTGGTGTCTCAGCACGAAGAACTTTCGCAATGGTGCATACTCGGGGAGAACACTTCTTGATAATTAGTGAGAGATCATCTTATAATGCTACCATCAATCAAAGCAAGATAAGATGCATAAAAGATAAACATCACATGCAATCAATATAAGTGATATGATATGGCCATCATCATCTTGTGCTTGTGATCTCCATCTTCGAAGCACCGTCATGATCACCATCGTCACCGGCGCGACACCTTGATCTCCATCGTAGCATTGTTGTCGTCTCGCCAATCTTATGCTTCTACGACTATCGCTACCGCTTAGTGACAAAGTAAAGCATTACAGGGCGATTGCATTGCATACAATAAAGCGACAACCATATGGCTCCTGCCGGTTGCCGATAACTCGGTTACAAAACATGATCATCTCATACAATAAAATTTAGCATCATGTCTTGACCATATCACATCACAACATGCCCTGCAAAAACAAGTTAGACGTCCTCTACTTTGTTGTTGCAAGTTTTACGTGGCTGCTACGGGCTTAAGCATGAACTCATCTTACCTACGCATCAAAACCACAACGATAGTTTGTCAAATAGACTCCGTTTTAACCTCCTCAAGGACCGGGCGTAGCCACACTCGGTTCAACTAAAGTTGGAGAGACAGTCTTCCGCAAGCCATCTATGTGCAAAGCACGTCGAGGGAACCGGTCTCGCGTACGCGTACGCGTAAGGTTGGTCCGGATTGTCTCGTCCAACAATACCGCTGAACCAAAGTATGACATGCTGGTAGGCAGTATGACTTGTATCGTCCACAACTTACTTGTGTTCTACTCGTGCAAATAACATCAAACCATAAAAAACTAGGCTCTGATACCACTGTTGGGTAACGTAGTAATTTCAAAAAATTTCCTACGCACACGCAAGATCATGGTGATGCATAGCAACGAGAGGGGAGAGTGTTGTCTACGTACCCTCGTAGACCGAAGCGGAAGCGTTGACTCAACGTAGAGGAAGTAGTCGTATGTTCTCCTCGCGATCCGACCGATCCAAGTACCGTTACTCCGGCACCTCCGAGTTCTTGGCACACGTTCAGCTCGATGACGATCCCCGGGCTCTGATCCAGCAAAGCGTCGGGGAAGAGTTCCGTCAGGACGACGGCGTGGTGACGATCTTGATGTGTTACCGGCGCAGGGCTTCGCCTAAGCACTGCAACGATATGACCGAGGTGGAATTTGGTGGAAGGGGGCACCGCACACGGCTAAGGAACGATCCGTAGATCAACTTGTGTGTCTATGGGGTGCCCCCTGCCCCGTATATAAAGGAGCAAGGGAGGGGGTGGCCGGCCTAGGGTTTGGCGCGCCAGGGTGTGGAGTCCTACTAGGTCTCCAAGTCCCAGTAGGAGTCCACCAAGAGGGGAGGAAGGGAGAAGGAATAGGAGGAGTAGGAAAGGTGGCCGGCCCCCTTTTCCCTAGTCCAATTCGGACTAGAGGGGAGGGGGGGCGCAGCAGCCTTTTCCTCTTCCCACTAAAGCCCATCAAGGCCCATTACTTCTCCCGTAATCCCGTAACTCCCCGATACTCCCGAAAATACCCGAATCACTCAGAACCTTTCCGATGTCCGAATATAGTCGTCCAATATATCGATCTTTACGTCTCGACCATTTCGAGACTCCTCGTCATGTTCCCGATCTCATCCGGGACTCCGAACTTCTTCGGTACATCAAAACTCATAAACTCATAATATAACTGTCATCGAAACCTTAAGCGTGCGGACCCTACGGTTCGAGAACATTGTAGACATGACCGAGACACGTCTCCGGTCAATAACCAATAGCGGGACCTGGATGCCCATATTGGCTCCTACATATTCTACGAAGATCTTTATCGGTCAGACCGCATAACAACATACGTCGTTCCCTTTGTCATCGGTATGTTACTTGCCCGAGATTCGATCGTCGGTATCCAATACCTAGTTCAATCTCGTTACCGGCAAGTCTCTTTACTTGTTCCGTAATACATCATCTCACAACTAACACATTAGTTGGAATGCTTGCAAGGCTTATGTGATGTGCATTACCGAGAGGGCCCAGAGATACCTCTCCGACAATCGGAGTGACAAATCCTAATCTCGAAATACGCCAACCCAACATGTACCTTCGGAGACACCTGTAGAGCACCTTTATAATCACCCAGTTATGTTGTGACATTTGGTAGCACACAAAGTGTTCCTACGGTAAACGGGAGTTGCATAATCTCATAGTTAAAGGAACATGTATAAGTCATGGATAAAAGCAATAGCAACATACTAAACGATCGGGTGCTATGCTAATGGAATGGGTCATGTCAATCAGATCATTCAACTAATGATGTGATCTCGTTAATCAAATAACAACTCTTTGTTCATGGTTAGGAAACATAACCATCTTTGATTAATGAGCTAGTCAAGTAGAGGCATACTAGTGACACTCTGTTTGTCTATGTATTCACACATGTATTATGTTCCCAGTTAATACAATTCTAGTATGAATAATAAACATTTATCATGATATAAGGAAATAAATAATAACTTTATTATTGCCTCTAGGGAATATTTTCTTCACATATGACCTAAACCAAAAGTCAAACTCGGCCCCACCGATTCTTTCTATCCGGCGCCACCGAGTTCAGATGTCATAGCCACTGCCACAAACCCTAGGCAAATCGGTTTCACCGATAGGGATGTCTGTCTCACCGAGATGGGATTGTAATCTCTCTATGTATGTCCATTACCAATATCGGTCTCACCAAGATTGAGCAATCGGTACTACCGAGATTACAATGCAAACTCTATGGTCAGCTTATTACCAAAATCGGTCCCACCGAGTTTGTGTAATCGGTCTCACCGAGTTTACCTGACCAACTCTCTGGTTAGCTTATTACCAAAATCGGTCCCACCGAGTTTGTGTAATCGGTCTCACCGAGATTATGTTATGCCCTAACCCTAACCATATCGGTCCTACCGAGTTGCATCTCAGTCCCACCGAAAATCCTAACGGTCACTAGGTTTACTAAATCAGTCCGACCGAGTTTCTCAATTCGGTCTCACTGAGATTGGTAAATTGTGTGTAACATTTAGTTTTTGTGTGGAGGCTATATATACCCCTCCACCCACTCTTCATTCGTGGAGAGAGACACCAGAACATATCTACACTCCCAATACACATTTTCTGAGAGAGAACCACCTACTCATGTGTTGAGGCCAAGATATTCCATTCCCACCATATGAAACTTGATCTCTAGCCTTTCCCAAGTTGCTTTCCAGTCAAATCTTCTTTCCACTAAATACAAATCCTGTGAGAGAGAGTTGAGTGTTGGGGAGACTATCATTTGAAGCACAAGAGTAAGGAGTTCATCATCAACACACCATTTGTTACTTCTTGGGGAGTGGTGTCTCCTAGATTGGCTAGGTGTCACTTGGGAGCCTCCAACAAGATTGTGGAGTTGAACCAAGGAGTTTGTAAGGGCAAGGAGATCGCCTACTTCGTGAAGATCTACCGCTAGTGAGGCAAGTCCTTCGTGGGCTATGGCCATGATGGAATAGACAAGGTTGCTTCTTCGTGGACCCTTCGTGGGTGGAGCCCTCCGTGGACTCGCGCAACCGTTACCCTTCGTGGGTTGAAGTCTCCATCAACGTGGATGTATGATAGCACCACCTATCGGAACCACGACAAAAACATCCGTGTCTCCAATTGCGTTTGAATTCTCCAAACCCTTCCCCTTACATTCTTGCAAGTTGCATGCTTTACTTCCCGCTGCTCATATACTCTTTGCATGCTTGCTTGATATGTATTGTGTTTGTTAAACTTGTGCCAAAACTCCACTTCAACTTAAAGAAATTAAAAACTGCAACTTTTGGTACTTAGTGTCTAATCACCCCCCTCTAGACACCTCTTCTCGATCCTTTCAAGTGTCGAAACTGAACTTAACTGTCGAAACTGAACTTAACTGTCGAAACTAAATTTTGCTGTCGAAACTAAACGCACTAGCAAGGTGAGGCTACACGTCGGTCGACTGACTTTTTCATCTCTGGTCAGTCGATTTTGCAGCCGTTGGATACGAAATCAAGGGCCTGCGGTTCATCTTCAACCTCCACCCCCCTGAGCCGGCCAAACAGCAGCCCCCCGCCTCCCGCGGCCGGCGGTGCACCGCCCCGCCCGCCCGGAAAACACTCCCCACCGCCGGTCCGCCGCCGCCTCGGCCATCCCTCTAGGCCCCCCTGTGCCGAGCTTTTTCTCTGGCGATCCCCACGCCACCGCCCCGCCAATGCCCCGCCACCGCCGGTGAACACCGCCCCCATCCTGAACCCTAAGATAGATAGTGGGGTACCTCTGCGGCGAGCCTCCCTCCCCGCTGCCGCTGGTTCTTCCTTCACCCCGGCGGCATCAGAGTGAAGTGTAGCTAAATCGGAGCAGCATCGTAAGCAAGAGCAAGAGCGAGAGCAGCAGCGCGAGCAAGAGCAATAGCAAGAGCAGACCAGGCAGGGGACTGAGAGCAAGAGCAGAGCAGCAGCGCGAGCGAGAGCTAAAGCAGCAGCAGGTCCTACTGATTTGGACGTCGCTGCCGAGGGAGTGACGCCGTGGAGGAAGTGGCCGGCGACGCCGCCGTGGATGGAGCCGCGTCGTGTCGGCTCGGGACCAAGCGCCGGCAACACCGTGAGATCGAATCAAGAAGAAAATGCGGCGATTAGTGTACAACCTCTTTGGTGGCGCCGATTAGGCCATAGCTTCATCCGAGGAAACGGTGATGATGATGCTCTTCCGGTGGTGCAGGTGAAGACGGTGGTGTGGGAATGGAGGTGGCGCGAAAGATGAGGGGAACGTCGGGGCAGCTCCTTGGAGGTGGAGGAGGGGTGGCTGAACCGGCGGGACGATGAGATCGATGACGGATCCTCATCCGATACGGTGGATGAGGGACGTCGAGGTGTTGCTATGGACGACGTCATTGGGGAAGAGGCTCCGGCTGGGTAGCGGATGGAGCAGGGAGTGGGGTTTCGTCGCGGGTTTTCGCGGCCTCGGCGTACGAATGGGTGGGCGGATGGGATGGCAGTGGGGAACCATGTCTTAGAGACGCGCTTGTCTGAAATGTGGGGTAAGTTACGGAAGTACCCCCACCGATTTGAGGTGGTCCTTTCGGTTCAGGGGTCCCACGGGCATTTCGCGTGTCGGGATTTCACATGAGGTGGGAGTTTTCGCGCGTGTTGTAATTTCGGAATAGTAAGGCGCGGGTTGAAATGGAGGGAGTTGTCGGAGCACAACGAGACAAAGATATATCTTAAATATTTCGGGCTAACAAGGCGCGGGTTGAAATTTCCGGACAAGCCTAACGTGTACTGTACCAAATCAATGTGCCCTACAAATGTCATTCAAAACTTTGAATTCATGTTGTGTTCAATTAAAATATTTCGCTATGTGTATAATGCATGGAACCTACTACTCAAATGAACGTTTTAGTGCATTCCAAACGTATATACTACCGCTTCAATATGAACTAAATTTGAATTCGTTTCTCTATTTGAATGAGATCTATAGTAATGATTGTTGTGAAGTCAAAGCATTTGAATTCGTTTCTCTGTCTTAATAAGATCTACAATCATCATTATTGTCAAGTTAAACCATCGTTTGTGTATTATCTTCACAACACACCACATGATTAGTCTCGAGTTACATATGAACTATGTGTACTATATGAACTCGAACTAGATTTTTTGAATCCACTTTATTTTGATTTCAAATCACATTACATTTCTAGCTCTAGCTAGATCTTCATAATCTAAACCATGTCTCATATGTATAATGTGTTTATCACATCATGTATGGTGCCCCGCCCCCTACGCCTACAAGTATTTAGATGTGAGTTGCAAACACCACACATTACCACAAATTCAAATAAAATGTGAGAATGTTCGATATATAGTATTGTTTAGATTGTTCGGTATTTAGTTGTAAGCTGCAAACACCACACATTATCACAAATTCAAATAAAATGTGAGATTGTTTGATGTATAGTATGGTTTAGATTGTTCGGCATTTAGCTGTGAGTTGCAAACGCCATGCATTATCACATTATGGTATAACATGTGCACAACACGTGTATCACCGCTATATTCATGCATGCAATGTTTAAAACACTATGATCTCCTATTCAAATATATGAATCCGCTTTCATATCAAATTATGATCTTTGTTAGTCTCTTACACCCACACAATCCTCTAACCTTTGTAGCTACCACTAACTTTCTCTCGTGCGTGCACACGCCCTCCTCGCCCTCCCCTTCCCTCGGCATTCTATCCACCGGGCACATTCATTTTTTTCTTTAGGTCATTCTCCCAGAGTCTCCACAACTCCTTTCCGACACACACCGATCGATAAACCTCTCCAGCTATGCCTGCCTACAACATACAAACACTCCTTCAATCTCCTCCTTTATGTGTCCTTGCCTCGTGTCTCTCATACGGTCAGACACACGTGTAAACTCTCGCCCCTCTTTTCATTGCTCTCACAACTGCACACTCCTCCCCCTATCTAGCTAGTAGTTGGGCCTCTCGCACCACCTCCTAGCTCCATTCTCTCTGTCTATCCATCTCGCTGGGCCTTATTTGCCTCTAACAAATGGACGTACACCAACCGATCTCTCGCTATGCATATAGCTAGCTAGGTCCTTATAACTCGTTTTTACCCACACGTAAATCGATCTACCTCATTAGTTGTGTCTCTCCCTTCCTCCGACAAACAACAATTGATCTACCGATCTAGTTAGGTTTGCTTACCAAACACATGGTTCCCCTTCATCATCCATGGATGCGTCCCGACAGATCTATCACGCACAGGCACACATAGAAACACATCCCCACTCTTATTGATAACATTGCAGTTCCACCCTCAGTTTGTCTAGTAGGCCTCTCCCACCATCTTCGAGAAGCAACTCCATCCCCCATCCAGCACTCTACCCCTCTCCCTCCCTCTCCCTCCCCCTCTCTCTCCACTCTCTCTCTGTCCCATCATATTTCCCGTCCTTCAGTTATGTATGGATGTCGACCGATCTCCCTCAAGGCATATCTGGGTCTCTCCTTCTCAACACACATACGAGTCATTCTGCCTCTATAGTTAGGCCTCTGCCTACCCCTCCCACCATCCCCCTCCCCCCCCCACACACCGATACATCGAGCGCTCTAGTCATGTCTCCCTGCCACACACAAACTTGACGTGTGCCCTCTAACATTACGGTAGGCCAGTCGCCCTATATCTTTGACTTGTACACACACACAATTTCGATGGCTCTCTTCATCGATCTCGCACCCACCCACTTGATCCTCTCTTCGACTCTATCGATAGCTATGACCCCTCCCTCTCTTCTCGTGGATTACCCGACCCTCTATGTATGATATCGATAGGCCTCCATTTCACACACGTTGCATGCAAAATTTTGTTTGAGATGTCATCGACACATATTCCCACAAATAATTCACAAAATCAACCCCCACCCCACCCCCACCCAAAAAAAACACTCACGAACGTGGTTTGTATCTCTCACACACACCCACGTAGGTGGGGGACGTGCACGAAGAGAATAGGTGCATGCACGGCGCACGTACTCCCGTATCTTTCCCAACCACACCCGCGGGGGTACACGGTGGAGCTCATTTCTGTACGAAAAAGGCAGCCCACGTGGTAATTTGGCACGTGTACAGGTTGTCCACTTGGTGGAGGGAGGATCGTCTACCACGGGTGAACAAACAAATTGCGACTTGACGTGTTATGTTAAAAAAAGAGGCAAACCATGTGGGGCCTACCTTAGAGGCAAGGCTCTATACACTGGAGTACTTTTGATGGGTCCCGTCAACTCGCAGAACGAGGAGAAGCTTGCTTAGTACGCCGTCTCCCCCGCCCACGGGCGCCGTGGCTCGCAGGATGAGGTGAAGCTTGCATACTATGCCTTACGCTCGCTCCCTCACCCATGCGCACGGTGGCTCGCAGAACGAGGAGAAAAATTTGCTACTCCCTCTGTTTACTCCTCGTCCCTACTACCTTGGTTATAGAGATTATATCATATTGTTTGGAATATATATGTCCTTTAGTAGATTTCAATATGAACTACTAGTACATACTCCAAACACTGATGTATATAAACGTATTTTAGAGTGTAGATTCACTCATTTTGCTCCGTATGTAGCACTCTCCCTCGCCCCTCGACCCTCGCCCACGTGGTGGACGTGCAGCAATTCATTCAGTCTCATATAGCCAGAATGATATATACTGCACTACCATTATTGCTCGACTTCCCGAAGAGGCGAAGAGCCAATCGCAAGGTTAATATTTTGGAGATGCCAAGCACAAGGTTATAGGAGAACGAGTAGTAGGTGCCGCGTCATTTCTAAATAAAGTTTTTTTCTTCAGTGGCACGTACGCAACATGATAGGTTCATATGGAGAGAAAAGGAAAACTCTGCCCATGTTGTCTCAACATAGCCGGTCCCAAGCCCGGGTAAAGGAGGAGGGTTGTGATAGGCTTGGCAAGCCAACGTAAAAACTCAGCCACTCTTATGGAGATGAAACCCAAAAGATTTTGGTTGGGGCGTAACCCTCTCAGCGACGCACTACATCGGAACCCGGGTGTGGTGGAAAATGGGCAAGGGCCGGGCCGTCACCCCCCAAGTGGCGCGCCGTATCTTGATCCGGATACGGTGGCAAGTGAGCGAGGATCGGGTCGTCGCATCCTTAGTGGCGCGCTACATCGGCGCCCGGGTGTAGTGGAAAATGGGCAAGGGTCTTCGCATTTGACTCGACGAGTGCGAAGGGTAAGGAAGCTAGCCGAGCCTAGGAGGATTCACTTAGGTAGCTGGAACGTAGGGTCTCTGACAGGGAAGCTTCGAGAGCTAGTTGATGCAGCGGTGAGGAGAGGTGTTGATATCCTTTGCGTCCAAGAAACCAAATTGAGAGGACGGAAGGCGAAGGAGGTGGAGGATACCGGCTTCAAGATGTGGTACACGGGGACGGCTGCAAACAGAAATGGCGTAGGCATCTTGATCAACAAGAGCCTCAAGTATGGAGTGGTAGACGTCAAGAGACGTGGGGACCGAATTATCCTGGTCAACCCGGTAGTTGAGGACTTGGTTCTCAATGTTATCAGCGCGTATGCCCCACAAGTAGGCCACAATGAGAACACCAAGAGGGAGTTCTGGGAAGGCCTGGAAGACATGGTTAGGAGTGTACCAATTGGTGAGAAGCTCTTCATAGGAGGAGACCTCAATGGCCACGTGGGTACATCTAACACAGGTTTTGAAGGGGCGCATGGCGGCTTTGGCTATGGCATTAGGAATCAAGAAGGAGAAGATGTCTTAAGCTTTGCTCTAGCCTACAACATGATTGTTGTCGGATCACGGGTTCCGGCAGACCCTTAAGGTTCAAACTCTGGGGTGCGCGCGGAGATCGTGCCCTCTACCTCTCCGTCTCGGAAGGAACTAACTACTGAAAGAACAACACAAAAGACACAGGGTTTATACTAGTTCGGGCCACCATTGTGGTGTAATACCCTACTCTAGTTTGTGGTGGGTGGATTGCCTCTTGGGCTGATGAGGAAGAACAGTACAAGGAAGAACAGCCTCGCGAGGGCCTGTTCTTGGCTGGGGGGATGAACTGCTAGGGGGAGTGCAATCGCCCTCCTCTCTCTCTCTCTCTCTCTCTCTCTCTCTACTTGTTGCTCTATTCTAGATGCTGGATCCCAGATCTCTTTCGATCAGGTCTCCTCCCTCCCAACTCCGGGTCTGGCTAGTCCTATTTATAGGCAAAGGCCCTGGGCCTCTTCCCAAATATTTGAGCGGGAAGGGCGCCAACAATTGGCCAATTCGAAGGGGAACATCTGGTACACTTATCCTGACTAAAGTTGGTCTTCGCCTGCCAAAGGCCCTGTGATGACGCCGTCTTGGGCTCCATGGTGACCTCCTTCCCACCGTTGGACTGGTCTTGGTCTTGTTTCACCGAAATGGGTTCCTTTGCTTGATCCTCTCGCCCGCGCTTGCCCCTTTGCACCAAAGAGGAAAGGGAGACGCTGCGCGGGCTGGCGCCCGCCTAGCTCCCTTGGTCGTCATGGCTTGCGTCATTGGCACCTCGTGAGGTACCCCGCCTTGATCTCTCCGCCTCCTCGCGAGCCAGCCTGAGGAGACCGTGTTTGAGGAAGCGCCGTGTCGTCCGCCTCGCGAGGCTTGGCCCCTCGCGAGGGTATTGAGTCTCGTGTTGATGAAGCTGGGCCGCGCTGGGCCCCCATTTGAGCCACGCCGCAGGCCGCAGGCAGGCAAGTCTGGGGACCCCCGTTCCCAGAACGCCGACAATTGTAGCTAACACCCTCTTTAGAAAGAGAGAATCACATTTGGTGACTTTTAGTAGTGGCCAACACTCTAGCTAGATTGATTTCATCCTCTCGAGAAGAGAAGAGAGGCGTGCATGCCTAGACTGTAAGGTGATACCTGGAGAGAGTGTTGTACCCCAGCATAAGCTGGTGGTTGCTGACTTCCGCTTTCGGATTCGTGTCCAGCGGGATAAGCGTGCCAAAGTCGCTAGAACGAAGTGGTGGAAGCTCAAGGGGGAGGTAGCTCAGGTGTTCAAGGAGAGGGTCATTAAGGAGGGCCCTTGGGAGGAAGGAGGGGATGCAGACAATGTGTGGATGAAGATGGCGACTTGCATTCATAAGGTGGCCTTGGAGGAGTTTGGAGTGTCCAGGGGAAGGAGAAGCGAAGATAAGGATACCTGGTGGTGGAATGATGATGTCCAGAAGGCGATTAAAGAGAAGAAAGATTGCTTCAGACGCCTATACCTGGATAGGAGTGTAGACAACATAGAGAAGTACAAGATGGCGAAGAAGGCCGCAAAGTGAGTTGTTGGTGAAGCGAGGGGTCGGGCATATGAGGACCTCTAGCAATGGTTAGGCACGAAGGAAGGTGAAAGGGACATCTATAAGATGGCCAAGATCCGAGAGAGGAAGATGAGGGACGTTGGCCAAGTCAAATGCATCAAGGACGGAGCAGGCCAACTCTTGGTGAAGGACGAGGAGATTAAGCATAGATGGCGGGAGTACTTCGACAAGCTGTTCAATGGGGAGAATGAGAGTTCTACCATTGAACTGGACGACTCCTTTGATGAGACCAGCATGCGTTTTGTGGAGCGAATCCAGGAGTCTGAGGTGAAGGAGGCTTTAAAAAGGATGAAAGGAGGCAAGGCGATGGGCCCTGATTGTATCCCCATTGAGGTGTGGAAAGGTCTCGGGGACATAGCAATAGTATGGCTAACCAAGCTTTTCAACCTTATTTTTCGGGCAAACAAGATGCCAGAAGAATGGAGACGGAGTATATTAGTACCAATCTTCAAGAACAAGGGGGATGTTCAGAGTTGTACTAATTACCATGGAATTAAGCTGATGAGCCATACAATGAAGCTATGGGAGAGAGTCATTGAGCACTACTTAAGAAGAATGACAAGCGTGACCAAAAATCAGTTTGGTTTCATGCCTGGGAGGTCGACCATGGAAGCCATTTTCTTGGTACGACAACTTATGGAGAGATATAGGGAGCAAAAGAAGGACTTGCATATGGTGTTCATTGCCTTGGAGAAGGCCTATGATAAGATACACGGAATGTCATGTGGTGGGCCTTGGAGAAACACAAAGTCCCAGCAAAGTACATTACTCTCATCAAGGACATGTACGATAATGTTGTGACAAGTGTTCGAACAAGTGATGTCGACACCGATGACTTCCCGATTAAGATAGGACTACATCAGGGGTCAGCTTTGAGCCCTTATCTTTTTGCATTGGTGATGGATGAGGTCACAAGGGATATACAAGGAGATATCCCATGGTGTATGCTCTTTGCGGATGATGTGGTGCTAGTTGATGATTGTCGGATGGGAGTAAATAGGAAGTTAGAGTTATGGAGACAAACCTTGGAGTCGAAAGGGTTTAGGCTTAGTAGAACTAAAACCGAGTACATGATGTGCGGTTTCAGTACTGCTAGGTGTGAGGAGGAGGAGGTTAGCCTTGATGGCCAGGTGGTACCTCGGAAGGACACCTTTCGGTATTTGGGGTCAATGTTGCAGGAGGATGGGGGTATTGATGAAGATGTGAACCATCGAATCAAAGCCGGATGGATGAAGTGGCGCCAAGCTTCTGGCATTCTCTGTGACAAGAGAGTGCCACAAAAGCTAAAAGGCAAGTTCTACAGGACGGCGGTTCGACCCGCAATGTTGTATGGCGCAGAGTGTTGGCCGACTAAAAGGCGACATGTTCAACAGTTAGGTGTGGCGGAGATGCGTATATTGAGATGTATGTGTGGCCACACGAGGAAGGATCGAGTCCGGAATGATGATATACGAGATAGAGTTGGGGTAGCACCAATTGAGGAGAAGCTTGTCCAACATCATCTGAGATGGTTTGGGCATATTCAGCGCAGGCCTCCAGAAGCTCCAGTGCATAGCGGACGGCTAAAGCATGCGGAGAATGTCAAGAGAGGGCGGGGTAGACCGAATTTGACATGGGAGGAGTACGTTAAGAAAGACCTAAAGGAATCACTACTGGAATCAGCTACTTTGCCATCTGCCAGTTCTTTGCCGTCTACTAGCAGACGACAAAGAAGCTTTTTGCCATCAGCTACCCAAAAGCAAATGGCAAAGAACTGGCTGATGGCAAAGACCTTCTTTATCATCAGCCAGTTCTTTGCCGTCCGCTAGCAGATGACAAAGAGGGAGGGGCCCCCACTGACGAGCCGATAAAAAAACTTAACGGCCCCCCTCTTTGCCGTCTGCTAGCAGACGACAGAGAGCAAATAAGCGGACGGCAAAGGGGGGCGGACGGCAAAGATTTAACATATCTAACGTTAACGTCCGCGCCCCACCTCGCCCCTCTCTCTGTTTCTCTCCCTGCTCTTCACACGCGCGCCGCCGCCCCCACCACTCGCCGCCGCCCCGTCGCCCCACCACCCCGTCGCCCCATCGGCCCCCCGCCCCGTCGCCACTGCCGCCCGGCGCCGTCGCCCCACCACCCAGTGCCCCACCGGTCCCCCGCCCCATCGCCCCCGCCGCCCTGCCGTCTCGGCGCCGCCGCGCCCCGGCGCCCCGGCCCCCCCCGCGCCCCACCGCCCCGGCCGGGCCCGGCCCCGTCGCCACTGCCGCCAGGTGCCGCCGCCCCAGGCCGCCCTGCCCCCTCCTCCAACGGCCCTGCCCCAGGTGAGCTCTCCTCCTCTTTTTTCCTTTTTTTTTTTCTGTTTTTTTAGTTTTAGGTTTATGTTTAGTTTAGATTTAGTTTTAGTTTTAGTTTTAGGTTTAGTTTTAGGTTTAGTTTTAGTTTAGTTTTAGGTTTAGATTTAGTTTTTTCCTATTTTTCTGTTTTTTTAGTTTTAGGGTTATGTTTAGTTTAGATTTAGTTTTAGTTTTAGCTTTAGATTTAGGTTTAGGTTTAGGTTTAGTTTAGTTTTAGGAAAGAAGAAGAAGAAAAAAAGAGGAGAGGAGGAGAATAAGAAGAGTAAAAAGGAAAGGAAGAAGAAGAAGAGGAGGAGGAGAAGAAAAAAGAAGAAGAGTAAGAAGAAGAAGAAAAAAGAGGAGAGGAGGAGAAGAAAAAGAGGAAAAAGGAAAGGAGGAAGAAGAAGAAGAAGAAGAAGAAGAAGGAAAAAAGGAAGAAAAGGAAGAAAAGGAAGAAGAAGAAAAGGAAAAAAGAGGAAAAACCCAGACCCGACCCGACACCCCGACCTCGACCCGGCACCCCAACACCCCGACCCCGACCCCGACACCCCGACCCCGAGCCTGACCCGACACCCCGACCCCGACACCGACACGGCACCCCGACCCCGACCCGGCACCCCGACCCCGACCCGACACCCCAACCCCGAGACCCCGACCCCGACCCGACATCTCGACCCCGACCCGGCACCCCGACCCCGAGACCCCGACCCCGACCCCGACACCCCGACCTCGAGCCTGACCCGACACCCCGACACCGAGCCTGGCCCGACACCCCGACCCCGACAACCGACCCCCTGACCCCCTGACCCCCTGACCCAGACACCCCGACCCCGACATGACACCCCGACCCCAAAACAGCACCCTGACCCCGCACGGCACCCCGACACCGACACGACTCCCCGACCCCCGACACCTCCCGAAAAGGTGTTCTTTGGCCTTCCAGAGGCCGACGGGGTCATATATTTGTGAATTATTAGTTAGGTCATATGTTTTTCGATTTTGTTATGAAAAACGTCATATATAATTGTGTTGATCGGGTAGTTTTAAATGTGCAGTTGTTTCATCGCTGCGAGGTTTGGTGTTCGACGACCTCGCCGTGCATTTGACGAGCTCTGCCCCTTCGTTCGTGGGTGAGCACAAATGACATGTCCTCCTCCCCCATTAATTATTTGATCTATTCCGATGAAACTTGATAGCTAGCTATATATGTGTCTTGAATCATCAGTATGCGTAACCAATATGTGTCTCCCATTCGAAAGCGTCATAGTTATAAATATGCATGCATTTGCATATTTATAACCTTGATTCTTTCGAATTGTCCAACGCTATCCATGGACAGCACGAGTATGTGTAGATTGGGTTCGTTTTCCCATATGCTTTGCTCCGGATCCGACGCATAAATTTCGTCAGTGCCTCCCCTGTTGTTCTCTGGGTACACATCTCTCTATTTATTGCAGAGACGTGTATCAGGAGAACAACGGGGAGGTGCTGCCGAAATTTTGCGTCGGATCCGGAGCATAGCATGGGAAAATGAACCCAATCTACACATACACGGGTGGGATTAGGACCTATCATTACCTATTAGAGTGTAGGTTGCATGGACGTAATAAAATTGACAAAGTAGATCAACTGATGAATATATACATGGTGAATTACATATATAATTGTTGTGTGTCCAGTAGCTCTGAAAGTCAAGATGAGTGATCCGTGCACACTGGTCAGAACAAATGGAGCGATGAATGGTTCACAAAAACCAAGGGGTTTGTGCAAGCCGCATTTGCAAATGGCCAGAAGAAAACCTGGTGCCCCTGTTTCCGGTGTGGCAATTGGGAAAAGAAGACAGAGGCTGAAATGGGCAAACACCTGCAGAAGAGTGGTTTTACGCCCGATTATACGGTGTGGACATTTCATGGTGAGTCTGCCCAACGTGACCGAGCTGAGGTGGATCATCGTCGCCCCAACGAGCATGGTACCGGGATGGAAAACATGGTGCAAGACTATGATGATGCTCGGGATTCAGACGAGGAGATGGAGGAATCTGCAAAGGCCTTCAATGAAATGTTGGAGTCTTCAAAACATCCGCTCCACGAGCACACTGAGCTTTGTCAGTTGGATGCCATCTCACAAGTAATGGCTCTGAAGGCTCAGTTCAACTTGGGCAGAGAATGCTATGACACAATTATGACAGTATTTGGACGCTTTCTACCCAAAGGCCATGTAATGCCTGCAAAACTGTACCAGCCGGACGAAATCCTCCGTGCACTGAAGATGCCCTATGAGAAGATACATGCCTATGAGAAAGGATGTGCCTTATTTAGGCTTGACTATGCGGACTTGAACTATTGTCCCATTTGCAAGTCTTCCAGGTATATTGTGGTAGACAACGATATGGGTGAGAAGACACAGACCAAAATCCCCGTTAGTGTTCTTTGGTATATGCTAATCGTACCAAGACTTCAACGTCTTTTCATGGTCGAAGAGACGGCCAGAAAGATGACATGGCACAAAACAGGCAAAAGAACCGAACTAGATGCTGTCGGATCGTGGGTTCCGGCAGACCTTTAAGGTTCGAACTCTGGGGTGCGCGCGGAGATTATGCCCTCTACCTCTCCGTCTCGCAAGGATCTAAACTACTAAAAGAACAACACAAGAGACACAAGGTTTATACTGGTTCGGGCCACCATCGTGGTGTAATACCCTACTCCAGTGTGTGGTGGGTGGATTGCCTCTTGGGCTGATGATGATAACAGTACAGGCAAGAACAGCCTCGCGAGGGTCTGCTCTTGGCTCGGACGATGAACTGCAAGGGGAGTTCAACCGCCCTTCTCTCTCTCTCTCTCTCTCTGATTCCCAATGTTCTTCTCGAGATGCCTGATGCTCAGTGTCCCTTCCCTCTACCCTGGGGGTGGCTAGTCCTATTTATAGGCAAAGTCCCTGGGCCTCTTCCCAAATATTGAGAGGCAAGTGTGCCAACAATTGGCCAATTCGAAGGGGAACATCTAGTACACTTATCTTGACTAAAGTTGGTCCCGCCTGCCAAAGGCCCTGTGGTGACGCCGTTCTGGGCTCCACGATGACCTCCTTCCCACCGTTGGACTGGTCTTGGTCTCGTTGCACCGAAATGGGTGCCTTTGCTTGATCCTCTCGCCTGCGCTTGCCCGCTTTGCACCAAAGAGGAAAGGGGAGGCACTGTGCGGGCTGGCGCCCGCCTGGCGCCCTTGGTCGTCATGGCTTGCATCATGGGCACCTCGTGAGGTACCCCGCCTTGATCTCTCCGCCTCCTCATGAGCCAGCCTGATGAGGCCATGCCTGAGGGAGAGCCGTGTCATCCGCCCCGTGAGGCTTGGCTCCTCGCGAGGGTCTTGGGTCTTGTGTTGATGAAGCTGGGCCGTGCTGGGCCCCCTTTTGAGCCACGCCGCAGGCCGCAGGCAGGCAAGTCTGGGGACCCCCGTTCCCAGAACGCCGACAGTAGCCCCCGGGTCCAAGGCGCGCTCGGACTTGGCCGTGCCGAGAGGCGAAAGGGCAAGGGCGGAGCGCTGCGGGCCCTAACAGCCTGCGGCCTTGGGCGCCGCGTGGCGGTTGACGGGACGTGGGCACCTCCGCCTCCGCGCAGGTTGATAAAGGAATGGCATCTATCTAGGCTTTGCCCTTTGCTTTCTCCAGTTGCTGCTCAGATCCCCTTTCTTGTAACTCCTCCTTCTTCCTCCAAACCTCCAGATCTGCTCCGCCCGAGCGACCTAGGAAGCCATGGCGCCTCGCCAGTCCCTGGCTGAAGCTTGGTTCTCTCCTGCCTTAGAACCGCCGAACATGTCTGAGGCGGGCTTTCTCGGCTGCGCCGGATGGCGGCTGCGCAGGGCATCGACGGGGCGCAGGTGTTCAAGGCCGGCTCCGCCTCCCCTGAGGGCCGAGGAAGCACCTTCTATCCTCTCTTCGTGAGCTCCATTGCCGCTGGTCTGATGCCTCCTTTTTCCGAGTTCTTTTTCTCTGTCCTCCGCCATTACAACCTGCAAGCTCTACATCTTCATCCCAACTCAGTCCTCCTCCTGGCGATCTTTGCCTACTACTGCGAGGCTCACGTAGGGGTGCAGCCTTCAATGGCCTTGCTGCGCCACTACTTCTATCTCCGAGTATCTCGCGGTTCTCCTTCCGCGTGTGCGACCTTCGTTGCGTATGGCGGCACCATTGCCATCTCGAAGCCCGGGAAGAGGATTGAGGGCTTTAGGAGCAAATGGGTCCTGGTGGACGCCGGGCGCGTCCACCCCCGGCTGACCTTGCCCATGGAGCCGCCTGCGAGTTCCGGTGACTGGGGCCGAGCGGAGCTCACGGACCCCCGCGCGAAGCCGGTGCTGGCGAAGATGGACGCGGACCTGAGGCCGGTCAGCGTGGCCGCGGTGAAGCTGACCGACGCATCGTTGCTGAGGGAGTTACTGGAGCACCAGCTGGCTCCACTGTGGCAGTACTCACCTCCGATGTGGAGGCCTCATCCGAGCCCCACGGCCTTGGGCGACGAGGACGTGGTCGGGGTCTTCCAATCTTTGGTCGGGGGCGAGGTGGCGAGGTTGGAGGGCACGCCCGTGCCCTTGTTCCTTCGCGATGACTGGGAGCAGGTGGTGGACTCCATGCCCGTCTTCAAAGGGGACGGGCCCGTGCCCGCGGTGGCCCTCGTGGGACCGGTGGACGTGTCCTCTGGTGAAGAGGAGGACGAAGAGGAGCGAGAGAAGGGTCCTGACTCCGAGGCAACCGACGGAGAGTCGAGGACTCCCCTTCCCCTGCGCAGACTCCGTTCTCTCTGCCTCCCTTCGAGTGACGAGGACGAGGAGGGCGAGCAGGTCGTCAAGAGTTCGCCCCCGATCCCGAAGAAGGTCAGGACCGGGCTGGTCTCCCGCGGGTCTGTTCCTGTCCCGAAGCGCACCGCACACACGCCCTCTACTTCTGGGCTTCCTGAGGGCGATCCTTCCAGCCGGCTTTCTGGCTTCAAGTATGGCCGAAGGCTGCTCGAGCCGTCGGCGACGACCTATGAGTACTCGATCTTTGCTTCTACTTCTTGCTCTGCTGCTGAAGCTTGACGTCCGTCCCTTGAACAGGCTGGCGCCCGCTGCGAAGAAGCCAAAGGGGGCTCCTGAGGTTTCGATCCCGGAAGCCCCTGTGCCTGATGGGGATGGTGGTCGTGACGCACGGGCCTCTCCTGCCCGGTCGCCTTCGCGAGGCCTGGCTGAGCCGGCTGGAGCAGGCTCAGCCCCCATGGCCCAAGTGACTCCCGAGGCGCCCTTGTCTGCCGCCCCGACTGTTGGGGCGCAGCAGATTCCGCCTCGGGATGCTGTGGTTGCACCGCCGCTGCTTTCTCCTCCTGCTGCTGCTTCTCTGACTTCTCACGCCGTTCTGGAGCATGCCGCTGCCGAACTGGACCGGCTGCGGCAGGATCTTCTTGGCGCCGACCCTCGCCTGGTGGCCGGGCGCCTGGAGCTGGCTTCGGGGTGGATTCGTTCTGACGCCTCGATTCGGGCGGCGCTGGTTCAGGCCTCCATGGCCTGCGACGGAGAGAAATAGGCCACCCTCGAGGCAAAGGCTGCCCGAGACGCGGCCCTAGGAGAGGTGGTTGGAGTCCGTGGTCGCTGCAAGGAGCTGGAGGACGAGCTGCAAGGCCTGCGGGACCAGCTCGCAAAGGAGGTCTGCCTTCGTCAGGAGCAGGGAGAAGGCATGAAGGCTCGCGAGGCGGCCGTCAAGGGCCGGGAGGCCAAGCTCAACAAGCGCTAGGACCGTCTAGACGTGCTGGAGAAGGAGCTGGAGGCGACGAAGGCTGAGCTGGACGGCAAGGCCCAGGTCCTTGCCGAGGATCGCGTGGCCTGCGCGGACATGGAGGAGAAGGCTCGTGCTTCACTGAAGTCGCTCTATGATAACGTCTTGGAGAGCCCGCTGGCTGGCGCCGAGGACGGCCCCGCCAAGCTGCTTCCCTTCCTGGTTCGTGCCCTTGGGGATGTCGCCCTTGGCCTTGGCCCCCCGGCCGAGGCCGAGGCGCGTGTCCTATCTTCTGCCGCGCTAACGCGGGTCTTCGCCCACATCTACCTCCACGATCCCAGCATCGACCTTGACAGCCTGCTTGAGCCGGTGAGCGGCGAGGGTGCTGCCGCCGCCGTTGAAGCCGTGAAGGGGCGCGCGGAAGCGCTGCTGGGGAAGTTCCGGGCCTTCAGCACCAAGCCGAAGCAAGGCGCTGCTGGCTCCACTGCTCCACCGCCGACAAGTGACTCCGCTACCGCTCCTGTTTAATTCCTGCACATGCATCACGCCTCGGGGAGGCATTTAAACTTGCGTTTGGTATTGAGACGATAGTATGGACTGTAATATTTGCTTTTTTTTTAATTCCTTGAGTTTTATGCTTTTCCTCCCTACTTGCTTGTGTTCTACGCCGGCAGAGCCCGGCCCCGCGCGTACCTCACCCAGCATTAGCCCCGACCGGAAACCAGGACGGGACCAAAGGAATGAGGGGCTACGGGACAAGTTAGGCTCCTGAGTCGCGATGCTCAGGAGTCCCCCTTGGCGCGGGAACAACAAGTAGGGAAGCGTGATGTAGGTGTGTTTCCGTTCTACGTCTGCAGAGCCCGACTCCATGCGTACCTCACCCAGCATAGCCTTTCGGAACTAAGGAGTGAGGGGCTACGGAGCCAGTTAGGCCCCTCAGTCGCGATGCTCAGGGGTCCCCCTTGACGCGCAAACAGTAAGCGATGAGGTGAGATGCAAGCGGGACTCCCATTCTACGTCTGCAGAGCCTGGCCCCACGCTTACCTCACCCAGCATAGCCTTTCGGAACTAAGGAGTGAGGGGCTACGGGACCAGTTAGGCCTCTGAGTCGCGATGCTCAGGGGTCCCCCTTGACGTGCAAACGACCTTCATACCTTGGCTCCGCTCGGGGAGAGACGCGCGACGAACCAGGCCCGAGGGGCCTGGCTGGGTGGCGTGCGTCTGGGCGTGACCCAGGCGTAGCCCCCGTGCCCAGCCCCCTCGCGCGGCGCTCCTGAGGGGAGGCGTTGCGATGAGGCCAGACATTGAGCTCTGGGCTCCCTGAGGTTGATGCGGCCCGGAGGCCACCCTCAGTTGTTTATCACCAGCGCGGAGCATAGTGCTTCTGTATGCGTACGGGCATAGCCGCGCCTCGGCAGTGTCGTCAGCCAGCGCGGAGCATGGTGCTTCCATTGGTACGTGGGAGGGGGCTCCCCTCCGGGAGGAGCCCCCGGGGCGTGTACAGCCCCGCCCTGACACGTGGCTGGCACGGTAGAGCTAGGTGAGGTTTATCTGGGGACCCGTGAGCCAGCGCGGGTCTCACGAGGCCATACCTCTAGGCGGGTTGCGCCTGGCACTGGGCCGTATCTTGAGATGTATTCCAGCAAATTCGGTTAGATGCCAGCACTCTACGTCCTCGGGTCCTGGCCCTCGAGCTTGTCTCAGCCGTCGCTGGTATGCCAGGTCGCGATGCCGTGGACAAGGCCAGAGGGTGAGGGCTGGAGAGCCAGTAAGAGCCCTGAGTCGCGATGCTCAGGTACCCCCCCTTTAACGTGCAAGTGGTCAACATGGAGAAGAAGAGGTGTCGTGGACAGGCATCAAGTAATCAAGCATGATAGGCGAATGCATAGCTGGAAATAAACGCAAGGGAGATACACGCCACTGGGCCTGGCCCGAGTGGCTTGGGGATGATGCAGCCCGAGGGGCGCCCCCAACAAAGCAAGCTATTGACTGAAAAATAAAAAGGGATACATGCCACAGGGACGGACCCACACGGCCTGGGAGTGATGCAGCCCTGGGAGGGCGCTCCCAGCTGGGAATGAAGTTGAAAGATGTCACCTGAAGATGTCGAGGACGAGGTGGTGTCGGTGCAGCAGACTCGGTGGGCTGCGGAAGCCGGTCCCCATGAGCCCCCAGGCCCAGGGGCCTCGGGAGGCTCCGGAGGCGTTGGTGGCTCCTCGCGAATCATCTCCATCTCCGCCAGGACTGTGGAGCGCCTGTCTTCCTGAGCTTACATGATGCTCCTCATGAAGCGCTGGTACGTCGCAGCCACGCTCGGCAAGCCGTAAGGCATGCGAACATAGCTGTGGGGTGGACCTCCACAACGCCCCACTTGCAAGGGCCAGAGGCGCTCCGTTGTGGCAACCTGATTGAGCCCTGGTACGTCGATGCAGACGCGCAGCCCACCATCCTCGCCTGGATGGGGGGCCACAGCCGGTGGACGGCGGCAACCTCTCATGATTCTTAACTCCTGTAGTTCTTGAACAGCCTTGTTGACAAACTCCTGCTGGTCTGGCCTTCCTTGCCTTGCTCCTTCTTGGGGGAAACGTGCTTCGAAGCACGCCTCCACGTGGTGCCCAAGCGCCTCCCTCGTGACTGTGGCGAGGTCGGTGGCCCTCCAGGTGAGAGCCCCCGAGCCCTGCCTGAGGAGGGCGCCGGGCGCGCTTCCCTATGCGATGGAAGGAGGTTCCCCCTGGGCAGACGCGGGCCCTGAGGGGCCTGCCTCCTGAGGGGCTGGTCCGGACGTTGTCTTCTTCTTCTTGGGGGTGGTCTCGGGA
Organism: Aegilops umbellulata; assembly: GCA_032464435.1. Taxonomy (NCBI): domain Eukaryota; kingdom Viridiplantae; phylum Streptophyta; class Magnoliopsida; order Poales; family Poaceae; genus Aegilops; species Aegilops umbellulata. The sequence goes on along the minus strand of CP136057.1, from coordinate 161,694,749 downwards.
AGCCTCCTGCTTCCGCGGTCTGGGTCTTCTAGTGACGCGGCCTGAAAGGCTCGCTCCAGGGAACACACTGCATCCTTCTCTTCACATGGCACCGTGATGACTCCGCCACTTCCTGGCATTTTGAGGACGTTGTAGCCATGGTGGGTTACGGCCATGAACTTGGCCAGCGCTGGGTACCCGAGGATGGCGTTGTACGGTAGGCGGATGTGGGCGACGTCGAAGTCGATGAGCTCGGTGCGGTAGTTGCTGCGGGCCCCGAAGGTGATAGGGAGGCGGACCTGCCCGATCGGGGTCGTGGAGCCGTTAGTGACTCCGGAGAAAGGCTTGGTCGGCTGAAGCTGGTCATAGGGCACTTGGAGATTCTTGAATGTTTCCCCGGAAAGGACGTTGAGCCCCGCTCCACCATCGATGAGGGTCCGGGTGACCAGTACGTTGCTGATGACTGGGGAGCAAATCATGGGGAGGACGCCGGCTGTGGCCACGCACTTGAGCTGATCTGCCGAGCTGAACGTGATGGCACAGGCCGACCACCTGAGAGGGCGCTTTGCTTCGAGCTTGGGAAGGACTGCATTCACTTCGCGGGCAAACTGCTTGAATATGCGTTGGGAGGCTGGGGCTTGAGCTCCGCCCAGGATACAGGCGATTGCGCACGGCTCCTGGAAGCCCCCAGCCCCTTCGTCTTGATGGCGGTCCTTGTTCCTCCTTGGCTGAGGCGGCGGTGGAGGAAGGCCTGTGTTGCACTGTAGGCGATCGTCGCAAGACTGATCCCGCCAGTCCCCCTCGCGAGGCGGGTCTCGCCAGCGGTCCTCGCGAGGTTGATCGCGCCACCCTTGGCGCGGGCCGCGGTCTTCCCAGCGTCCTGCGTTTCTTCCTCCGCCTCGGCCGTAGCCCGGGTCAGCGCGGTCAGGGCGACGGCCGATCCTTCCTTCACGCACGGCGCGGAGCTCTTGGCATTCGTTGGTGTTGTGGGTGTGGAGGTCGTGGTACACACAGTACCGGCTGCCCCTGGAGGATTCGGGCAGATCCTTGCTCCGCTTGGTGTCTGGTTCCGCCGCGAGCACGGCAGCCCCCTTGCGCTTCACGTCCTTAGCCTTGGGCTTCTTCTCTTCTAAGTCCGCGGCAGGCAGCTCGAGGAGGGAGAGACGCCCCTCCTCAGCCCTGGCGCACTTGGTCGCCAAGTTGAATAGCTCCAAGGAGGTGCACAGGTCTTCATGCATCGCGAGCTCCTCCTTCATCTTGACGTCGCGCACGCCATCGGAGAAGGCCGAGATGATGGCTTCCTTGGACACCCTGGGGATCTTGAGGCGCGCACTGTTGAAGCGCTGGATGTACTTTTGCAGGGTCTCTCCGGGTTGTTGCTTGATACGGCGCATGTCGCTCACGGCAGGCGGCCGGTCGCGAGTACCTTGGAAGTTGGCGATGAAGCAGGTGCGCATCTGGTCCCAGGACGAGATCGTGCCCGGGGCCAGATTCTGGAGCTAGGTGCGAGCTCCTTCCTTGAGCGCCATGGGGAACCTGTTCGCCATGACCTTCTCATCCCCGCTGGCGGCTTCGATGCCCAGCTCATAGAGCTGGAGGAACTCGGCAGGGTCGGTCGTGCCGTCGTAGCGAGGAGGCAGGTCCGGCTTGAACTTGCAGGGCCACGCGACGCTGCGCAGCTCGGTGGTCACGGGAGGCTTTGGTCGAGGGAGAGCTTGGCCTTGCGGGTCCCCATGCGCTGCAGCCGTGAAAGTGCGTTATATCGACTAGAGGGGGGGGTGAATAGGCGATTTTTATGAAATTCTTCACTGAGGAATTTGCCAGTGAGGAAATTCCTTAATGAAGAATAACTAGCAGCGGAAGAAGTACTCAGAAGTAAACATAGCAGAATACATGCATGGTCATCATGATGAAATGAAGACAAGTACAGAGTACAGAAAGCGTGAACACAGGATAGCACAAGATGAAGACTAACAGACTGAAGAAATTGAACTGAGGAAATTGAGAAAGTCTTCAGTCAAAGTCTTCAAACACAGATATGAACAAGCACACAACACAGTAATGAGGAAATGAAAGTGTTGAGGAAATAGAACCAGTAAGCTTGGTGAAGACAATGATTTGGTAGACCAGTTCCAACTGCTGTCTCAGTTGTACATCTGGTTGGAGCGGCTGAGTATTTAAACTCGAGGACACACAGTCCCGGACACCCAGTCGCTGAGCTCGCAACTCAGGACACCAAGTCCTCACTGTATTCTCCTTGAACTAAGGACACACAGTCCTCGTCCAATCACTCTTGGTAAGTCTTCAGGTGACTTCCGAACCTTGAAAAACTCGGTCACTCGGCGATCCACAATTCCTCTTGGATGCTCTAGACCATGACGCCTAACCGTCTGGAAGAAGCACAGTCTTCAAAGGTAACAAGCGTCGGATCCATTGAGGATCAATCTCTTCAGTGATGCTCAATCACTTTGGGTTTGTAGGTGTTTGGGTTTGGGTTTTGGATTTTCCTCACTTGATGATTTTCGCTCAAAGTCTTCGGAGGATGGGTTGCTCTCAAATGACAAGTGTCAAGTTCTCTCGGAGCAGCCAACCAGCTAGTGGTTGTAGGGGGCGGCTATTTATAGCCTAGGGAGCAGCCCGACATGATAAGACATAAATGCCCTTCAATGATATGACCGTTAGGTGGATAGGATATTTTGGGACAGCTGGCGCGCAGCACATCAACGGTCGGAAATTTGGCTCTCAAATTCCTCAGGGCTATCATGTTCCTCACTATTTCGGCAATTCGCAGTGGCGAATTCCTAACTCCTCAGTCAGAGCAAAGTCCTCAGTGACCAAAAGAACTGCGTCTCTGTCACTGAAGAAATTGACTGAACTGTATGAGATTTCCAATGGCTTCAATCGAAGGGATTGGTAGGTGTAGGCTTTGAGTTGATCATCACATGGAAATTTCTCCTTAGTATTTCCTCGACCCCCTTTAACAGTACGGTGTTTCCTATGACTCAAGAAAGAGAAAATGAAACTACGAAAACAAAAGTCTTCACGCTCCATGTTCCTCGAATGAATACCAAGTCTTCAAGGTCACACCAATTTCTTCACTTTCAAAGTCTTCAGAAAGTCTTCAGAATATCAAAGTCTTCAGTTGAAGAACCTCATTTTTAGGGGTCGACTTTCTCTGTAAATATCAAACTCCTCATAGACTTATAGACCTTTGTACACTCATAAACACATTAGATCCTTAACCTATAAGTCTTCAATACACCAAAATCACTAAGGGGCACTAGATGCACTTACAATCTCCCCCTTTTTGGTGATTGATGACAATATAGGTTAAGTTTTCAACGGGGATAAATAAATGAAGTGTAAATACTGATATTGAGGAATTTGATTGCAAGATATAGAAGAACTCCCCCTGAAGTTGTGCATAGTGAGGAATTTGCTTTTGAAGCAATGCACACTTGAAGAGATAAATCATGGAGGTCTCCCCCTATATCTTGTAATTCATACACGCATTTGATATATCATATGAAGAATTTGAAATGCATGATGAAATATGGTGCCAGATGTAATTCAGCATGCGTGCAATGGTATTAACGAGGAATAAGCATGCAAAATAGCACATCAAAAGTATCAAAGCTCAGTGCATCAAAAGCATCAGAGCACCGTCCAAAAGTATCAGAGCACCATCGGTTTTAAGATTACAACTCGAACCAATAAAAGTTTCGGAAGAACGAGAGTTGTAACTTAGCAAAAAAACGCCCTTTATTATAGACCCGCTTGAAGACTAACTCAGATTTCTCCCCCTTTGTCATCAAATGACCAAAAAGATTGAAACTGAGGACTAACGCCCCTGAAGAAATTCAAGTCGATGGAGGAGCGCCAGCGTTATTGGGGTCGGTCGTTGTAGTAGGTCCTGCTGCAGTGTCGTCCAAGTCTTCATTTTCATCAGTGTCGCGCGATGAAGAATATGAACTGGCCACCAAAGAAGGAACCTGGACCTTCTTGAATTTCTTCGGCGGAGGTGCAGACCAGGCAAATTCTTCCTTGAGACCCATGGTCTCCAAATCTTCAGCACTATAAACTTGAGACAGAACAGCCCAGGTGCGGTTGAAGGTTTCATGAAGGTAGTAATGGTTTTTCTTCACTGCATTATAGGTGGCAGTCATGTTGTGAAGAATTGAACCAAACTGACGCTTGACCCATTTGTGATTGCGATCAACCTTTTGATGAAGACTGAGGAGTAACTGACGATCAGTCATCACCCTGGGTGCTGTGGCTTGAGGATTTGGCTTGGCAGTGTTAGCAGCAGAATCATGTGTGGCAGAGTCATCATTGGTGGAATATGAAGCAGCCTTGCAAAATTGACCATCCAATGGACGAATGCCTTCATCTATCACAGCAGCGGCCTTGCCCTTTTCTTCAGCTGAGGAAAATGTCCTTTTGAGGACTTCAATAGGGGGCAAGTAGCTGCAGTGGTTGAGTGTTTCAGCTTTGTAATTGAGTGAAGACCTTGTCCTGATGAATCTCATAATCCAAGGTGCATAAGGCTTCAGCTCAAATGGTGACATAGCAATGTTGGCCAGAGTCCTCATGAAGAAATCATGGAAGTTGATGGGAATGCCATGAATGATGTTGAAAAGCATATTCTTCATGATGCCAACAATTTCTTCATCAGAAGAATCGTGTCCTTTGATAGGACTTATAGTCTTCGTCAGAATGCGATAGACAGTCCTTGGCACATACAACAATTCCTTGACGAGGAATTTGGTTCGAGGTGCTTGCCCTGGTTTCAAAGGCTTCATCAGCACTTGCATATAGTGGGCCAACTATGAGGGAAATTATCTTATGGGTGCAACAGCAGTTGATGTTCCCCGATGGGTATGCAACGAATCTAAAGAGGGGAGTGAATCTTGATAAACTGAAGATATTTGGTCTCAAGAGTCATGATTGGCACATATGGATTGAGCGGGTAATGCCGGTGATGTTGCGTGGCTTCATCCTTGAGGATGAATGGCTAGTACTGGCAGAACTCAGCTATTTCTTCCGTGTTCTTTGTGCGAAAGAACTATCGCCTGGCGTGCTAGAAGAAATGGAAGAGTTGGCGCCAGAGTTGATCTGCAAGTTAGAGAAGATCTTTCCACCGGGCTTCTTTAATCCAATGCAGCATTTGATTTCGCATCTCCCGACCGAGGCAAGATTGGGGGGGGGGGGGGCGTGCAAAATCGTTTGTGCTACCCAACTGAGAGGATGCAGAAGACGCTTCTAGAAAAATGTAAAAATAAACGTAGAATTGAAATATCGATGGCTGAGGCATTCATCACAGAGGAGGCTGCAAACTTCGTAACAGCACACTACGAAGCCAAAAATCATCATTTGCATAATCCGAAGCCTCGGTACAATGCTGACGACCCTAAAAAGGGTGGATCCAACCACAACCTATTCAAAGGGAATCTCGCACCAGCTAGTGTTTCACATCCAGTATCTTTGGATAACGAAGAATGGCGGACCATTTCGTTGTATATCTTCAACAACCTGATAGAAGTGCGGCCGTACATTGAGTAAGTTCTCGGTACATTGTTTCGCAACTTCTATTTCCTTTGAACTGCTCTTATTCCTGGATATGTGATACAGTCGATACGTCGCCATATTCTCGTATGGAGCGGAGATCCAAAAGGATTCCGTCGAAGAGTATGAGCTTCTCGCAAAGCAAGGAGGCGGCTATCCCGGTTTCATCTCTTGGTTCAAACAAACGGTAATTTCTATTAGACAATTTCATTTCATTCACTAATTTGTGCGTAATGCAACAATCCTTTCATATTAAACTTGTAGGCTAATTCAGAGTCTATGGACGCCGAATTGAGACAAGTCGCTAATGGTTTTGACTATAAGGTCCGTTCATTTGACAAGTACGACATCAACGGGTATCGCTTTCGTACCTATGGCAAAGAGCTATCTATGGCCGACCAAAAATCTACAAATTGTTGTGTATCTGCTATCGGCGAAGGAGGTACCGAGTATTATGGGAGAGTTGAAGCAATTTATGAACTTCTGTTCTATGGTGAGAACCCACCGAATGTCGTAGTCTTCAAATGTTATTGGTGTAAGACGAAGGAGACTAGAAGGACTCATGAACATATAGGGCTAGTTGAAATCAACCAAAGCACCCATTTAGATGTTCCTGATGTCTATATTACGGCTCAACAGGCGACCCAAGTATTCTATCTACCGTGGGCCTGCCAAACTAATCCAAATCTAAAAGGTTGGGATGTCGTTTATGAAGTGCCGTCACATGCTAGACTTTCTCCCCCAAAGGAAGAGGATTATGAACCTCACATTAATCCAAACACATATGAAGGAGAATTCTTCCAAGAGACACGTCTTTCCAAAAAGCGTTTCAAGAACCGCTATACTTCACCCCAAAACATTAAAGTAGACAGCGACAATGAATCCGACATCATCCCAGAGGAGGAACAAGAAGAGCCAGAACAAGAAGAGGTTACTGCTGCGGATGACCTGTCAATGCTTGACCGATTACGTCAAGGTGGCCTTGCACATGTTGATGCCAATGAACCCTATGAGCCCATGATTGATTATAGTGATGATGATGATTATGCATTTATTGATGATACTGATCGAGATTATTAGTAGTGTCAGGTATTCAATTTTTTTATGTTGTACTTGATGATGATACACTTAAGTGATATACATATTATTATTCATGTCGGTACTTTTTTTTATGTTGTACTAATTTCGTTTATTCTTTGTCATGGTAGGTGTTGAAAGATGGTGGGCGCTGGTCGGGAGCGCGCCGAGGCCCCTTCTTCGTTGGCGCGTGGTGCGAGGTCTTCCATTCCACATGCACCTCTTCGCCGAGCGTTGCTGGACAGTATGGCGACACCGTCGGGCCCTTCTTCGTCGACCGCGGTGCCCAGCAGGGGACGAGGTAAGAAGAAGAGAGGAGGTGGAGCACGTGGTCGCGGGAGAGGAGGTAGGGTGACTCTTACGGCGCCTTCCTCGCCGCCGCCCCCAGCTGTTTCACCCAAGCACGTGACTGCTAGGGTGGACTCGTCTGAGGAGGAGGCTGCACGGACTCCGGTCCACGAGCCTCCGGTCCACGGGCCTTCGGCCCACGAGAGTTGGGCCCACGAGACCCCGGAGGAGCACACGTCTGGATGGGGTACCTGGTCGGGTCGGCCTGAGGAGCCGAGTGGCCATGCTGATGATGGAGGGGAACCGAGTGGCCATGCTGATGATGGCGGGGAGCCGACTGATTTTGAGGAGGAGGGGGGAAATGTCTACCAGCGTGGTGCTACACGGCTCCTGTCCGTGCCGGTGACCCGCGAGCAGAGGTGGTTGATTTTCCCTGATGGGGAGAGGTAAGTGCATTTAATCTTTTTGTACCTTCTGCATTCACGTTTCTTCAAATAACTGATGTGTTGGCCTTGTCATGCTGCAGGGGTTGGGACCACCATGAAAGTGTCCGCCGGCCCAACTCCGTCCTTGGAGTTCTGATTAGGCAAAACTTCCCGGGGTTTGTCACGTTGCCTGGTGAGGGTCGGCTTCGAGAGGTTGGATTGAGTTGGGAGCACTACTTGGCTGCCCCGGCCCCGCTGGGTGAGATTATCGACGGTGTCTTGTGCAAGACGAAGGCAGACATGGTGATCAGAAAGTTCTGGATAATTTCTCCTTTACACAATTAAAAATCTTCAACTAGCTAGTTATTAATTGTACCAATCAATATTGTCTCATTTGATTGCAGACATTCTACAGGTGTGAGGAGTGGATACGAGGAGGAGGCGGCAGATGTTATCCACAAGGAGTGCAAGCGCCTACTTCAGAACTTACGGCATGAGGTTCGGGTGTAGGCTGTTCGAGACTACTACGCCGGGCGTGGTATCAAGAAGCCCAAGTAGGAGTGCCGCGATAAGTTCTTAAGTAAGGAGCAGTACATGAAGGTAATTCTTAAGGCCTTGTACTTACTTCCTTCATTTAGTTATTCATAGCCGTAGCGCTCAAGTTTCTATTTGCTAACTTAGGCCCCTCCGAGATGGTGTGATGGTCGGATGGATTGTTAGGAGGTGTTGGTCAATGCGTGGTGCTCAAAAGAATGGCGGGCCACCCACAAAGAGGCGAAGGACAAACGTGCCCAAATGGAAGGTGTGCCACACCACCAAGGCAGCTCCAACTTACTTCAGTACGGGCGGAACTAGGTATGTGGTTTGCTTCATGATTCATGCAATTCATTCATCATGCTAGCTTTAGACCTTTAATTACTAATTTACTTTGTTTCTCTCTTTCAGGCACGCTACAATAAGGCGGATAAGGAGCCAGAGGTGTACGACCTGTATGCCATGGCCCACACTGGCCCTTACAAGAAAGTCAAGGCATTCTCTGCGTCTGACCTCGATGATCCAAAGAACTTCACCAACATCTCCGCCCACGACAAGCTTGTGCAATATAGAGATCAGGGGAAGGCGAGGAAAGGGGAGGACTTTAACCCGAGCTAGGGTCCCATTGATACATAGCTGCTGATGATATCTGGTGGCGGGAGGTGCCATGGCTCCATAGCCATGGGAGATGGACTTATCCGTTGTCCCAGCGCTCTCCCGGAGATTAAGGCGCGCCAGTCGAGCTCCGCTCCTAAGATAAGGCCTCGTGAACGGCCAGTCCAACATTACTTGCTAGTCTTAACATTTGAGTGTCATAATGCTAACGAGACATTGGAAATGACCTTTGGTGCAGCTTAACTCCAGAAACGCATCGCACGATCCTTCTCCAGCTACCGGCGTGAGCCAGCCCGCTCCTACACCTCCCTGATCATGATAAGTTTCTCTAGTGTTTTGCTTAACAAATGCATAAAGACCTAGACTTAGCTTTATTTCCTCCAATATGCTTACCATAATGACCTAGAGTTAGCTTCTTTTCCTCCAAAATGACTTAATAAGCTTACTGACCTCATAAACCATCCATTTTACCTAAGTTATCTCTAAAACGATATGTACTTAGCTTACTTATGTCAAAAATTGCATAATTATCTTAGTTATCTCATAAACGATCCATTTTACCTAAGTTAGCTCTAAAATGACTCATTTTACCTTAGTTAGCTTACAAGTGATCCAATTTATCCAAGTTAGCTCTAAAATGACACATCTTACGTAGATTAGCTCCTAAATGATCCATTTTACCTACGTTAGCTTTAAAATGACCCATTTCACCTAGGTTAGCTCCAAAATGACCCATTTCACCTAGGTTAGCTCCAAAATGACCCATTTCAGCTAAGTTAGCTCAAAAACGATCCATTTCACCTTAGTTAGCTAAAAAAACGTGGCATTTCACCTTAGTTAGCTCATAAACGACCCATTTCACCTAGGTTAGCTCATGAATGATCCATTAATGGAGTATCACCAAAGAGCTAGCTATGGACAGGGGTGCGTGGAAGCTTGCTATCCATGTGCCAGAGCCATGAGTTGGTTGCGAGGTCTTATGGGTTTCACCACTAGCCTACCCCAACTTGTTTGGGACTAAAGGCTTTGTTGTTGTTGTTGTATATGGAGAGAAAAGGAAACCGCTCCACTATATACATAGTCAGGACGGGCCAGCCTACACGGTTGCTTGATGGGGTTGCTCTCTTCACACTCTCTCGCACAAAACGACTGTGGCCACATCTCTAACATCCCGACGGATCACGTCCTCTTGGGGAAGAGGTGGATGCTTACTGTTGATGCGGTGGCCGTCGCCGACGGCGAAAACCCACTGTCGGCACGTCCCGATCAGGGCCGTTCTCTCTCACAAAGCCGGTGAGGTTGCATTCATCCATTGCTCACTGCCGCGACGTGGGCAGTTGCCACCTCCCGCCGCCCTCCTCAAGGTTGAGCTACGTCCCTCAGGTACAACTCCCTTTACAGCCGGCTTGCACCACTGCTCCAGCTACCCACATCACTCCCTGTGGATATTTCTCTACTTCTTTGCCCCGCACATACCTCTATTGGCTTCTACGTACTGTATTTGTGATGAGTTTATGTCTCATCAACTAGTCCCAGTAATCTTATTCTAATCACGCTTGTTCAATTTCTTTGCCACAGGGATGCTCATCTTGATTTTGGTGAAACTGCACAAAATGATCTGATGGTCAAAAGGTTGCAAACTTCATTTATTAGGAAGCTCGAACGTTGCCAGCAAATTGAAGCCTGGTCAGGGTTCACAGTTCAAGGGCTAGGGACTGCATGAATCGTTTTTTTCTTTAGTTACCTTTGTTCCTGTAGGTGCATCTAATGCCCCTTAGTGATTTTGGTGTATTCAAGACTTATAGGTTAAGGATCTAATGCGTTTATGAGTGTACACAGGTCTATAAGTCTATGAGGAGTTTGATATTTACAGAGAAAGTCGACCCCTAAAAATGAAGTTCTTCGACTGAAGACTTTGATATTTTGAAGACTTTCTGAAGACTTTGAAAGTGAAGAAATTGGTGTGACCTTGAAGACTTGGTATTCATTTGAGGAACATGAAGCGTGAACACTTTTGTTTTCGTAGTTTCATTTTCTCTTTCTTGAGTCATAGGAAACACCGTACTGTTAAAGGGGGTCGAGGAAATACTAAGGAGAAAATTTCCATGTGATGCTCAACTCAAATCCTACACCTACCAATCCCTTCGAGTGAAGCCATTGGAAATCTCATACAGTTCAATCAATTTCTTCAGTGACAGAGACGTAGTTCTTCTGGTCACTGAGGACTTTGTTCTAACTGAGGAGTTAGGAATTCGCCAGTGCGGATTGCCTACACAGTGAGGAACATGATAGCCCTGAGGATTTTGAACCTCAAATTTCTGACCGTTGCTATGCTACGCGCCAGCTATCCCAAAATATCTTATCCATCCAACGGTCATATCATTGAAGGGCATTTATGTCTTATCATGTCGGGCTGCTCCCTAAGCTATAAATAGGCGCCCCCTACAACCACTAGCTGGTTGGCTGCTCCGCGAGAAACTGACACTTGTGATTTGAGAGCATCCCATCCTCCGAGGACTTTGAGCGATAATCATCAAGTGAGGAAAATCCAAACCCAAACCCAAACACCTACCAACCCAAAGTGATTGAGCATCACTGAAGAGATTGATCCTGCATGGATTCGACGCTTGTTACCTTTGAAGACTATGCTTCTTCCAGACGGTTAGGCGTCATGGTCTAGAGCATCCAAGAGGAATTGTGGATCGCCGAGTGACCGAGTTTGTGAAGGTTCGGAAGTCACCTAAAGACTTACCACGAGTGATTGGGCGAGGACTGTGTGTCCTTAGCTCAAGGAGAATACTGTAAGGACTATGTGTCCGGGACTGTGTGTCCTCGAGTTTAAATACTCAGCCGCTAAAACTAGATGTACAACTGAGACAACAGTTGGAACTGGTCTACCAAATCATTGTCTTCACCAAGCCAACTGGTTCTATTTCCCCAACACTTCCATTTCCTCATTACTGTGTTGTGTGTTTGTTCATATCTGTGTTTGAAGACTTTGACTGAAGACTTTCTCAATTTCCTCAGTTCAATTTCTTCAGTCTGTTTGTCTTCATCTTGTGCTATCCTGTGTTTACGATTTCTGTACTCTGTCTTTGTCTTCATTTCATCATGATGACCATGCATGTATTCTTCTATGTTTACTTTTGAGTACTTATTCCGCTGCTAGTAGTTCTTCGCTAAGGAATTTCCTCACTAGCAAATTCCTTAGTGAAGAATTTCATAAAAATCGCCTATTCACCCCCCTCTAGTCGATATAACGCACTTTCAATTGGTATCAGAGCAAGGTACTCCCTTGTTCTGTGTGATTTTAGTTTAACCGCCTGGAGTTTTAGTTATGTCGACCGCAGGTATGATCAAGGTCTCTGCTGGGTGTCCTACCTTTGATGGGACGGACTACCCCTACTGGAAGAACAAGATGCGCATGCATCTTGAGGCAATTGATAATGATCTCTGGTACGTTGTGGAAAATGGTGTTCCCTCCGTCTCACTCTCACTGAATGCTACTGATGTGAAGAGATTCAAGCAACTCGATTCTCAAGCGAAGAATATCATATGTGGCCATCTGAGTAATGGACAGTATGGTAGAGTGAGTGCTTTGGAAACTGCTAAGCTTATCTGGGATAGGCTGTCCAAGGTCAATGAAGGAGTTTTAACTCAGCGTGACTCTCGAGTTGATGTTCTTCGCAATCTCTTGAACCGCTTCAAAAGACTCGACAATGAAAATGTTCAGCAAACCTTCGATCGCCTCACTGACATCTCAAATGAGCTTCACGCACTTGGTGCCACTGACATCACCGACCATGAGGTAGTGAAGAAATTGCTGAGATTGCTTGATTCCTCATTTGATACTTTGGCACTGATGATACAAGAGCATGCTGATTACAAGTCACTTGACCCCGCTGATATCCTCAAGAGGCTAAACACTCATGAGTTCCAGCTTGCTGAAAAGAGAGATCTCTATGGTTCGAGCTATGGCAGATCACGTGCACTGAAGGCCAAGGCAGTATCAGAATCCAAAGATGAGGACTCTGGTAGCAGCCTTGGTGATCCTGAAGAACTGAGTCATGATCTAGCACTACTTGTGAAGAAATTCCAGAAGTTCTCAAGACGTGGTCGTTTCGGAAAACCCTCAAGGAGCAATGATTCCTCATCCAGTGACTACAAGAAGAGGCTTTGTCACAAGTGCAAGAAACCAGGACATTACATTCAAGATTGTCCTCAGTGGGAAAAGGAATCAAAGAAGAAGAAATACAAGGATTACAGTTCTGATGATGCGAAGAAAAAGAAGAAGTCTTCAAAATCTTCATCATCAAAATCCTCAAAGTCTTCATCTCACAATAAGAGTAGCTCCAAGAAGGCTCGAGCATTCATTGGCAAGGAAATGGACTCTGAAGCTGAATCTGAGGAACAAGAGGAAGAGGAGGCTTCTGAGGACTCTGAATCAGGTGTGGCAAGCCTAGCTCTCGCTACCGCATTCATCAGCAAGTCTATCTTCAACTCTGAAGAAAATGATCTCACCAACAAGGCTGATGATGGCAACGATGACTACGCTCCCACCTATTGTTTCATGGCAAAGGGTGCCAAGGTACCTAGATATACCTCCTCTGAGTCTAGTGAAGATGAATCCGATGACAATCTTAAGCCTAGCTACTCTAAACTTGCTAAGATTGCTATGAAACAACAAAAGGCTTTTGAAAAGGTTCAAAACATGCTAGACAAAAGTGATGACATTTTGGGTGAAGAAATGGATCGCACTAAAGCCTTGACTGAAAATCTTTAGAGACTTGAGACCAGGTTTGACAACCTTAAAGGTCATCATAACACTCTCTTGTCTGATCATGAGAACCTTTCTTATGAATTTCTTCAAAGAAAGCAAGATCTTGAAAAGCTAAGAGTGAGTTATGAAGATCTTCAGAAGGAGCGCAATTCATTACTTGCTCAACAAATCAGCGCTGCTCAGGAAGAATTTGTCGTCGTTCTGGGAACGGGGGTCCCCAGACTTTCCTGCCCGCGGCCTGCGGCGTGGCTCGAAAGGGGGCCCAGCACGGCCCATCTTCATCAACACAAGACTCAAGACCCTCGCGAGGGGCCAAGCCTCGCGGGGTGGACGACACGGCGCTTCCCCAGGCGCGGCCTCATCAGGCTGGCTCACGAGGAGGTGGAGAGATCAAGGCGGGGTACCTCACGAGGTGCCCATGACGCAAGCCATGAAGACCAAGGGTGCCAGGCGGACGCCAGCCCACGCATTGTCTCCCTTTCCTCTTTGGTGCAAAGGGGGCAAGCGCAGGCGAGAGGATCAAGCAAAGGCATCCATTTCGGTGCAACGAGACCAAGACCAGTCCAACAGTGGGAATGAGGTCATCGTGGAGCCCAGGACGGCGTCACCACAGGACCTTTGGTAGGCGAGGACCAACTTTAGTCAGGATAAGGGTACCAGATGTTCCCCTTCGAATTGGCCAATTGTTGGCGCCCTTCCCGCTCAATATTTGGGAAGAGGCCCAGGACCTTTGCCTATAAATAGGACTAGCCACCCCCAGGGTAGAGGCAGCTAGATTGAGTGTAGAAGCATCTAAGACCGAGCACGTAGAATCTGAGAGAGTGAGAGAGAAAAGGGCGGCTGAACTCTCCTAGCAGTTCATCGTCCTAGCTAGGAGCATACCCTCGCGAGGCTGCTCTCCTTTGTATTGTTCATCATCATCAGCCCAAGAGGCAATCCACCCACCACACACTGGAGTAGGGTATTACACCGCAATGGTGGCCCGAACCAGTATAAACCTTGTGTCTCTTGTGTTGTTCTTTCAGTAGTTTAGATCTTTGCAAGACGGAGAGGTAGAGGGCATAATCTCCGCGCGCACCCCAGAGTTCGAACCTTAAGGGTCTGCCGGAACCCGTGATCCGACATTTGGTGCGCCAGGTAGGGGTGCGCCGGAATTTTTCTTCCACCGCTCCATTCTCCTCCGACCGTCGCGTCCATGTCCGACGCTCGTCGGGCCCGCGCCGAGCGCCGGGCCGCCATCGCTTCCCGCGTCGCCTAGACGGCTCCCGTCGGTGGGCGTCCCCGTCGCCCGCCGTCAACGCCGCCACCGGCCCGGCGAGGAACGAGCAGCAAGCGTCGTCTCAGCACCCGTCCGTGCAGCGGGATGGCCACACCGCTACTCCATCGCTCACACCAGCTGGCTCTTCGTCCCGCGTGCTCCGCGCACCCTTGGAGGCTCGAGCTGCGCTCATCGCGGCAAACGAGCTCCTGCGCTACCGCCCCGTCGACGACGTCTACGAGGAGTGGCTCGACCGCGTCGCCGAGCTCGTCCGCGCCACAGGGGGCTCTCCTGTGTCGTCCGCTCCGCTGCGTCGTACCACGCCTCGCGCGGGCAACGAAGTTCCGGGGGCGTACTAGCCGCCTCCTCTCCAAGAAGATGCCATGGCTCCAAGGCATGCGGCCCCTGGGCGGAACCCGTTCCGTCAGGCGCCGGCTCAGCAAGAACGGAGCTGCCAAGAAGTTCCTCGACCGCAAGAAGCCGCTCGGGCGCTCCCTGCTCCAGCCGCGACACGTCACGACCCCACGCTGCTCCCGGCTGCAGCTCATGGGGACCCGCAAGGCCAAGCTCTCCCTCGACCAAAGCCTCCTGTGGCCACTGCGGGCTGCCGCGCCTACACCGCCGAGCTGTGCAGCGTCGCGTGGCCTGGCAAGTTCAAGCAAGACCTGCCTCCACGCTACGACGGCACGACCGACCCTGCCGAGTTCCTCCAGCTCTATGAGCTGGGCATCGAAGCCGCCAGCGGAGATGAAAAGTTCATGGCGAACTAGTTCCCCATGGTGCTCAAGGAAGGAGCTCGCACCTGGCTCCTGAACCTGGACCCAGGCACGATCTCTTCCTGGGACCAGATGCGCACCCGCTTCATCGCCAACTTCCAAGGTACTCGCGACCGGCCCCCCGCCGTGAGCGACATGCGCCAAATCAAGCAACAACTCGGAGAGACCCTGCAAAAGTACATCCAGCTCTTCAACAGCGCGCGCCTCAAGATCCCCAAGGTGTCCGAGGAAGCCATCATCTCAGCCTTCTCTGTTGGTGTGCGTGACGTCAAGATGAAGGAGGAGCTGGTGATGCATGAAGACCTGTGCACCTCCCTGGAGCTGTTCAACTTGGCGACCAAGTGCGCCAGGGCTGAGGAAGGACGTCTCTCCCTCCTCGAGCTGCCTGCCGTGGACCGAGAAGAGAAGAAGCCCAAGGCCAAGGACGTGAAGCGCAAAGGGGCTGCCGTGCTCGCTGCGGAAACGGACACCAGGCGGGGCAAGGACCTGCCCGAATCCTCCAGGGGCAGTCGGTACTGTGTGTACCATGACCTCCACACCCACAACACCAATGAATGCCAAGAGCTCCGCACCGTACGAGAAGGAAGGATCGGCCGTCGTCCTGACCGCGCTGACCGGGGCTACGGCCGAGGAGGAGGAAGAAACATAGGACGCCGGGAAGACCGCGGCCCGCGCCAAGGGTGGCGTGATCAACCTCGCGAGGACCGCTGGCGAGACCTGCCTCGCGAGGGGGACTGGCGGGACCAGTCTCGTGAGGATCGCCTGCAGGGCTACGCAGGCCTCCCTCCACTGCCGCCTCAGCCAAGGAGGAACGAGGACCGCCATCAAGATGAGGGGGCTGGGGGCTTCCAGGAGCCGCGCGCAATCGCCTGCATCCTGGGCGGAGCTCAAGCCCCAGCCTCCCAATGCATCTTCAAGCAGTTTGCCCGCGAAGTGAATGCAGTCCTCCCCAAGCTCGAAGCAACGCGCCCTCTCAGGTGGTCGGCCTGCGCCATCACGTTCAACTCAGCGGATCAGCTCAAGCGCGCGGCCACAGCCGGAGACCTCCCGATGCTTTGCTCCCCAGTCATCAGCAACGTCCTGGTCACCAGGAACCTCATCGATGGAGGAGCAGGGCTCAACGTCCTGTCCGTGGAAACATTCAACAATCTCCAAGTGCCCTATGACCAGCTTCAGCCAACCAAGCCTTTCTCCGGAGTCATCGACGGTTCCACGATCCCGATCAGGCAGGTCCGCCTCCCAGTCTCCTTCGGGGCCCGCAGCAACTACCGCACCGAGCTCATCGACTTTGACGTCGCCCACATCCGCCAGCCGTACAACGCCATCCTCGGGTACCCAGCGCTGGCCAAGTTCATGGCCGTAACTCACCATGGCTACAACGTCCTCAAGATGCCAGGAAGTGGCGGAGTCATCACGGTGCCGTGTGAAGCGAAGGATGCGGTGTGCTCCCTGGAGCGAGCCTTTCAGGCCGCGTCACTAGAAGACCCAGATCGCGGAAGCTGGAGGCTTCCCGAGACCACCCCCAAGAAGAAGAAGGCATCATTCGGACCAGCCCCTCAGGAGGCAGGCCCCTCAGAGCCCGCGTCTGCTCAGGGGGAACCTCCTTCCATCGCATAGGAAAGCGCGCCCAGTGCCCTCCTCAGGCAGGGCTCGAGGGCTCTCACCTGGAGGGCCACCGACCTAACCAGAGTCACGAGGGTGGCGCTTGGGCACCACGTGGAGGCGTGCTTCGAAGCACGTTTCCCCCAAGAAAGAGCGAGGCAAGGAAGGTCAGACCAGCAGGAGTTCGTCAACAAGCCTGTTCAAGAAATACAGGAGTCAAGAATCATGAGAGGTTGCCGCCGTCCACCAGCTATGGCTCCCCATCCAGGCGAGGATGGTGGATTGCGTGTCTGCATCGACGTACCAGGGCTCAATCAGGTTGCCATGACGGAGCGCCTCTAGCCCTCGCAAGTGGGGCGTTGTGGAGGTCCACCCCACAGCTATGTTCGCATGCCTTACGGCTTGCCGAGCGTGGCTGTTGCGTACCAGCGCCTCATGAGGGGCATCATGGAGGCTCAGGAAGACAGGCGTTCCGCAGCCCTGACGGAGATGGAGATGATTCGCGAGGAGCCACCAGCGCCTCCGGACCCTCACGAGGCCCCTGGGCCTGGGGGCTCGTGAGGATCGGCTTTCGCAGCCCACCGAGTCTGCTGCACCAACACAACTTCGTCTACGACATCTTCAGGTGACATCTTTCAAGCTTCATTTCTAGCTGGGAGCGCCCTCCCCGGGCTGCATCATTCCCAGGCCGCGTGGGTCCGTCCCTGCGGCATGTATCCCTTTTTATTTTTGTTCATTAGCTTGCTTTGTTGGGGGCGCCCCTTGGGCTCCATCATCCCCAAGCCCCTCGGGCCAGGCCCAGTGGCGTGTATCTCCCTTGCGTTTATTTCCAGTTATGCATTCGCCTGTCATGCTTGATTACTTGATGCCTGTCCAAGGCACCTCTTCTTCTCCATGTTGACCACTTGCACGTTAAAGGGGGGGTACCTGAGCATCGCAACTCAGGGCTCTTACTGGCTCTCCAGCCCTCACCCTCTGGCCTTGTCCACGGCATCGCGACCTGGCATACCAGCGACGGCTGAGACAAGCTCGAGGGCCGGGACCCGAGGACGTAGAGTGCCGGCATCTAACCAAATTTGCAGGAACACATCTCATGATACGACCCAGTGCCAGGCACAACCCGCCTAGAGGTTGGGCCTCGTGAGTCCCGCGCTGGCTCACGGGTGCCCAGATACACCTCACCTAGCCCTACCGTGCCAGCCATGTGTCAGGGCGGGGTTGTACATGCCCCGGGGGCTCCTCCCGGAGGGGAGCCCCCTCCCACGTACCAGTGGAAGTACCATGCTCCGCACTGGCTGACGACACTGCCGAGGAGTGGCTATGCCCGTTAACAGACGGAAGTGCTATGCTCCGCGCTGGTGATAAACAACTGAGGGTGGCCTCCGGGCCGCATCAACCTCAGGGAGCCCCGAGCTCAATGTCTAGCCTCATTGCAACGCCTCCCCTCGGGAGTGCCGCGCGAGGGGGCTGGGCATGGGGGCTACACCTGGGT
Organism: Aegilops umbellulata; assembly: GCA_032464435.1. Classification (NCBI taxonomy): domain Eukaryota; kingdom Viridiplantae; phylum Streptophyta; class Magnoliopsida; order Poales; family Poaceae; genus Aegilops; species Aegilops umbellulata. The sequence continues at coordinate 161,676,358 of CP136057.1, read as the reverse complement.
CACGCCCAGACGTACGCCACCCAGCCAGGCCCCTCGGGCCTGGCTCATCGCGCGTCTCTCGTCGAGCGGAGCCAAGGTATGAAGGCCGTTTGAGCATCAAGGGGGACCCCGAGCATAGCGACTCAGGGGCCTAACTGGTCCCGTAGCCCCTCACTCCTTAGTTCCGAAAGGCTATGCTGGGTGAGGTACGCGCGGGGCCGGGCCTTGCAGACGTAGAATGGTAGTACCGCTTGCATCTCACCTCATCGCTCGTTGTTTGCGCGTCAAGGGGGACTCCTGAGCATCGCGACTCAGGAGCCTAACTGGCTCCGTAGCCCCTCACTCCTTAGTTCCGAAAGGCTATGCTGGGTGAGGTACGCGCGGAGTCGGGCTCTGCAGACGTAGAATGGAAAATACACCTACATCACACTTCCCTACTTGTTGTTCGTGCGCCAAGGGGGACTCCTGAGCATCGCGACTCAGGAGCCTAACTTGTCCCGTAGCCCCTCACTCCTTTGGTCCCATCCTGGTTTCCGGTCGGGGCTAATGCTGGGTGAGGTACGCGCGGGGCCGGGCTCTGCCGGCGTAGAACACAAGCAAGTAGGGAGGAAAAGCATAAAACTCAAGGAATTTAGAAAGCAAATATTACAGTCCATACTGTCGTCTCAATACCAAACGCAAGTTTAAATGCCTCCCCGAGGCGTGATGCATGTGCAGGAATTAAAAGCAGAACAGGAGCAGTAGCGGAGTCACTTGTCGGCGGTGGAGCAGCGCGGAGTGGCTTCACCTCATGGAGCAGCAGAGCCAGCAGCGCCTTGCTTCGGCTTGGTGCTGAAGGCCCAGAACTTCCCCAGCAGCGCCTCCGCGCGCCCCTTCACGGCTTCAATGGCGGCGACAACACCCTCGCCACTCACCGGCTCCAACAGGCTGTCGAGGTCGATGCTGGGATAGCGAAGGTAGATGTGCGCAAAGACCCGCGTGAGAGCAGCAGAAGACAGGACACGCGCCTCGGCCTCAGCCGTGGGGCCAAGGCCGAGCAAGACATCCCCAAGGGCACGAACCAGGAAGGGAAGCAGCTTGGCGGGGCCGTCCTCGGCGCCAGCCAGCAGGTTCTCTAGGCCGTTATCGTAAAGCGACTTCAGCAAAGCACGAGCGTTCTCCTCCATGTCCGCGAAGGCCACGCGATCCTCGGCAAGGACCTGGGCTTTGCCATCCAGCTCAGCCCTCGTCACCTCCAGCTCCTTCTTCAGCGCGTCTAGATGGTCTTGGCGCTTCTTGAGCTTGGCCTCCCGGCCCTTGACGGCCGCCTCGTGAGCCTTCACGCCTTCTTCCTGCTCCTGACGAAGGCGGACCTCCTTCGCGAGCTGGTCCCGCAGGCCTTGCAGCTCGTCCTCCAGCTCCTTGCAGCGACCACGGACTCCAACCGTCTTCTCCAGGGCCGCGTCTCAAGCAGCCTTTGCGTCGAGGGTAGCCTCCCTCTCTCCGTCACAGGCCGTCGACGCCTGAACCAACACCACCCGGTGCAGCTGAGCAAAGCCCACCTCCGACATGTTCGGCAGGTCCAGAGCAGACGAGTACCAAGCTTCGGCCGGGGACTGACGGGGCGCCATGGCTTCTTAGGTCACGCGGACGGAGTAGATCTGGGAGTTTGGAGGAAGAAGGGGGAGGCGCAAGAAAGGGGATCTGAGTAGCAACCGGGGAAAGCAAAGGGCAAGGCCTAGACAGATGCCATTCCTTTATCCACCTACGTGGTTGCCGGAACGCTCTAGTCCAATCAACCGCGATGCGGCGCCCAAGGCCGCAGGCTGTTAGGGCCCGCGGCGCTTCGCCCTTGCCCTTTCGCCTCTCCGCACGGCCAAGTCCGAGCGCGCCTTGGGCCCGGGGGCTACTGTCGGTGTTCTGGGAACGGGGGTCCCCAGACTTGCCTGCCTGCGGCCTGCGGCGTGGCTCGAAAGGGGGCCCAGCACGGCCCATCTTCATCAACACAAGACCCAAGACCCTCGCGAGGGGCCAAGCCTCGCGGGGCAGACGACACGACGCTTCCCCACGCGCGGCCTCATCAGGCTGGCTCACGAGGAGGCGGAGAGATCAAGGCGGGGTACCTCACAAGGTGCCCGTGACGCAAGCCATGACGACCAAGGGTGCCAGGCGGGCGCCAGCCCGCGTAGTGTCTCCCTTTCATCTTTGGTGCAAAGGGGGCAAGCGCAGGCGAGAGGATCAAGCAAAGGCATCCATTTCGGTGCAACGAGACCAAGACCAGTCCAACGGTGGGAAGGAGGTCATCGTGGAGCCCAGGACGGCGTCACCACAGGGCCTTTGGTAGGCGAGGACCAACTTTAGTCAGGATAAGTGTACCAAATGTTCCCCTTCGAATTGGCCAATTGTTGGCGCCCTTCCCGTTCAATATTTGGGAAGATGCCCAAGGTCGTTGCCTATAAATAGGACTAGCCACCCCCAGGGTAGAGGAAGCTAGATTGAGCGTAGAAGCATCTAAGACCGAGCACGTAGAATCTGAGAGAGTGAGAGAGAAAAGGGCGGCTGAACTCTCCTAGCAGTTCATCGTCCTAGCTAGGAGCAGACCCTCGCGAGGCTGCTCTCCTTTTTATTGTTCATCATCATCAGCCCAAGAGGCAATCCACCCACCACACACTGGAGTAGGGTATTACACCGCAATGGTGGCCTGAACCAGTATAAACCTTGTGTATCTTGTGTTGTTCTTTCAGTAGTTTAGATCTTTGCGAGACGGAGAGGTAGATGGCATAATCTCCGTGCGCACCCCAGAGTTCGAACCTTAAGGGTCTGCCAGAACCCGTGATCCGACAGAATTCATTCCTCCGTGTTTAAAATGCATCGAACGAGAATCTGCTAATTCTTCACCTGAATGTTCAAATGCTTATAATGTTACAAATTCTTCACCTGCCTCTGCTATCACTAATTCCTCATCTGAGGACATTGCTAGTATCACTGACGATGCAGGGCTGAAGGAATTGTACATGACAGGCATGTACAAAAGCCTCAAAGGGCATCAGACTCTTTGTGATGTGCTTGAAAAACAGATCCTCAACAGGAACCCTAGGAAAGAGGGTATTGCCTTTGAGAGGAAACTCAATGCTGATGGTACATATTGGAACCTGAGTAGTACCCCAAAACCTCATGGATTGCTGCAAAGGGACCTCCAGTTGACCCATCTAATTTATCAGGCTATACATGTGAATCTTCTCATTCTTCTGATGAGTCATTTGACTCCAACTATAAACTGTTCAAAAATCAGAATGGTGAAGTATTTGCTAGATATGTTGGGACTAACTGCAGGAACGGTTCCCCTATGAAGAAAATCTAGGTTCCCAAAAGGTGTCTTGAAAGTCTTCAGGTGAATGTCCTCATGACACCACCTGTGAAGAAAAGGAACCCCAGATCAAATTCCTCACCTAGACCAAATTCTTCATATGGATCCAAGTCCTCATATGGACCAAATTCCTCACGTGGATCAAATTCCTCAAAAGGATCAAAGTCCTCATATGAACATCATCGTGCTCACAAGTCTGTTTCGCAGGGAAGAGCCAAGGGCTATGAATATGAGCATTATTCTTCTAATCATTATGTTCATAAGTCCTCGAAGAATTTCTCTGCTTATTCATATGCTTACCCTAACCCCTCTTATGTGAAACGTAATGGTTTGGCCGCTATGCCACCATTCTCATATGGAGTTCGCAGAGTGATGAACTCTTTGCCACCCCTTCAGATGTGGGTGGTGAAGAAAAAGAACTAATCTCTTATGCAGGGTCAGGTCTCCAGACGTGCTCAAACATCTGAAGAATTTGCTGGGGACCTGACAAAATGCCTGAAAGGACGCAGGCTAACCATGATGAAATGAACTTTCATTTCACACGTCGTCCCTCTGCTTTATCTATCTTACTGCTTGATGAAATTGATCTGATGAATTGTGATATCATATTCTTCACTGCTGAAGTATATGAGGTTCGTAAGTTGCACTAATTCATATGCAGGATAATCAACCCAAAGCATTGAGTGGGTCCTTGATAGTGGATGTACAAATCACATGACTGGTGACAAGAATCTGTTGATGGATGCTCCCTTACCGTCATCACATCTGAAGCATATCATCTTCGCTGACAAGAGCAAAAGTCAGGTATTGGGTCTAGGTAAGGTTGCCATCACAAAGGATCGACACATGGACAAAGTCATGCTTGTTGAGTCCCTAGGATACAACCTTATGTCTGTCTCAATGCTTTGTGATCTTGATATGGTTGCTGTCTTTGGCAAGTATCGTTGTGTTGTGATTATGGAAGGTGACAAATCCAAAGTCTTCGAAGGCTTTAGGAGAGGAGACTTGTATATTGTTGATTTCTCTGCAGATTCACAACCAGCCGTGTGCCTACTTGAAAAAGCTTCAGAAGGATGGCTATGGCATGGACGACTTGGTCATGCAGGCATGAGGAATTTGCACACGCTTGCGAAGAAGAAGCATGTTATTGGCATTGAGAATGTCAAATTCCTCAAGGATCACTTATGCGGTGCCTGTGAAGCTGGAAAGATGACCAAGGCCAAGCATCCAGCAAAGACCATCATGACCACTACACGCCCATTCGAATTGCTTCACATGGATCTCTTCGGTCCTAATCACTATTCCTCTGTTTCAAATGAAGCATCTTAATATGGCTTTGTAATTGTTGATGATTACTCTCGTTACACATGGGTACACCTTGTCTCTTACAAACATGAAGTGCAGGAAGTCTTCAAACGATTTTCCTCGAGGGCTTCAACCAACTTTGGTGTGAAGATCAAGCACATCAGAAGTGACAATGGCACTGAGTTCAAGAATTCGGGTCTCGATGACTATCTTGATGAACTTGGTATTACTCATGAGTTATCTGCTCCTTATACTCCTCAACATAATGGCGTCGTGGAGCGCAAGAACAGGACTCTTGCTGAGATGGCTCACACCATGCTTGACGAATACAAAACCCCTCGTCGTTTCTGGGTTGATGCAATTGACACTGCGTGCCACATCATCAACAGAGTATATCTTCACAAATTCTTCAAGAAGACTGCCTATGAACTCCTCACTGAAAAGAAACCCAATGTGAGTTATTTCAAAGTCTTCGGTGCTAAATGTTGGATTAGGGATCCTCATCACAACTCTAAATTTGCACCGAAAGCACATGAAGGTTTTATGCTTGGTTACGGAAAGGACTCGCACACCTACAGAGTCTTCAACAATGTTCTTCACAAGATTGTTGAAACTGTAGATGTGCGGTTCGATGAAACTAATGGCTCGCAAAGAGAGCACCTACCTTCTGTGTTAGATGAACCAACACCTGAGGATTCTATCAATCACAAGGCTACTGAAGATGTCATTCCTACTGAAGAATATGCTGAAGAATTCATTCCAGAACGTGAAGAACACCGAGCTGATGTACCTGAAGAAAATGCTGAGGAAATTGATGCTGAAGAAAATGCTGATCAAATTCCTCAACGACAACCAGCTCATCCTCGCGTTGCAAAAGAAGTGCAAGTGGAGAAGATCATCGATGACATTAGAGCACCAGGTCCTCACACGCTCAAAAGCTTCACATCTATCTAACTTTTGTGGGCACTTTGCTTTTGTCTCTATTACAGAGCCCACTAAGGTAGATGAAGCATTTCTGGAGCCTGAGTGGATTCAGGCCATGCAAGAAGAATTACATCAGTTCAAGCTCAACAACGTCTGGGAACTGGTCAATCGTCCCGATCCTCGCAAGCATAACATCATTGGCACAAAGTGGATCTACCGCAACAAGCAAGATGAAAATGGTGTTGTGGTGAGGAATAAGGCACGACTAGTAGCTCAAGGCTACACACAGGTTGAAGGAGTTAATTTCGATGAAACATTTGCACCTGTTGCTAGACTTGAGGCTATTCACATATTGCTTGCTTATGCTAACCATCATGATATCATCTTATATCAAATGGATGTAAAAAGTGCATTCCTCAATGGTAAGCTTGAGGAAGAAGTATATGTTGCTCAACCCCCAGGTTTTGAAGATCCAAAACATCCTGACAAAGTCTTCAGACTTAACAAGGTCCTCTATGGCCTCAAGCAGGCCCCACGAGCGTGGTATGATACATTGAAGGAATTCTTCATGAAGAAAGGCTTCACACCCGGTTCACTCGATCCCACTCTCTTTACTAAATCTTATGATGGTGAACTGTTTGTGTGCCAAATATATGTTGATGATATCATCTTTAGCTATACTGACCAACGTTATAGTGATGAATTTGCCTATATGATGAGTGAAGAATATCAAATGTCTATGATGGGAGAGTTGAAATTCTTCTTAGGTCTTCAAATTCGTCAACAGCGCAATGGCATATTCATATCTCAGGAGAAATACCTCAAGGATGTCCTGAAGAAATTCGGCATGCAAGATTGCAAAGGCATCAAAATTCCTATGCCCACAAATGGTCATCTATGCACTGATGAAAATGGTATTGACTTCGATCATAAGGTATACCGCTCCATGATTGGCACTTTATTGTACTTATGTGCATCTAGGCCAGATATAATGCTTAGTGTTTGCATGTGTGCACGATTTCAAGCTGCACCGAAGGAATCACACCATAAGGCTGTGAAGCATATTCTTCGATATCTAGCTCACACACCAACACTAGGATTATGGTATCCCAAGGGCTCGGATTTTGATCTCATTGGATATTCTGACTCTGACTATGCTGGTGATCGTGTGGACCGCAAGTCAACATCTGGTACTTGTCATTTCCTCGGACGATCCTTGGTCTGTTGGTCCTCGAAGAAATAGAACTGCGTATCACTGTCTACTGCTGAAGCTGAGTACATTGCCGCTGGTTCTTGTTGTGCTCAACTGCTATGGATGAAGCAAACACTCAAGGACTATGGCGTCAACATGAAGAATGTGCCTCTCCTCTGTGACAATGAGAGTGCCATCAAGATTGCTCACAACCCAGTTCAGAACTCGAAGACAAAGCACATTCAGATTCGTCATCATTTTCTTCGTGATCATGTGTTGAAGGGCGACATTTCTATTGAGCATGTGAAGACTGAAGAACAGCTTGCCGATATATTCACTAAGCCCTTGGACGAGAAGAGATTTAGCAAGTTGCGGTGTGAGCTAAATATCTTAGAGTCTTCGAATGTACTTTGAAAAGGCACTCGTCCTCACACTTATGCAAAATTGATAACTTAGATGTGCAACACATGAAGAAACGTTTTTCTTCAATCAATGAAGAATAACACTCTAATTGTGAAGAGATTATTGAAGAATTTGATTCTCAGAACCCTACGACAATTGTACGCGGTGTCTGAAATCATCATTCTTATACGGTGGGTCGCACCACCACAAAAGTTGTAAATCTTCAATTTGAGTTTTTCCTCAGTTTTGAAATTCCTCAGTTGTTCAAATTCTTCAACTTGCAAAATCTTCACTTGTGCCGTCGTTTTTCTTCATTGGCTATATATATATATAAGTTTATGTCCTCTACAACATTCACTTATAGCTATTTCTTCAAGTTGGTTTTTCTGCTAAGTGAATGTGATCGGACCCTTCCCCTCTATGCTATACTCAATCCAATCTATTCACAAATTCTTCATGTGCGTTCTATTTGAAACTCGTTCAAAATCTTCACTGTGTCCTTGTCAGCTGAAGAAATTGCGAACGGAACGTTAAAACTAATCTTATCCAAATTTTTGGTTTTGCCGCTCAAACCGTTCCGCATCCCACGATGCATTATTCTATTCACCCACGATTTAACACGATATCCACTACACAGTACGTGGGTGACACATGTCGTGAGAAGGAGAAAGGTCAGGGGCACGTTCGTCCCAAATCTTCGAGCGAACAGTTTTTCACTGCCTCTATAAATACCCCTCGCCCCTTCCTCACTTCTTTTACTCCGCTCGATATCTCTCTCCCACTCGAGCTTCTCAAACCCTAGCGCCACCGCTACTCCATCGTCGCCGGTGAGGAAGAGCTTCGATGCCTCGACCTCGTCGTCGTCGTACTCGCGCCGACCGCGGAAATCTTCACCTCCGCCACCGCCGTAGACGTCTTCCTCCGCCGAGTTAAGGCGTGGAAGATCTACATCGACGAACTTCACTGTTTCACCTCACTGTTCATCATGTTCTTCATTCAGGATAATAAAAAATTACTTTTACTGCCCTCTTTGATTCGAAACTTTTCTACAAAATCTTCAAAAGGTGTTTTATTTCCCAAATCCTCACACACAAAACACCTCACAAATCTTCTATTCTTGATTCATTTCTCTAAGCTTTATTTTCTTCAAGATTCCTCAATTGTGTGGATCTCCGATCTATACAACTCTGGAACCTAAGAAAAAGCATGCTTAGTGAAATTCTTCAAGACGCATCGGTCAAATTCCTCAAACTTGTTCTTTTTGAAAAACCTTCTGAGAACGCATATGACCTCTCCAAATTCCTCGCAACTATATTCTGTTCACAGGTACACATGTCTGCTGCTGAATCATTAGGTTCTCATCAACTTAACTCATTTGCAGCGTTCCTTGAAGAAAAACTGCATACTTCTTCAGAGAATTCGATTGTTCAAATTCCTCAGCTGAAGAATATGGCAGATGGTAAGAAGTCGCAGAAAGGAGGAAAGAAACCTGAGGTCATGACTGCTTTTGAGATCCCTGAGGACATTTACAAAGATTACTGCACACCTGATGAAGCCAAGTTTGGCAAAGAAAACAAAAATCAGCGCAAGGTGCGCATTCAGAGGATTGAACGGAGATGGGCACGTGAATGGAGGAAATACAGATACCTCACTCCAAAGTACATGAAGAAATTCGCTCTCAACCCTCCATGCCGAAGACTTCCACTGGCACCTGGCCAAGTTGCTGATCCCACTAGAGTCAAACGCGGTGAGGACTTCCTTGAAGAATGGGCCAGGCGTCAAGCCAAATTGGTAAGACAAGCCAGAGAAGCAGTGAGGAAATTCAATGAAGATTCTACTGCTGCTGCTGCCACTGAGGCCTCTGTCAAGACGAGGAAATCAATGGCTAAGAAGCCTTCTCATAAGCCAAGTGCTTCACCAACAATGCCCTCACCGCCAGGAACCTCAAAATCTTCAAGACCAATTCCTCATGCTAATCCTGCTCCTTCAAAATCCTCAGCACCTCCTCCAAAGTCCTCAGCAGCTCTGTCAAAGTCCTCAGCTCCTGTGCATCTGGCCTTGTGCCAAAGGAGTGCAGGCATCTCTATTGCCTCTGGTGTCTCAGCAAGTTCCTCAGTTGCGCCAAATTCTTCATCTGGCCCAACCCTACTGAAGACTAAGGCAACAGCTGGACGAGGTCCTCGGCCAAGCCCCAAGAAGAAACATGTCGCCTTTCAAGAGCCACCTGAAAATGATGAGGCTGATGATGATGAACTTGCGGAAATCATCATAGACCGACAAGTAAGGGCCGCTAGAGCCAAAGGCACACCTGTGCCACTGCTTTTGGATCCAAGGGCGATCCTCGATTATATTGATCTCTGGCATAAGGATTCAGATTCACCTATGCCTGACTTCAAATTGACACCTGGTCAAAATCACATGTTGACTCACTTCATTCAAGAGGAGAAGTGGAAATTTGACCAGGCCAGACAAATCAAGAAGGCCCAGTACAAGAAGGAAAAGTACCTAAAGACCAACGTGGTCACAATGACGACTGATGAACTCATAAAGATTCAGTCTAAAATCAAAACCCTCAGTGACAAGTTCAACTCTTACTATGTTGATTGGCAAGGAGCCAAAGACAGGTTCGGGAAACTGATTGAGAAATTCACCAATGTTGCAGCCCCATCGCAACAAGAAGTTCCTCAAGCTAAAGCTTCGGTTCAGCCGACTGAAGAACATGCCAGCACCGCTAATGACTTTCAGGCTGCTGAAGAAAATGCTAGTTCCAGGGATGATGACTCCATTCCAGCCGCTAAAGAAATTGCCAGGGCATCCACTAGTGGTGCGCCTGAAGAAACTGGAGAAGTCAGGGCAACTGCATCAATTGCGCTTGAGGAAATTCAACCAGATTCCTCAGCTCCACCTGCGCCTACACCAACTCCAATCCTTCCATCTGCATCAGATGTGAAGAAGACCAAGGCTGAGCGAGCTGGAGTGAAGAAAAGGAAAGCATCAAATGCTTCAGAATCTTCAGCTCCAAAGAAGATGAAGCCTATGACCAGCTCATATGAAAATCTGATCGATGCTGTTCCGATTTCCACCATGCCATCAAAGGACCTTGTTCCTTTTGATGAAGAATATGTGATCCCAAGTGGATCTGATGAAGAAACTCAATCTGCTGCTTCATCAGAGCAGATTGATGAAGAAATTGAAGTGGATGCGATCCCTTCAACCCTAGTGGTATCCTCACCAATGCCTCAGTTTACTGCTGAAGAGGCTGGTGTTGAAGAAACTGATGATGAAGATGTGGACATTGGAAGCACAACTCCAGTGATGAATGATGACTTTTGGGAAAGTCAGCATCCCAGTTCTCCACTCTTCACCCCACTGCAGCAAATCTCTCACTCCCCTGACCAACAGTTCAACTGGGCTCTGAAGAAACTCATACCACCTCATCTGTCCGTGAAGAAATTCCAGCCACTAGTGCTAAAGAAACTGCTGTTGCTGAAAATATGACTGCACCTGAGGAGGAACCTGAAATTTCTCAGTGTAAAGAACCCGAGCTCGTGATTCCTGAGGTAGTGATGCAACTCACCGACACTCCTCTGCCAAAGCCAAAGGATCTGTTCTCAAAGAAACAAAAGTTCAAGGCTGAAGACTTCTTTGGCGAGCATGTATTCTTCACAGACTACAACCCCTATGACTCTGCACACATAAGGAAGAGGCGTTTCTGGACTGCTAGTCAAGCCAACTTCTACTCCTCAGTGATGTTCAACAAAGACAAAGTCTTCGACCATGCACACATTCCTCATGTAGACATGGAGTCTTTGCCCTGCTTCACGCCAGTCCTCAGTGTTCACTATGAAGCTGGGCTGCTCAATTTCTGCACTGATATCTATGATTGGAATGAAGAACTCATTCTTCAGTTCTACGCAGCGCTGCACATCACCAGCAACTCTGAAGATGTGAATTCATGGGTTCTGGACTGGATGACAGAAAACACTCATTACAAGGCACCAACGTCTGAATTGCTTCGTGCCCTTCCTCTAAGTCCTCCCCTTGAAGATGCATGTTGTGTTTACAACGAACCTGAGCTTTCAAATCACTATATGCAAGTGCTGATGAAGCCTTTGAAGCCAGGGTAGGCCCCTCGAACCAAATTCCTCGTCAAGGAATTGTTGTATGTGCCTCGGACCATCTATCGCATTCTGTCAAAGACAATGAGTCCTATCAAAGGCCACGACTCAAGTGATGAAGAAGTCGTTGGCATCATGAAGAACATGCTTTTCAACATCTGTCATGGCGGTCCCGTCAACTTCCATGATTTCTTCATGAGGACTCTGGCAAATATTGCTATGTCACCATTTGAGCTGAAGCCTTATGCGCCATGGATTATGACATTCATCAGGACAAGGTCTTCACTCAATTACAAAGCTGACACACTGAACCACTGCAGCTACTTGCCTCCTATTGAAGTCCTCAAAAGGACATTTTCCTCAGCTGAAGAAAAGGGCAAGGCAACTGTTGTGATCGATGAAGGCATTCGTCCATTGGATGGTCAATTTCTCAAGGCTGCATCCTACTCCACCAATGATGACTCTGCCACACATGACTCTACCGCCAACAATGCCAAGCAAAATCCTCAAGCCACAACACCCAGGGTGATGATTGATCATGAGTTACTCCTCAGTCTTCACAGAAGGTTGATCGCAATCACAAATGGGTTAAGCGTCAGTTTGGTTCAATTCTTCACAACATGACTTCAACACACAATGCGCTGAAGAAAAACCACTACTACCTCCATGAAACCCTCAACCGCACCAGGGTTGTTCTGTCTCAAGTCTACATCACTGAAGATCTGAAGAAAATGGGTCTCAAAGAAGAGTTTGACTTGGCCAGCTCCTATTCTCCATTGCGTGAGACTGATGAAAATGAAGACTTGGATGACACTACGGCAGGCCCTACTTCCACGACCGACCCCAACAACGCAGGCGCTCCTTCATCAACTTGATTATCTTCAGGGGCGTTAGTCCTCAGTTTCAATCCTTTTGGTCATTCGATGACAAAGGGGAGAAATCTGAGTTAATCTTCAAGCAGGTCTATTATAAGGGCATTTTTTGCTAAGTTACAACTCTCATTCTTCTGAAACTTTATTGGATCGAGTTGTAATCTTAAACCCGATGGTGCTCTGATACTTTTGATGCACTATTCTGCATGGTTATTCCTCGTTAATATTATTGCACGCATGCTGAATTTCATCAGGCACCATATTTCATCATGCATTTCAAATTATTCATATTATATATCAAATGCGTGTATGAATTACAAGATATAGGGGGAGATCTCCATGATTCAACTCTTCAAGTGTGCATTGCTTCAAAAGCAAAATCCTCACTACGCACATCTTCAGGGGGAGTTCTTCTATATCTTGCAATCAAACTCCTCAATATCAGTATTTACACTTCATATATTTATCCCCATTGAAAACTTAACCTATATTGTCATAAATCACCAAAAAGGGGGAGATTGTAAGTGCATCTAGTGCCCCATAGTGATTTTGGTGTATTGAAGACTTATAGGTTAAGGATCTAATGCGTTTATGAGTGTACACAGGTCTATAAGTCTATGAGGAGTTTGATATTTACAGAGAAAGTCGACCCCTAAAAATGAAGTTCTTCGACTGAAGACTTTGATATTTTGAAGACTTTCTGAAGACTTTGAAAGTGAAGAAATTGGTGTGACCTTGAAGACTTGGTATTCATTTGAGGAACATGAAGTGTGAAGACTTTTGTTTTCGTAGTTTCATTTTCTCTTTCTTGAGTCATAGGAAACACCGTACTGTTAAAGGGGGTCGAGGAAATACTAAGGAGAAAATTTCCATGTGATGCTCAACTCAAATCCTACACCTACCAATCCCTTCGAGTGAAGCCATTGGAAATCTCATACAGTTCAGTCAATTTCTTCAGTGACAGAGACGTAGTTCTTCTGGTCACTGAGGACTTTGTTCTGAGTGAGGAGTTAGGAATTTGCCAGTGCGGGTTGCCTACACAGTGAGGAACATGATAGCCCTAAGGATTTTGAACCTCAAATTTCTGGCCGTTGCTGTGCTACGCGCCAGCTGTCCCAAAATATCTTATCCATCCAACGGTCATGTCATTGAAGGGCATTTATGTCTTATCATGTCGGGATGCTCCCTAGGCTATAAATAGCCGCCCCCTATAACCACTAGATGGTTGGGTGCTCCGCGAGAAACTGACACTTGTCATTTGAGAGCATCCCATCCTCCGAGGACTTTGAGCGAAAATCATCAAGTGAGGAAAATCCAAACCCAAACCCAAACACCTACACACCCAAAGTGATTGAGCATCACTGAAGAGATTGATCCTACGTGGATCCGACGCTTGTTAGCTTTGAAGACTGTGCTTCTTCCAGACTGTTAGGCGTCATGGTCCAGAGCATCCAAGAGGAATTGTGGATCGCCGAATGACCGATTTTGTGAAGGTTCAGAAGTCACCTGAAGACTTACCACGAGTGATTGGGCGAGGAATGTGTGTCCTTTGCTCAAGGAGAATACGGTGAGGACTGTGTGTCCGGGACTATGTGTCCTCGAGTTTAAATACTCAGCCGCTCCAACCAGATGTACAACTGAGACAGCAGTTGGAACTGGTCTACCAAATCATTGTCTTCACCAAGCCAACTGGTTCTATTTCCTCAACACTTTCATTTCCTCATTACTGTGTTGTGTGTTTGTTCATATTTGTGTGTGAAGACTTTGACTGAAGACTTTCTCAATTTCCTCAGTTCAATTTCTTCAGTCTGTTTGTCTTCATCTTGTGCTATCCTATGTTTACGCTTTCTGTACTCTGTGTTTGTCTTCATTTCATCATGATGACCATGCATGTATTCTGCTATGTTTACTTCTGAGTACTTATTCCGTTGTTAGTAGTTCTTCGCTAAGGAATTTCCTCACTAGCAAATTCCTCAGTGAAGAATTTCGTAAAAATCGCCCATTCACCCCCCTCTAGTCGATATAACGCACTTTCAGTTCCAAAATAAGTGTCAACTTTAGTAGTAGTACAACTTTATATACTAAAGTTTGCACAAAGTTGAGAAACTTATTTTGGGATGGAGGGAGTACATATTTGCTATGATCTATCAATCATTGAGATGCAATAGCAGGCATGTTAGAATCCTTTGTATTTGATGAAATGTTGCAATGGGCAACCTTGGACGCAAGATACATGTAACAGAAGCTGGAAGCTTCATAGCATTGTACATATTTATCTCGCTGATAAATTATAGTACGCACTATACTAGTACTTCCTCTGTTCCTAAATATAAGTCTTTGTAGAGATTTCACCATGAACCACATGCGGATGTATATAGATGCATTTTAAGTGTAGATTCATTCATTTCGTTCTGTATGTAGTGGAATCTCTACAAAGACTTATCTACTAGTAATAGCTAGCCTCCACTACTAGGAATTCTCTATCCTCTCCTTGAGCCACGTCATCAAAACTGATGTAGCCGTTAGATGAAGTAAATCAGTCCATAATAGTCGTCTGATCTAGACGTTGAGAGGCTCCGCACTAAGCCACATGCAAGCATGCAGAAATACCGTGCCACATGCATGTGAGTGGGTTTTAAATCACATCAACATGTCTTCATGCAAACATGCACCGGTAGCACGCATGTAAGTGAGCTTTTAAGTCCCATTAACATGTCAAAAAGAAAAATATAATCCCATTATGCAGTAGGAGTTGGCTGATCTTTTTTCCTGACGTGGGATGATCTAAATGATGATGGGAGTTTATTTAGTTTGGCTACCACATTTCTCATGAGGTTATAGAGTTTTTTTTATTCTATGAAATCGATAATTTTGCGCAGAGAGATATATCGCTGTTCCGCGCCAACGCGCGGGGACTCATCTAGTAATATTTAGGAACGGAGGGAGTACTATGTAAAGGGTTAGGTGTCGCACAGTGATAGTGTGAGGTGGGCCATATAATCACTGAGCCTGCGTGTTTTCACTGCTCTTGCACGCCTCTGCTATAAGAATGGAGAAAATTGTAATCTAGTAGTAGTATACCTCCTTTCGCCGAAAGCGTGGGACATCCAGCAGTCCTACCACCTCAGTAATAAAGACCAATGAGCCGTCAAATCACATAGACCCAGCAGTAAATTGGACGGACGAAGCAACCATCACTCTTGCAAAATTGATAGATCGCGTCCGCTCTGCCCGGGCATGAATGCGGCACCGATTCTTTGGAGCGGCACTGACCGTTTCAGGCGGGAAGCGTGCGCACGCGATGGAGGGGCTTTGGGTGGGCTAGGCTGGTCAGGAGCGGGCGTGGCAGCTGTCCGCATGTCCCTACCGGACACACCCGGAAACGAGAGGATGCACCGACTCTCGCAGCTAAAATCGTACACTACACAACATCTCTCTGTAGGAGTAGGTCGATCTGTCGCTCTCTTTAACACACACATGGTGTTAAACACACACACACACACACACACACATGCACACACCTTGGTCCCGTTGCACCTTATAATGTGACTTATTACACCTAGACGGAGGGAGTAGTAAGTATACGAGATACGGTGGCACACTGACTTAAGGCGAATACAAGTGCCAGAAATTTGTGTGCATGTTATAATAAGGATTCACTTAAAATAGTACATGAGCGAACAGAGGGATCAATTGGACAGTGTTCCCGAGCAGTAGCGAGATGTGTGAGGTAAGATACACCATTGGCGCTTTTAATTTTTCTTATTAATTTGTTTGTTTCACCCTCTTACTGGTGGGACCCAACGTACTACGTGGAGAGAGGTAAGGTGACTGCTGCATTATTTCTGCACCACTTTGGATAGTCTTACCACCAAAGCCACATGACACGATTATGATTGAAATCCCAATGACTCCCACACACACAAAAAAACACGGCATGCTTGTCACACGAATGCAAGAATGTACAAAAGGTTATTCCCTCTCGTTGAACATAACGGGAGGGTTGTGTAGCTGGTTAGCCTGTTCGCTTATCAAACTTGTGGTCTCGGGTTCGATAACTACACTTGAGCATAATTTGTGCCAGGAGGATTCTTTGACTGGTCAAAATGTTTTCTAGGGTTTGCACGCTTCACACTCTCTCTCGAGTATATATATACACGCTGGAGCCTCAGCGCTTGTAGTTGCTCTCTTCACACTCTCTCGCCCTCTCCAGATCTAAACAAGGCTTCGTTGGCCTCTCTCTCCCCTCACTGCTGCTCAAAGAGCCGGCAGGATCCGTCCGCCGGGAAGGGAAGGAGGCTTAACGATGTTGCCGTTGGCGAGGGACTACCGGCGTAGCTGTTCACTTTCCACCCAGCAGTGGCGCGGGAGGGCCTCTGACCCCTTCTGCTTCACCTCCGTCCCATCACCCACCGAACCACGCCCCAAGAACCTTAAGGTATAATTTACTTACTCCACATGCATTGCTCTAGCTGCATATATACCATGAATCTAGGACGTGGTTCAAAGAGGAAAGGAGTGGGGTAAATTAGTGGGAAAAGTTGTATATAACATGAATCTAGGATGTGGTTCAAAGAGGAAATGAAGGGGGAAAGTTGTATAGCATTAATCTAGGACGTGGTTCAAAGAGGAAAGGAATGGGGGAAAGTAGTGGGGAAAGTTGTATCGCATAAATCTAGGACGTGGTTCAAAGAGGAAAGGAAGGGGCAAAAGTACTAGTTCAAAAAGGAAAGGAAGGGACAAGGCTGTAAAGTTTGAGCAGGACTAGATTTGCCGCGCTCATATAGGGAAAGGCGTCTAAAGATAACAAAATTGGGACCAACACAAATATGCTCCTTGGTTGTTTGTTCTTTGTTGCAACAGACTGTGCACGACCACAGTACATCGGTAGATTCACATGGTGCTGGTGCATCCATTGTCCCGTGCAAATCATTAGCTGTTGTTAATCTAAGGCTCTGTTTGGTTAAAAAATCCCTAGTCCCTACCTGCTGGGTTCCAGGGACTAAACATGGACTAGAGGTTATTAAATGACATGCTAAAAGACCATGTTACCCCTAGTAATGAACTAATAGAGACAAGGTGCAATGCATGGCAGGGGCAACTATTGGAAAAAGTCCCAAAAAGACTCCCTCGGGGTCTTCTTTATTTAGTCCCAAATGCCCACTTTTAGTCCCTAAAAGTCCCTCCTGTTTGGTTTAGATGGGACTGACACGGAGTTTTGTTAGTCCCTACACCGAAATGTCCCTGTAAACAAACACCCACTAATAATGCCGCTGGAAAATTGATGCAATGCCACAGTTAAAAGAAAATTACATGTTTAACGAATTTTATTGTTAATATAATCTCTATGTTAATATTAATCAATGCCACCATTTGAGAAATGCTACTGTCTTGCTTTCTTTCCCATTTAGATAAGGTAGATGCTTGTTTTTGTTGGCTTATGTGTCATCCACCGTTATTGACCACTAATTGTTTCCTTTGCACCTCTGTGTAAATAGGGTTATCTGCTTCACCTCGTTGCCATTGTGACCTTTTGTTGCACTGCACAAAACACTTTTGTTTTAAGAGTGTTTTGTGCAGTTCAACCAAAATGTCACACCGACAATGTTGCTTGATTGCTTGATCTTAGTGGAACTGCACAAGAGGAGATCTTACTTCCTATCCGTTAAGGCGAATTTGATTCAGATCTTCTTCTTGTGAGTTGTTTGAATTCCGCATCATGAGAGGTCAGTACTAGACTGCTTTCACATGATTATGCAGTGTGCATTCATATGTTGTGCTACTTGTACGATAATGTTGCTTGATTTTAGTGAACTCCACAAATGGAGACAAGACTTCCAATCTGTATGTGCACCATAATATCCCATTGAGGTAAGATAAGGATATTTCACAACTGCTGGCCTTTATTTTGCCACTTTCATCAGAAAATTAAGTTTAGTACTATACTTGTACTCCCTAATTGACATGCCAAATCTTACCTCAATGAAGGCGAAGCTTGTTTGTTATTGAACCAAGTGATGAAGGGGAAGAACAAGGGGAAGAAAAACAAAAATCAACTCCCGGTGCTGTAATGAAGTACTGGAACTGTGATGACACAATTAATGATATAGTTTTGCATCTTAATTTATTGCTATGGCTGGTCTCGGCATTCTGGAAAGGGGGGTCCCCAGACTTGCCTGCCTGCGGTCTGCGGCGTGGCTCAAAGGGGGGCCCAGCACGGCCCATCTTCATCAACACAGACCCAAGACCCTCGCGAGGGGCCAAGCCTCGCGGGTCGGACGACATGGAGCTTCCTGAGGCACAGCCTCATCAGGCTGGCTCGCGAGGAGGCGCAGAGATCAAGGCGGGGTACCTCACGAGGTGCCCGTGACGCAAGCCATGACGACCAAGGGTGCCAGGCGGGCGCCAGCCCGCACATTGTCCTCCTTTCCTCTTTGGTGCAAAGGGAGCAAGCGCAGGCGAGAGCATCAAGCAAAGGCACCCATTTCGGTGCAACGAGACCAAGACCAGCCCAATGGCAGGGAGGAAGTCATTGTGGAGCCCAAGCCAGCGTCACCACCAGAGCCTTTGGCAGGCGAGGACCAACTTTAGTCAGGATAAGTGTACCAGATGTTCCCCTTCAAAATGGCCAATTGTTGGCGCCCTTCCCTCTCAATATTTGGGAAGAGGCCCAGGGCCTTTGCCTATAAATAGGACTAGCCACCCCCAGGGTAGAGGCGAATCGGCCAATCCAGAAACAAGCTGGGATCGGATCGAGTAGCATCAGAGAGAGAGAGAGAGAGAGAGAGAGAGAGAGAGAGAGAGAGAGAGAAGGGTGACTGAACTCCTCCTAGCAGTTCATCGCCCCAGCCAAGAACAGACCCTCGCGAGGTTGTTCTTCCTTGTATTGCTCATCATCATCAGCCCAAGAGGCAATCCACCACACCACAAACTAGAGTAGGGTATTACACCGCAATGGTGGCCCGAACTAGTATAACCCTGTGTCTCTTGTGCTGTTCTTTCCATAGCTTAGATCTTAGCGAGGCGGTGGGGTGCAGGTAGGTAGAAGGCGAAATCTCCACGCGCACCCCAGTGTTCGAACCTCAAGGGTCTGCCGGAACCTGAAATCCGACATTTGGTGTGCCAGATAGGGGTGCGCCGGAATTCGTCTTCCACCGCCCCATTCTCCTCCGACCATCGCGTCCATGTCTGATGCTCATCAGGCCCGCGCCGAGCGCCGAGCCACTCTCGCTTCCCGCGTCGCCCAGACGGCTCCTGTCGGCGGGCGTCCTCGCCGTTCCCCGTCACCTGCCATCAACGCCGCCACCGGCCCGACGGGAAACGAGCAGCAAGCGTCGTCTCAGCATCCGTCTGTGCGGCGAGACGTCCGCATCGCTACTCCCTCGCTCACCCCAGCGGGTTCTTCGTCCCGCGTGCTCCGCGCACCCATGGAGGCTTGAGCTGTGCTCATCGCGGCAAACGAGCTCCTGCGCTACCGTCCCGTCGACGACATCTACGAAGAATGGCTCAACCGCGTCGCCGAGCTCATCCGCGCCGCAGGGGGCTCTCCTGCGCCGTCCATTCCGCTGCACCGCACCCCGCCCTGCGCGGGCAATGAAGCTCCGGGGGCGCCCCAGCTGCCTCCTCCTCAAGAAGGCGCCCTGGGTCCAAGGCGCGTGGCCCCTGGGCGGAACCCGCTCCGTCAGGTGCCAGCGCGGCAAGAGCAGAGCTGCCAAGAAGTCCCTCACCCGCAAGAAGCTGCCCGGGCGCTCCCTGCTCCAGCACGTCGCGACCATGCTCCTGCTCCCGCACGTCAGGACCCCGCACTGCTCCCAGCTGCAGCGCATGGGGACCTGCAAGACCAAGCTCTCCGTCACCCAAGGCCTCCTGTGGCCACAGCAGGCTGCCGTGCGTTCACCACCGAGCTACGCAGCGTCGCGTGGCCTGGCAAGTTCAAGCCAGACCTGCCTCCTTGTTACGACGGCACGGCCGACCCTGCGGAGTTCCTCCAGCTCTATGAGCTGGGCATCGAAGCTGCCAACGAAGACGAGAAGGTCATGGCGAACTGGTTTCCCATGGCGCTCAAGGACGTGGCCCGCACCTGGCTCCCGAACCTGGCTCCAGGCACGATCTCCTCCTGGGACGAGATGCGCACCCTCTTCATCGCCACCTTCCAAGGTACTCGCGACCGGCCACCCGCCGTGAGCGACATGCGCCGTATCAAGCAACAACCCGGAGAGACCTTGCAGAAGTACATCCAGCGCTTCAACAACGCACGCCTCAAGATTCCCAAGGTGACCGAGGAGGCCATCATCTCAGCCTTCTCTAACGGCGTGCGCGACGTCAAGATGAAGGAGAAGCTGGCGATGCATGAAGACCTGTGCACTTCCTTGGAGCTCTTCAACTTGGCGACCAAGTGCACCAGGGCTGAGGAAGGGCGTCTCTCCCTCCTCGAGCTGCCTGCCGCAGACCCAGAAGAGAAGAAGCCCAAGGCCAAGGATGTGAAGCGCAAGGGGGCTGCTGTGCTCGCGGCAGAACCAGACACCAAGCGGGGCAGAGATCAGCCCGAATCTTCCAAGGGCAGTCGGTACTGTGTGTACCACGACCTCCACACCCACAACACCAATGAATGTCAAGAGCTCCGAGCCGTGCGAGAAGGAAGGATCGGCCGTTGTCCCCGACCGCGGTGACCGGGGCTACGATCGAGGAGGAGGAAGGAACGCAGGACGCTGGGAAGACCGCGGCCCGCTCCAAGGGTGGCGTGATCAACCTCGCGAGGATCGCTGGCAAGACCCGCCTTTCAAGGGAGACTGGAGGGATTAGCCTCGCGAGGATCGCCCGCAAGGCAACGCTGGCCTCCCTCCGCTGCCGCCGCAGCCAAGGAGAAACGAGGACCGCCATCAGGACAAGGGGGATGGGGGCTTCCAGGAGCCGCGCGCGATCGCCTGCATCCTGGGCGGGGCTCAAGCCCCAGCCTCTCAACACATCTTCAAGCAGTTCGCCCGCAAAGTGAATGCAGTCCTCCACAAGCTCGAAGCCACGCGCCCTCTCAGGTGGTCGGCGTGCACCATCACGTTCAGCTCAGCGCATCAGCTCAAGTGTGCGGCCACAGCCGGAGTCCTCCCGATGCTTTGTTCCCCAATCATCAGCAACGTGCTGGTCACCAGGACCCTCATCGATGGCGGGGCAGGGCTCAACGTCCTGTCCGTGGAAACATTCAACAATCTCCAAGTGCCCTACAACCAGCTTCAGCCAACCAAGCCTTTCTCCGGAGTCATCGACGGCTCCACGGTCCCGATTGGGCTGGTCCGCCTCCCTGTCACCTTCGGGGCACGTGACAACTACCGCACCGAGCTCATTAACTTCGACGTCGCTCACATTCGCCTGCCGTACAACACCATCCTTGGGTACCCAGCGCTGGCCAAGTTCATGGCCGTAACTCACCACGGCTACAACGTCCTCAAGATGCCAAGAAGTGGTGGAGTCATCACGGTGCCTTGTGAAGAGAAGGACGCGGTGTGTTTCCTGGAACGGGCCTTTCAGGCCGCATCGATGGAAGACCCAGATCGCGGAAGCAGGAGGTTTCCCGAGACCACCCCAAAGAAGAAGAAGACATCGTCCGGCCCGGCCCCTCAGGAGGCAGGCCCCTCAGGGCCCGCGCCTGCCCAGGGGGAGCCTCCTTTCATTGCATAGGAAAGCGCGCCCGACGCCCTCCTCAGGCAGGGCTCGGGAGCTCTCCCCTGGAGGGCCACCGACCTGGCTAAGGTCACGAGGGAGGCGCTTAGGCACCACATGGAGGCGTGTTTCGAAGCATGTTTCCCTCAAGAAGGAGTAAGGCATGGAGGGCCAGACCCTCAGGAGTTCGTTAGCAAGGCCATTCAGGAGCTACAGGAGTAAAGAGTCATGAGAGGCGGCCGCCGCCTACCAGCTGTGGCTCCCCATCTAGGCGAGGATGGTGGGCTGCGCGTCTGCATCGACATACCAGGGCTCAATCGAGTCGCCTCTCTGGAGCGCCTCTGGCCCTCGCGAGTGGGGCGCTGCGAAGGTCCACCCCACAGCTACGTTCGCATGCCTTACGGCTTGCCGAAGGCGGCTGCCACGTACCAGCGCCTCATGAGGGGCATCATGGAGGCTCAAGAGGCCAGGCGTTCCACAGCCTTGGCGGAGATGGAGATGGTCCGCGAGGAGCCACCAGCGCCTCCGAAGCCTCCCGAGGCCCCTGGGCCTGGGGGCTCATGAGGATCGGCTTCCGCGGCCCACCGAGTCTGCTACACCAACACTCCTTCGTCCTCAACATCATCAGGTGACATCTTTCAAGTTTCATTTCCAGCTGGGAGCGCCCCCAGGGCTGCATTATTCCCAGGCCGCGTGGGTCCGTCCCTGCGACATGTATCCCTTTTATTTCATGTTGTTAGCTTACTTTGTTGGGGGCGCCCCTCGGGCTGCATCATCCCCAAATCACTCGGGCCTGACCCAGTGATGTTCACCTTCCCAGCATCTATTTGAATGAATCCACTCCTTCGCGGCTAATGTGGTTGACCTAGTTGCCCGCTCAATTGACGCCAACTGACGAAGCTGCTCCCAAAATGGCACGATGCTTGCGCATGGGTCCGACCCTGCAATGCCGACAAACCTGAATGGCTGAGCTCCGGCCGCGGCAGCCCCGCATGGCGCCACCTCGTCAAGCCTTCAGTGCCTCATCGCCCCTCGGAAGCAACCAACGGCTGACTGTCAATTGTCATGGCAACCCCTCGTTCTTTCTATGATGGGTCTACAGGATCTCCTAAAGGAGATGCGTCAGGCGAGGCCCTTGTGGTGTCTCCTTCACTCTCATCTGCGCGAACCGCTTGCACGTTAAAGGGGGGGGTGCCTGAGCATCGCGACTCAGGGCTCCTACTGGCTCTCCAGCCCTCACCCTCTGGGCTTGTCCACGGCATCGCGACCTGGCATACCAGCGACGGCTGAGACTCGCTCGAGGGCCGGGACCCGAGGACGTAGAGCAGAAAGGGGAGCAAAGGCGAGAGGGGAGGGACACACGAGGACCTCGCCGAGCAACCTCACGCCTGCCGATGCACGAACCCGGTGACACACCAGGGAGCGGTCCCTGATTCTCGAGATAAGTCACCACCCAGAAGCACCAGCTACCGTGGCACCATCCCCGCACCTAATGCAATCCCATGTTAGCGACGCCGCTCTCCTTTCTCACCGAACGACGGCTGCTTGAGCGCCAAAGGGGACCTCCTGAGCATCGCGACTCAGGGGCTCTTACCGGCCCCGGGTCGCTCACCTCCTGGCCTTGACCACGGCATCGCGACCTGGCATACCAGCGACGGCTGAAGCCGTCTTGGGACTGGGACCTGTCGGCGCAGAGCACCAAGCCCTCGTGAGGTTCGAAAGGGAGAACTGAGCTAAGACGGAATGAGCAACTCGCGCAATTCCACGACAAGGGTTATATTAACAAACAGGATCACACGCACCTTACAAGCCCCCATGGGACGTGTCTTTGATTCCTCGCAGGGAACAGATCCTAAAAGGACGCTAACTACACGCGCCCCTGCAAAAGACGCCATCATCAACAGTGGGCCGTCAAGCACCGGCGCCAACCCCATCCAGATCAGAGTCGGCGACGGCCTGACGAGCCCGCCCTACTCCAGGAGCGGCGCTGGCTCGGGGGCTCGTAGCTGTCATCGCTCGTCTCCGGAGTCGCGAAGAGCTCGTCGGAATCGCTGGATCCTCCGACGCCTTCGCCGCCTGAGGGGCCGCCAAAGGAGCGGTCGGCGGGCCTAGTCCTCGCCGTAGAAGGGTCCCGACCACCTCTCCTGGGGCAGCACTCCAGCCGGCGCCCGTTCGCATAAAAGACCTTGAAGAACATCACCGAAGCACCGTCGTACTCCAAGTGGATCGCGAAGGTGCCTCTTGTCCTGTAAACCCGAGCGATTTCGCCCCAGCCTTGAGTCATGAAGACCTCGCACGGGGCAACGACCGTGATCTCTGCCTCAGTCGCGAGGGTGCTGCAGCCGGTGTGCTACAGCCAAAGCTCCATGAGTTCTCCCTGCGGGATGATGGAGGCGAAGAAGGGAGGAAGCGAATCCAAGACTAAGGAGGCATGGTGGTGTGGAGCACGAACTCTCGGGAGGAGCCCTCGGTGTGGACCCCAGGGGGGACGACCCACACCTTCGTGACCCGTCGGCGCCGACGGCGGCGCCGACCGTGGCGATCGGCATCGACTCCTTCAGAGCCCTCGATGTGGGCGTACAAGGGAAGCGGGAACCCCGGCGTTGGCCGCTCGCACCAGGGCCTCGACACCACCTGATGGGCCCCTGCGTCCCGGCGGCAGAGGGCAAGCCGTTTCTTTGGCGGGAGCGGGTCTGGTTCCTCTCGGGGAACCTTTCCCTTCTCTGCCGCCGAGAACCGGCGGATCGAAGCCATTGCAGCAAGACGGAGCAAGGACCGGGAAGAAGGAGAAGCAAGAAGAGATGGACTGGAAGGGCGCATGTCGTTCCGTACTTATGGCCGGCGAAGGCCAACCGCCGACCTCCACGATCGCCAGTAATCATGACCCGCTTTGCATGCAGGGACTTGTCCAATCCGTGCAGTTGCCGAGGCGTCGTGGGGAAGTGGAGACGCCCACGTCCAATCAACCACCACGCGGCGCCCAAGGCCGCACGCTGTTAGGGCCCGCGGCGCTTCGCCCTCGCCCTTTCGCCTCCCTGCACGGCCAAGTCCGGGCGTGCCTTGGGCCCGGGGGCTACTGTCGGCGTTCTAGAAATGGGGGTCCCCAGACTTGCCTACCTGCGGCCTGCGGCGTGTCTCAAAGGGGGGCCCTGCACGGCCCATCTTCATCAACACAGACCCAAGACCCTCACGAGGGGCCAAGCCTCGCGGGGCGGACGGCACGGAGCTTCCTCAGGCACAGCCTCATCAGGCTGGCTCGCCAGGAGGCGGAGAGATCAAGGCGGGGTACCTCACGAGGTGCCCGTGATGTAAGCCATGACGACCTAGGGCGCCAGGCGGGCGCCAACCCACGCATTGTCCTCCTTTCCTCTTTGGTGCAAAGGGAGCAAGCGCAGGCGAGAGCATCAAGCAAAGGCACCCGTTTCGGTGCAACGAGACCAAGACCAGCCCAACGGTAGGGAGGAAGTCATTGTGGAGCCCAAGCCAGCGTCACCACCAGAGCCTTTGGCAGGCGAGGACCAACTTTAGTCAGGATAAGTGTACCAGATGTTCCCCTTCAAAATGGCCAATTGTTGGCGCCCTTCCCGCTCAATATTTGGGAAGAGGCCCATGGCCTTTGCCTATAAATAGGACTAGCCACCCCCAGGGTAGAGGCAAATCGGCCAATCCAGAAACAAGCTGGGATCGGATCGAGTAGCATCACAAAGAGAGAGAGAGAGAGAGAGAGAGAGAGAGAGAGAGAGAGAGAGAGAGAGAGAGAGAGAAGGGTGACTGAACTCCTCCTAGCAGTTCATCGCCCCAGCCAAGAACAGACCCTCGCGAGGCTGTTCTTCCTTGTATTGCTCATCAGCATCAGCCCAAGAGGCAATCCACCACACCACAAACTAGAGTAGGGTATTATACCACAATGGTGGACTAGTATAAACCCTGTGTCTCTTGTGCCGTTCTTTCCATAGCTTATATCTTAGTGAGGCGGTGGGGTGCAGGTTGGTAGAAGGCGAAATCTCCAAGTGCACCCCAGTGTTCGAACCTCAAGGGTCTGCCGGAACCCGAAATCCGACAGCTGGAACGAGCAATTGTTTTGCCACTAATTTGATGCCACTCTTAATGTAATATGTAATTATCTCTACTTGTGCAAATAGGGATCTTCTTTGAAGATACCAAATATTTTAGTGGAACTACACAAGAAGATGTTGGAAACATTAAACTAATCGAGGAGTATATAGTAAGCATGGCCACCACCGTAGATAGCAACAGATGGTTCCGGAGAATTGCTTCATCTGTATGCTCTACACAATAATCCTCCTGACAAAGGTTGGTACTCGCCCACTGATTTCATCCATATGATTGAGCTTTGTCATCTCTATTGGTGTTGTGCTACTGTTTAGATACTGTCATGAAAAAGTGGTATTGTCCTTGAGAAGTGCTTCATCTGTGCTGTTTTAAATATTTCCTTTCCTTTTTTTCGAGCAAACAGTGATGCTAGCATTTAGTAGTCCTCTTGTCTTTGCACAACATGATCACCTTTCTCTAAAGAAGAATATCGATTACGTGAAGTGACTAGTTCCGATTATGCCAGGATGAAGAAGCCCTGTCTATCTTATGATCAGAAGGAGCAATTGAAGGATGGTTACATTACTCCCCACAAGACCAAACTAACTTCAGCTCAGAAGGACTGACAAAATCTCCATTTTTTTGCTGTGATGCGCGAGTACAATGTTGTTCTAGGATTCTTTCTGGTGAGTTCCATTTTTCTAAAAGTGCGCTCTACATGGACCATGTATGTGCCTGTTGAAACTGTCAGTTCATAGTACAATTTGCTCTATACTAATCACTTTTTTGTATTTGTGCAAACAGGGGTGCTCAGCTTGATTTCAATGGGAACTGCACAAAATGTTCATGAATACATCGAATCATTCATTTCCACCACAAGAAAGGAGGTGCCGATAAGTCCAAGGCGTTGCAACATATAAGGGCGAAATCATACAAGCTACGCGCGAATTTGGTTGATTTTGGTGGAACTGCACAAAAAGAACAGCTGGTTTATTTAGCACAAGGTGCCATGTCAATGTCCGAACTGATGGCAAACCCTGCTCATTCCACAATCATAGGCATTTGATATTTTGGAATGGGACAACCTTGTCAAATTTTGCTCACTGATTTTAGCAAGACATGCGTTTGATATTATCAAATGGGATGCCCTTTGCTGTCAGCAGCGTCGATCAATTTTTTCTTTATTCTTTAGTTGTGAAGTAAATATTGCCTCTGAAATGTGAGTCGTTGAGATGCATAATCATCGATTGTTTTGAATGCTCTCTATGAATTGCCAGGCCTGTGTGTTTGATTGCAATGTACATAAACACTAAAAAGCTGCTCAAACTCTTTGTACTCCTTCTGTTCCTTTTTTACTTCGCACATTGTGAAAGTGCATACTTTTTTGTATAAGATTCGTCAAAGTAGAGATACTTTGACTGCAGACAAAACTTGTATGCAGACTAGAAAGGACCGGAGGGAGTACATGTGAAACTGCTGCAAACGAGGTGAACACCCTGGGAATAATGCTAGTAGGTATTGTTTTGTATGTTCATCCAATGCCAGTGATATAGGAATTCAAACTAATCGAAATAAATTCATTCATACACGGTGAGATTTCATATAAACATGCCAGATTTCATTACATTTCATACATTCTTCAACTAAAAAGGGGTGCGCAGGAGGTATAATTAATTAACCAAAGCTACCCACGTGTGTCCCGCTGAGCCGAACAGAAGCTTCAGTGACTTAACTGCAGGTGCCGTTGCGTAACTGACATGTGGCCTGTTGGGCCCACATGTCAGTCAGCCAACTGCACCTGCAGTTAAGTAGAAGCAGCGTTGTTCTCCAGCAGAACTCCCCGACTCCACGTCGCCGCCAAGAAGCTAACCGGCCGTCAATGGTCAACACGCCTAGCTTGGCTTCAACAGGAGGGTAGCAGCGGTGGCCTTACTTGGACCCGAGCGGCGGCGACCTACCGTGTTCTACTCTTCCTTGTTTTCTGTGTGGCGCGGCCTCGTTGGCTGCGGGGCAGGGCCTCGGCGGAGCCGGAGATGTCCTCTCTCTTGTTGCTGGCGGGCGGCGCCTCAGCGGAGCGGTGGAAATCCTCCCCCGCATTACCGGCAGGGTGGGGCCTCGGCTGAGCCGGCGATGTCCTCTGCCTCGTTGTTGGCGGGGAGGGCCCTCGGCGGAGCCGGCGGTGTCCTCTGCCTCGTTGTTGGCGCCGCGGGGCCTCGGCGGAGCAGGGCCTCATCGACACCAGCGGAGTGGGGACTCATCGGAGCCATCATTGTCCTCTTCCTCGTTGTTAGCACCGCGGGGCCTCGGCGGAGCAGGGCCTCGTCGACGCCAGTGGAGCGGATACTCGTCGGAGTTGGCATTGTCCTCTGCCTCGTCCTCGGTCTCGCCAAACAGCGCCTCGCCCACTTCATCGCCCTCTTTGCTAGCCTCTTTGTAGGCGGCCGTAGCCTCCGCCACCGGCATGCGGTACCGCCAGCGCTCGAGGCGGCCCTTGCGGGCGGAGCGGTACGAGTCGAGCAGCGCCTCCTGCTCCGCCCGCTCCGCGGCGATCTGCTCATTCGCGTGCAAGTTCTCCTGGAGGAGATGGTGGTTGTAGGCGGCGTCGGCCTGCGCCTCCCGGAACTGCTCCTGACGCATCTGCCTCACACTGTCCATATATTGGGCATGGGCCTCGCGGATGGTCATGGTGCAATTCACCGACGAGGATGGCGCGGAGGAGGGGGTTGGCGCCGGATCATCGACTACCATGTTCTCCATTGGGACATCGTCGTCCTCCGGCTGCCTGCCAGCCAGCCGGTCGGCAGCAATGGCTACCATCTCCTTGTGGTCCGTCGTCCGCCCGTCCCAAAGAGCGCTGGAGCGCGAGGAAGCCATGGTGGGCAGTAGTGGTGTGGACAGGAGAAAGGGAACGGATGTGGATGACTGCGGCTATGGCCGGCGCAGCAGTTTATATAGCAATGGTGGGCGGGCGGGGGGACGGACGTGTGGGCCGGAGTAGCCTCCTCGGCAACCGAATGTGGGCGGCAGATGGACGGACGGACATCACTTGTGTCATTTGAAGGCGGAGCAATCGCCTGCACTGGGAAGCGGGCGGGCAGCGCTGACTGTTTCGGGTGGAAAGCGCGCGCGGGCGAGGAGATGACTTTACTTGGAGAGGATGACAATGGGGCCCCACTGGGTCCATAGCCTCACGTACGCAAATGGCTCCTTATTATATATATATATGTATAAAACTATACTCCCTCCGTCTAGGTGAATAAGTCGTATTAGAAGGTGCATCACGATCTAGGTGCAAGCAGATTGGTGGAAAAGAAGAATATTTCTCTCTTCTAAACACAACATTTTATCACAGCAGTTAAGAGGATGCCTTATTAGCTACCCATGAAGGCCATCGTAATTCATAGCATGCAAAGCGCTTTTATTTCTTGCCTAATAACCGCATGGACGTGCTGCATGCATTGGTCCTTGCCCGAGCAAAAAAAAAGGGAGGAAAGGGGTTTCCACGGGAGACAACGAGGCAGAGGTGGAAGCGCTCGCTGGAGTGATTTATTTTGCTTCCTCCTGGTTTCCTGACATCACGGTCCCACACCATTGTCAAACTATGTAGTAGTCAATAAACGAGAGAATTGCACAAGAAGCGGCCGACAGCTGGGACCAAGCAGCTCGAGCAGTATTTGTTTTTTTGAGTTGTGAGCACTGCAGAGTTTTTCGATGTTTAGCCCAGATATTAATTTTTCTCCTTTGAAAAACATCACTGCAGGTTAACTGGGCGGGCTGTGGCCCGTCTAGCCCAGGCCAGATATCCAGCCCCAATATTAATTTTTTTCAAGCTGAAAATGGCTAGCCCAGCTATACTTTTTTTAGGAATACCCAGGCAAGGTCAAGTTGATATTCTCCGCCCCGCTGGGCTGGAAATCTTTCATAGGAGGGATGCAATAGGCTTAACAAGAAAATGGGCTTTAAGAAATAATAAATGGGTTGTAATTATAAAAACTGGGCAGTAACGATAAAAAAATGCACCAAACACGTGATTACTTTATAAAATATTAATTTTGGATATTGAAAATTTGAATTTCATTAATTGTTGCGAGCGCAATGTTTCATTGGATTTTTACGTAATATAAATTTATATTGAAATTGTATTTAATATGACTAGAAATTTCGGGATAAAAATATTTCGGAACTCATCAAAATGTGGGAAATTTTATTGAATTCTGTTTTGAACGGTTGGTTGAAATGGGCTATACTTTTAACAAACTGTAAACGAGCTGTAGTAAATTCCATTAGAATTCAAAAATGGGCTACACATTCTTAAAAATCTCAAATGGGCTATAAGTTCTCTGCCACACACTTCTGGCCTTACTGAGTTGACGCGTCCCCTAAAAAAACAGAGTTGACGTGTATGCAAGGCTTTGTCAACTCATAGTCAACGCATGGTTCTAGCAGCAGTGGCCGTTGGATGTCCATCCAACGGATGCCATGCTTCTTCTTCAATCTCGGATATTCTAGCTTCACCCACCCAAAAAATGATTCCTCCCCGTGACATCTGGGGCGCACCGTTTCGGAAGCTGACCTGTGGGCCTACTAAGTTGACGTACCAAGGGCTTTGTCAACTTAGTCAATATAAATTATTCTAGCGGAAGTGACCGTACGATGTCCATCCAACGGCCGTAGTGCTTCTTCAACCTCTGGTCTTCTTGCTCCAGCCGCCCAAAGCAGCGCCGGTCGTGCCGCCTGCTCCTGCCTCCCGTGGTCCGATGTGCTGCCGCGGAGGCCTCACCGCCCCCTACTATTCCTACCGCTGGCCAGGCCCTGCGGCGATGGCAGCCTCACACTGCAGTCGAACGAGTGAACCCTCATACTTCTCTCCGCGTGGGCATCCACTGTCGCGTCTTCACTGGCTCCGCGTCGTCCCCTTGCTAGGCCTCGCCATCGTCCATCGCCCTGGTGCTCTCGGTGCGGCGTGGTCAACGTGCTCAAGGAACGACTTCCATCGGACGTGGACTATATGTGGAGAGGCTGACAGCTGGGTCCACGGCGGCAGCAAGGAAGTGCCTCCTTATTACGCGGAAACTAATGATTCCTCCACCTGACAGCAGGGACCCACCACACGGGCCACCTTATTTCATGAAAAAAACGTTTCCCCCTGACTGCTGGGACCCACGGGCTAAACGTTCGCACGCAAGGAAGTGCGTCCTGGCAAAAAAATGATTCGCCCCTGAGGGAGTCCTAGATTATGGGGTGTTCGGATAGCCGGACTATACCTACAGACAGACTCCTCGACTATGAAGATACAAGATTGAAGACTTCGTCCCGTGTCCGGAAGGGACTTTCCTTGGCGTGGAAGGCAAGCTTGGCGATACGGATATGTAGATCTCCTACCATTGTAACCGACTCTGTGTAACCCTAGCCCTCTCCGGTGTCTATATGAACCGGAGGGTTTTAGTCCGTAGGACGAACAACAAAACAACAACCATACCATAGGCTAGCTTCTAGGGTTTAGCCTCCTTGATCTCGTGGTAGATCTACTCTTGTACTACCCCTATCATCAATATTAATAAAGCAGGAGTAGGGTTTTACCTCCATTGAGAGGGCCCGAACCTGGGTAAAAACATCGTGTCCCTTTTCTCCTGTTACCATCCACCTAGACGCACAGTTCGGGACCCCCTACCAGAGATCCGCCGGTTTTGACACTACATTGGTGCTTTCATTGAGAGTTCCTCTATGTCGTCACTTTTAGGCCCGATGGCTTCTCCGACCATCAGTAGCGATGCGGTCCAGGTTGAGACTTTCCTTCCTGGACAGATCTTCGTATTCGGCGGCTTTGCACTGCGGGCTAATTCGCTTGGCCATCTGGAGCAGATCGAAAGCTACGCCCCTGGCCATCAGGTCAGATTTGGAAGTCTTAACTACACGGCTGACATCCGCGGAGACTTGATCTTCGACGGATTCGAACCACAGCCGAGCGCGCCGCACTGTCACGAAGGGCATGATTTAGCTCTACCGCCGAACAATGTCTTGGAGGCCGCGCCCGCATCAGCCCCAACCCTTAGTTCGGAGCCGATCGGGCCGATCGAGGACAGGTGGTTGGATACCGCCTCAGAGGCCAAAATCTCTACGACGATCGAGTCGAACACCAGCTCTGTCCCCTGCAAAGCCCATGACTCCAAGGTGCCGGACTCCTCTACGGACTCCGAATCCCCGGCACCCCTGCCGATCGAATCTGATTGGGCGCCGATTATGGAGTTCACCGCCGCGGACATCCTTCAGCACTCGCCTTTTGGTGATATTCTGAATTCACTAAAGTCTCTCTCTTTATCAGGAGGGCCTCGGCCGGACCACGGTCAGCAAGGTTGGGATGCGGATGACGAGGAAATTGAAAACCCACCCACCACCCACTTCGTAGCTACTGTCGATAATTTAAACGACGTGCTCGAATTCGACTCCTAAGACATTGACGGCATGGATGGCGATATAGGAGACGAACATGAACTGACGCCTATAAGGCACTGGACTGCCACCTCATCTCATGATGTATATATGGTGGGCACACCCAAAGGAAGCGACGACGAGGAACACAGGGATGCAACGAGGGATCGTTCGCTCGAAAAGCAAGCAAAGCGGCGATGTAAGCGCCGCTCCAAGCCCCACCTCGACAGAAACGACAGTGATACAGCCCCAGCCATAGAGCAGGATGAGCCGGCGGATGATGAACATGCCTTGGAACAACCATCTGAACAGGGCAACTTCGACAAACAAACCGTCCTCGGCAGAAACAACAGTCCGGACGGCCTCATGCCAAATATGCTCACGGAACAGAAGAACCTCCACAATAGTCTCGTCGCCACTGCATGTAGCCTGAAAAACAGAAGCAGAAGCTCAAAAACGCGGAAGAGGCGCTCAGAATCAGATGGAGCAAAATACTCAACACCGTAGACAAACATAGCGGCAGTTGCCACACAAAAAGCTATCCGAAGCGAAAGCTACTACCTGAATTTGACGAGGAGGCCTTAGAGCCCCCGCAATCAAAAAATAAGAAAGCCACCCGGTTGTATAGACGACCCCATGGCCAACAGGGAATGGCAAGCGGCGCCGCACACAAGACGACACGCGATCCACTCAAGGAATCGCGACAAAAGGACGGCCCAGCCAGATCTATCTACGGGCCAAGAAAGCAAGCTCTAGTAAGCAATGTGGCACAACAAATATCCGAACATCACGGGACACCCAAATACAGGGGTGCCGCACACCCCCTATGTTTCACCGATGAGGTGCTGGACCATGAATTTCCAGCGGGATTCAAACCCGTAAACATAGAGGCGTACGACGGAACAACAGACCCTGGAGTTTGGATTGAGGATTATATCCTCCATATACACATGGCCCGAGGAGATGATCTCCATGCCATAAAATACTTACCCCTCAAACTCAAAGGGCCAGCACGGCATTGGCTTAATAGCCTTCCCGAAAACACCATTCGAAGTTGGGAGGATCTCGAGGATGCCTTTCGGGCAAATTTTCAAGGGACCTACGTCCGACCTCCGGATGCGGACGATTTGAGCCATATCACTCAACAGCCCAGAGAGTCAGCCCGGAAACTCTGGAACAGATTTCTTACTAAAAAGAATCAGATAGTCGACTGTCTGGATGCCGAAGCCTTAGCGGCTTTCAAACATAGCGTTCGAGACGAATGGCTCGCCAGACACCTCGGCCAAGAAAAGCCAAGAACATTGGCCACATTAACAAGCCTCATGACCCGATTTTGTGTGGGAGAAGACAGCTGGTTGGCAAGATGCAGCACCAGCGACCCAAGTACATCCGAAGTTAGGGATGGAAATGGGAAACCACGATGCAACGAGGACCATCGCCGGACTAAGGGAAGCAGTCCGAAGAGCGCGACAGTCAACGCCGGATTCAAAAGCTCTCGGTAGAATCAGAGAAAGCCGCCCCTTAAGGATAACAGGGATGAGTTATCTCACCTGAACAAAATCTTGGACAAGATATGTCAAATTCATAGTACTCCTGGGAAGCCTGCGAACCATACCCACAAAGATTGTTGGGTTTTCAAGCAATCCGGCAAACTCAACGCCGAACACAAGGGGCTCGACACACCAAGTGAGGACGATGACGGACCCCACGAGCAGAGCACCAGGAAACAAAAGGATTTCCCACAAGAAGTTAAAACAGTAAACTTACTTCACATAGTGCATAGAGTGGCGCTAGCAGAGATTCGCGCCATACGGCCTATCCCAAAGGAGTCTCGCCCATGGTTGTTAAAACCAATCACCTTCGATCACCGGGATTACTCTAGAAATATACAGAACGCAGGTTGGACTGCCCTGGTATTAGATCCGCTAATCGGCGGACTCCACTTTACAAATGTCCTGATGGATGGCGGCAGTGCCTTAAACCTGCTATATCAGGACACAATCCACAAAATGGGAATAGACCCAAAAAGAATTCGCCATAACAATACTTCCTTTCAAGGAGTAACGCCAGGCCTGGATGCCCATTGCATGGGTTCTCTTCAGCTAGAAGTTATGTTCGGCTCCCCCGGCAACTTCCGCCGCGAAAAGCTAACCTTCCATATCGCCCCATTTTCAAGTAGCCATCAAGCACTGTTGGGACGAGAAGCTTTCGCCCGCTTTAACGCAATACCGCATTACGCGTCTCTTACGCTCAAAATGCCCGGTCCATGAGGCGTCGTCTCAATAAGGGGCAATATTAAGTGTCCCTCAAGCGCGAAAGAATATGCGGCTGCCTCGACAGCCATGACTTAAAACAGATTCACAAACGAAAGCATCTGCTAGGTCGTCAAGACCAGGGCTCGGTTAGGCAAGTCCGGAGAAAACATATAACGGATAAAGGTTTAGTAGCCATACACCCCTATACCAGGGGCTTCGCGTATGTAAAATACACGACAATAAGGCTCCAGTTCACCCGTCCTACAAATTATACATTGTTTATCCAGTACAGCGTACATTCCGCACTATTATTCTTTTTCTTTTCAGCTAAATTCCTCTCTCTTGCAGATGAACACCATGCTACGCCCGTCCAGGACACAGCACAACAGAGACACAGGCGCAGACGTGCAGCAGGGACCCGTCTCAAGGATTCTTTTTAGATTAAGACCCTACGTAAACCTTTTTTACTGTCTCTTGTTGATACACATCACCCGGATTCTCTATACAGCCGAGGAGGAGGCTGGCGTTTTGGCATGTGGCCACGTCAGAGTTTTGCACGTACTTGGACATCAGGGGCTTATAACCAAGGGTGATGTTCCGCCCTATTTCATAAAAGACCGAATACCTTAGGGAGTGTTCGGCGTCGCGAGTTTGGCCTTATATGCATCAGCTCCGAATCATGTCTTTGGTCAAATGTTGGGTTTGCCCGGCTCCTGTGTTTTGCTGCCTTACGTTCCGCTCTATCGGCTAAGGCGGCGCCAGGAGAACTACTGCGATTGTGCCCCGGTTCGGCCAGGCGAGCACCTCAGTAGAGAAAGCCGAAAACTGACTGTCATGATATAGCGCGAGACTGGTCAACCACTCGATCACTTACCGGAATCTTTAGGATTCCTCCTCATTAACGAAGGGTCGTTTCCCGGCTAGGCACATATGCGCCCCGAGTTCGGGCGAGCGCAGGCGCCACCAGGGGCTATATAAGTAGCCTCACTGTCAAGCTCCTATGGCCAAGTGAAAGTGATAAAGCAATATAGTTCGGTTGCCTAGTTCGCTGCGCTATCACCTCCTTTGTAGGACCAACACGTTGCATCAAGTGTGAAAATACGCCTTCTGCGAACACCCCCGCATTATTTGCGTGGGGGCTGAAGCCGACGACTGCCATCTTTCAAATTATATATACATATATCTTAAACGGCCGCACATGAGGTATTATAATAACTTGTAGGCACAAGTATAAAAAGCTTTACAAATTTATTAAAGCATCATTTTACAACAATATATGCTATTCGAACATAGTATCCTTCGAGCATTGCGTCTCTATTAAACAAGCGCCTGACAGAACTTCCTGAAAATAGTGCTCGGCAGGTACTCGGCTTTCGTCCGAGTCTTGGGATGCAACAGCGATGGTCTCCATCTCCGCCCAGTATGTCTTGACACGGGCAAGAGCCATCCGCGCACCCTCTATGCACGCTGACTTCTTCATTGCATTGATATGCGGCACCGCACCAAGGAACTGCTGCACCAAGTTGAAATAACTCTTCGGCTCTGGCCTCCCCGGCCACAGATGACTCATGACATATTTCATGGCGAGTCTGGACATCCTATTTAGCTCGGCCCATTCGGCTAAACGATCGTCTAATGACAGTGGATGCTCTGGATTGTGGAACTGCGACCAGAAAAGCTTTTCCACTTCGCGATCTTCTTGATCCCGGAAGTGTTCGGCCGCATCTGCGGCACTCGCTGCCAAATCCAGATAGGTGTCTGCCGTACTCCACATCTGGTCCAACGGAGCATGTTTCGGATCACAAAACTTCCTTCGCAGCATAAAGGACTTTCCAGCCGCGATTTCTCCGGCTTGACGTAGCTCCTCCTTCATAGCTCTCATCGCAGAGCGAGCATCGTTGGCATCGGCAACGACCTTCTCTAGGTCCGTCTGTTCCGCCCAGTCTTCTTTTTCAAGAAGCATGCAACAGTCAGCAGCGCTTTTCAGCTTCACGTCCATTTCAGCCATTGCCCTCTTGCTTCGGCAGTGAGCAGCCTATTTGGCTTTCAGCTCTTCAATTGCCTTTCTGACAGCCGCATCACTTTTTCTAGCTTGCTCCTTGGCTCGGGCAAGTTCCGCCCGAAGACCCTCCACAGCGGCAGCACCATCTGCATCAAGCGCATACGTCGTAAGATACTAGCGTCAAGCTCCTCTTACTAAATGCCGCCGGAGAAATAACACACCTTGTGCCTCATCAAGCCACTTGTTGACAAGCGCGATGTCGGCATCTGCCACGTCAAGTTGCCGCTTTAGCTCGGCAAATTCATCAGTCCGGCTGGCCACCGGACACTTCGCCACCTGCATCAGAAAGGCGACATATTATACCTGGGATTATGATCCTCCGCGCCCCGTCATTTTTTACAACGCGCAGAGTCTCAGGGGCTACTATCTATACAGGACGCATTTTATATACGCGAAACTGTCAAAAGGTGCATCATTTTGCGTACCTCAAAACCTGTCAGCCAACTTCTGACAGCCTCATGCAACCCGTTCTCTGCGGATGCAATCCCCTCAATCACCGTACCCATCAACGCACGGTGTTCTTCCAAGATAGACGCTCGCTCGAGCAGATCCTTTAGCTCCTTCGCCCGTGCACAAGACCATGCTGGACTTGCCCGATGGCCCTCTTCGAAGGCCGCACGCGGAGGGCTTTGGGGGGCCGCACGGCTACCTTCCGGCCCTGCCGGATTCGTAGAAACCCTCCGTTACGACACCTCAGGGTCGCCCGCCTCACAAGGCGGTACGGCAAGGGGAGGCGTGCCGCTCTCCATCATCTCAGGAAGAAGATCCCTTGAAGATGAGCTCTGATGAGAAGGGCGGAGATCCGAACTACAAGGTAAAATTTCGGTTATTTTCCTCGGAAATAAAAACGGGGATGTCTCTCATTTTAAACTCCCCTCTTTACTTACGGCTCGGTGGAGGGCTGATCCCCTTGAGGGAACAGTGCGGCCGAGGCATCCTCTGGCGCAGGACCCTCTGATGAAGATTTCTTCCCCCGCTTTGAGACCATGGTTTCCGGGTCTTCAGAGGCCGTCCTCTTCCTCCCCTGGGTAGAGGACTTCTCGATTCCTCCTTTTTCGACAGCCTCCTTCGGGGAGGCGGTAGCTTCCTTGTTCCCCCCTTCGCCTTCTTCCAAAGGCACGACCTCCCGCATTCTGTTTAACAAGGGATCCGACATGGTCTCCGGGAGGGGGGCCGGACACCTGATTAGCTTCGCTTTCGCTATCCACTCCTGCTTAAGGGACAGTTCTTTTAAGGACAATTTTATGATAACAATATGGATAGAGTGTCCGGGTACGGGGCTACTTACTTGAGTATCCGGACGATTGCAGCTCAGACCTGCATCCTCGGTCGTGTCCGGGCACATTGTTTGTGATCCGAAGAACAATTGATACATCTCCATGGGCGTCGCGCCCATAAAATGTTGGAGAGCTCGTGGTCCCTCCGGATTGAATTCCCACAGGCGGAGGGGGCGACGTTCGCAGGGCAAGGTCCGGCGAATCAGCATGACCTGCGCTACTATGACCAGACTGATGTCTATTTCTAGGAGATCTCGGATACGGCCCTGCAGCAAAGGCACATCCTTGGATGGCCCCCAGTCCAGTCCTTTATTGACCCATGACGCTAGAAGCAGTGGGGGACCCGAGCGAAAGGCGGGTGGCGCCACCCACTTCGTGCCCCTGGGAGCGGTGATGTAAAACCACTCTCGTTGCCATAAGTTAGACTCCTCTTGAAAAGAGCCCACGGGCCATGGAGCACCAGCACTTTTGCTTATAAAAGCACCTCCGCACTCCGCGTACCGCCCCTCAATCATCTTCGGCTCTACTTTAAAAGTCTTGAGCCACAATCCCAAGTGAGGAGGAGTGCGTAGGAAGGCTCCGCACACGACGATGAATGATGAGATATGGAGGATGGACTCCGGAGCCAAATCGTGAAATTCCAGCCCATAATAAAACATGAGCCCCCTTACGAAGGGGTCCATAGGGAAGCCCAGCCCCGAAGGAAGTGAGACATAAACACCACGCTCTCACCGGGCTTGGGAGTAGGAACGACCTGCCCTTGAGCAGGCAGCCTATGCAAGATTTCACAGGTCAAGAACCTGGCCTCTCTCAGCTTCAGCATGTCCTCCTCCATGATGGAGGAGGGCATCCATCGGCCTTGAAGGTCGAATACGGGCATTGTCAGAGGTCCGAAGCGCCTGAAATCTGGGGCCTTGGGTGTTGGAACTCGAGGCAAAGGGCGAACTTGTTTGAGATTGAAAGAAAGGAGTAAGGCCTTGGTCTCTTTATAAGAGGTCGAATACCAAGGGCCCTCCCTGTGACCGTTTGAGACTCGCTTTTGATCAAGAAAACATACCAACGGGCACGACTGGGTTACCCACGTCCATATTGATGAGAATCCCGCAAATTAAGGGGACATGATCTCTGCTTTGACAAGACGTGCCAAGGAAACCGCCTCGCATAACACGCTGAGGTGGGACAATAAAATGATTCGAATAAAGGCTTGGTCGTGGTATGATGTCACACTGCGGAATACGTCAGCAGATTAGATTGGTGTAAATATTATTCTCTCTATGGCAATATGTGGAAACTTATTTTGCAGAGTCGAACACTATCCTTGTGTCTGAAATCTTCTATGAAGTACTTGGAGGAGGAACCCGCCTTGCAATGCCGAAAACAATCTGCGCGCCAGACTCATCGTCATTGAAGCCTGGTTCAGGGGCTACTAAGGGAGTCCTGGATTAGGGGGTGTTCGGATAGCCGGACTATACCTTCAGCCGGACTCCTAGACTATGAAGATACAAGATTGAAGACTTCGTCCTGTGTTCGTAAGGGACTTTCCTTGGTGTGGAAGGCAAGCTTGGCGATACGGATATGTAGATATCCTAACATTGTAACCGACTCTGTGTAACCCTAGCCCTCTCTGGTGTCTATATAAACCGGAGGGTTTTAGTCTGTAGGACGAACAACAAAACAACAATCATACCATAGGCTAGCTTCTAGGGTTTAGCCTCCTTGATCTCGTGGTAGATCTACTCTTGTACTACCCCTATCATCAATATTAATCAAGAAGGAGTAGGGTTTTACCTCCATCGAGAGGGCCCGAACCTGGGTAAGAACATCGTGTCCCTTGTCTCCTGTTACCATCCGCCTAGATGCACAGTTCGGGTCCCCCTACCCGAGATCCGCCAGTTTTGACACCGACATCCCCTTTGACTGCTGGGACCCACCAGCTACATCTTCGCACGCAAGGAAGTGCGTCCGGGCAAATAAACCAAAACGATTCGCCCCCCAAACTGCTGGGACCCACCAGCTACATCTTCGCAGGCAAGGAAGTGCCTGATAATCGGGACCCACCTGGTCGAAGCGTACGTAGCGTTGTCATTCTGGATGAACGAGGGAATGCCTTATTTGATCCTGGATGCTCATATTGGATCCTACATATTCTACGAAGATCTTTATCGGTCAAACCGCACAACAACATACATTGTTCCCTTTGTCATCGGCATGTTACTTGCGTGAGATTCGATCGTTGGTATCATCATACCTAGTTCAATCTCGTTACCACCAAGTCTCTTTACTCGTTCCATAATGCTTCATCCTGCAACTAACTCATTAGTCACATTTCTTGCAAGGTTATAGTGATGAGCATTACCGAGAGGGCCCAGAGATACCTCTCCGATACACGGAGTGACAATTCCTAATCTCGATCTATGCCAACCCAAAAAACACCTTCGGAGACACCTCTAGAGCATCTTTATAATCACCCAGTTATATTGAGACATTTGATAGCACACAAGGTGTTCCTCCGGTATTCGGGAGTTGCATATTCTCATAGTCTGAGGAACGTGTATAAGTCATGAAGAAAGCAGTAGCAATGAAACTGTAACGATCATAATGCTAAGCTAACGGATGGGTCTATGGTTAGGAAACATAACCATCTTTGATTAACGAGCTAGTCAAGTAGAGGCATACTAGGGACATTATGTTTTGTCTGTGTATTCACACATGTACTAAGTTTCCGGTTAATACAATTCTAGCATGAATAATAAACATTTATCATGGTATAAGGAAATATAAATAACAACTCTATTATTGCCTCTAGGGCATATTTTCCTTCAGTCTCCCTCTTGCACTAGAGTCAATAATCTATTTCACATCGCCATGTGATTTAACATCAATAGTTCACATCTATATGTGATTAACACCCATAGCTCACATCGCCATGTGACCAACAACCAAAGGGTTTAATAGAGTCAATAATCTAGTTCACATTGCTATGTGATAAACACCCAAAGAGTACTAAGGTGTGATCATGTTTTGCTTGTGAGAGAAGTTTAGTCAATGGGTCTGTCATATTCAGAGCCGTATGTATTTTGCAAATATTCTATGTCTACAATGCTCTGCATGGAGCTACTTTAGCGAATATGTATCCAGATTGAGACTCAGAGTCATCTGGATCGGTGTAAAAGCTTGCAGCAACGTAACTCTTTATGACGAACTCTTTATCACTTTCATAACAAAGAAATATTTCCTTAGTCCTTTCTAAGGATAATTTTGACCGTTGTCCATTGGTTTACTCCTAGATCACTATTGTACCCCCTTGCCAAGCTCATGGCAAGGTACACAATAGGTATGGTACACAACATAGAATACTTTATAGAACCTATGACTGAGGCATAGGGAATGACTTTCATTCTCTTTCTATCTTCTGCCGTGGTCGAGCGTTTAGTCTTACTCAACTTTACACCTTGTAACACAGGCAAGAACCCTTACTTTGACTGATCCATTTTGAACTTTTTCAAAAACTTTATCAAGGTATGTGCTTTGTGAAAGTCCAATTAAGCGTCTTGATCTATCTCTATAGATCTTGATGCCCAATATGTAAGCAGCTTCACCGTGGTCTTTCATTGAAAAACTCTTATTCAAGTATCCCTTTATGCTATCCAGAAATTCTATATCATTTCCAATTAACAATATGTCATCCACATATAATATTAGACATGCTACAGAGCTCCCACTCACTTTCTTGTAAATACCGGCTTATCTAAAAGTCTGTATAAAACCATCTGCCAGATTTCATAAAATATGGCAACTGCTAACATGATTTAGACGGATTTAAGCATCACTACAGTTGATAAAATCTCATTGTAGTCAACACCTTGAACTTGTCAAAAACCTTTTGTGACAAGTCGAGTTTTGTAGATAATAACACTACTATCAGTGCCCGTCTTCCTCTTGAAGATACATTTATTTTCTATGTCTTGCTGATCATCGAGCAAGTTCACCAAAGTCCACACTTTGTTCTCATACATGGATCCCATCTCAGATTTCATGGCCACAAGCCATTTTGCAGAATCTGGGCTCATCATCGCTTCCTCATAGTTTGCAGGTTCATCATGGTCTAGTAACATGTCTTCCAGAATAGGTTTATAGTACCACTCTGGTGCAGACGACACTCTGGTTGACCTATGAGATTCGTTAGTAACTTAATCTGAAGTTTCATGATCATCATCATTAGGTTCCTCGCTAATTGGTGTAGGAATGACTGGAACTGATTTATGTGATGAACTACTTTCCAATTCGGGAGAAGGTACAATTACCTTATCAAGTTATACTTTCCTCCCACTCACTTCTTTCGAGAGAAACTCCATCTCTAGAAAGGAGCCATTCTTAGCAACAAATATCTTGCCTTCGGATCCGTGATAGAAGGTGTACCCAACAGTTTCCTTTGGGTATCCTATGAAGACGCACTTCTCCGATTTGGGTTCGAGTTTATCAGGTTGAAGCTTTTTTCACATAAGCATCACAACCCCAAACTGTAAGAAATGACGGCTTAGGTTTCTTGCCAAACCATAGTTCATACAGTGTCGTCTCAACAGATTTTGACAGTGCCCTGTTTAAAGTGAATGAGCTGTCTCTAATGTATAACCCCAAAACGATAGTGGTAAATCGGTAAGAGACATCATAGATCGCACCATATCCAATAAAGTGCGGTTACAACGTTCGGTCACACCATTACGCTGTGGTGTTCCAGGTGGCATGAGCTGTGAAACTATTCCACATTGTTTTAAATGAAGTCCAGACTCGTAACTCAAACATTCTCCTCCACGATCTGATCGTAGAAACTTTTATTTTCTTGTTACGATGTTTCTCCACTTCACTCTATAATTCTTTCAACTTTTCAAATGTTTCAGACTTGTGTTTCATTAAGTAGATATACCCATATCTGCTTAAATCATCTATGAAGGTAAGAAAATAACGATACCCGCCACGAGCATCAATACTTATTGGACCGCATACATTGGTATGTATTATTTCTAATTAGTCACTATCTCGGTCCATTGTTTCGGAGAACGGAGTTTTAGTCATCTTGCCCATAAGGCACGGTTCACAAGTATCAAATGATTCATAATCAAGTGATCCAAAAGTCCATCTTTATGGAGTTTCTTCATGCACTTTACACCGATATGACCCAAACGACAATGCCGCAAATAAGTTGCACTATCATTATCAACTTTGCATCTTTTGGCATCAATATTATGAATATGTGTATTACCACGATCGAGATTCAGTAAACCATCAACATTGGGTGTATGACCATAGAAGGTTTTATTCATGTAAACAGAATAACAATTATTCTCTGTCTCAAATGAATAACTGTATTGCAATAAACATGATCTAATCTTATTCATGCTCAACACAAACACCAAATAACATTTATTTAGGTTCAACACTAATCCCAAGTGTATAGGGAGTGTGCGATGATGATCATATCAATCTTGGAACCACTTCCAACATACGTTGTCACTTCATCCTTAACTAGTCTCTATTTATTCTGTAACTCCTATTTTGAGTTACTCGTCTTAGCAACCGAACAAGTATCGAATACCCAGGGGCTACTATGAAAACTAGCAAGGTACACAACAGAAACATGTATGTAAAATATACCTTTGTTCACTTTGCCATCCCTCTTTTCCACCAAATATTTGCGGTATTTCCGCTTCTAGTAACCATTTCCTTTGCAGTAGAAGCACTCAGTTTCAGACTTAAGTCTAGTTTTGGGCTTCTTCATGGGAGTGACAACTTATTTGTCATTCTATTTGAAGTTCCCTTTCTTTCCCTTTGCCATTTTCTTGAAACTAGTGGTCTTGTCAATCATCAACACTTGATGCTTTTTATTGATTTCTACCTTTGTTGATTTCAGCATCACGAAGAGCTTGGGAATCGTTTTCGTCATCCCTTGCATACTATGGTTCATCATGAAGTTCCAGTAACTTGGTGATGGTGACTAGATAACTCTGTCAATCACTATCTTATCTAGAAGATTAACTCCCACTTGATTCAAGCGATTGTAGTACCCAGACATTAAGAGTACATGCTCACTAGTTGAGCAATTCTCCTCCATCTTTTATGTGAATTACTTGTCGGAGGTCTCATACCTCTCGACACGGGCATGAGTCTGAAATACCAATTTCAGCTCTTGGAACATCTCATATGCTCTATGGCATTCAAAATGTTTTTGAAGTCCCGGTTCTAAGCCGTAAAGAATGGTGCACTAAACTATCAAGTAGTCATCATATTGAGCTAGCCAA
The DNA here is from genome assembly GCA_032464435.1 of Aegilops umbellulata. Lineage (NCBI taxonomy): Eukaryota > Viridiplantae > Streptophyta > Magnoliopsida > Poales > Poaceae > Aegilops > Aegilops umbellulata. Next base: position 161,632,194 of record CP136057.1, on the reverse strand, counting down.
ACGTTCATAACGTCTGCGTCTGCTCCTGCAATAGGTCTGTCACCTGGCGGTGCATCAAGGATATAATTCTTCTGTGCAGCAATGAGGAAAAACCTTAGATCACGGACCCGGTCCGCATCTTTGCTACTATCATCTTTCAACTTATTTTCCTCTAGGAACATATCAAAAATAAAGGGAAGCTACAACGCCAGCTATTGATCTACAACATAATTTGCAAAATACTATCAGGACTAAGTTCATGATAAATTAAAGTTGAATTAATCATATTACGTAAGAACTCCCACTTAGATAGACATCCCTCCAGTCATCTAAATGATCACGTGATCCATATGAACTAAACCATGTCTGATCATCACGTGAGATGGAGTAATTTTCAATGGTGAACATCTCTATGTTGATCATATCTACTATATGATTCAGGCTCGATCTTTCGGTCTCTAGTGTTCAGAGGCCATATCTGCATATGCTAGGCTCGTCAAATTTAACCCGAGTATTCTGCATGTGCAAAACAGGCTTGCACCCGTTGTATGTGAACGTAGATCTTATCACACCCGGTCATCACATGGTGTCTCGGCACGACGAACTGTCGCAACAGTGCATACTCAGGGAGAACACTTATACCTTGAAATTCTGTACGGGATCATCTTATAATGCTACTGCTGCACTAAGCAAAATAAGATGCATAAAAGACAAACATCACATGCAATCAAAATATGTGACATGATATGGCCATCATCATCTTGTGCTTATGATCTCCATCACCGAAGCATCGTCATGATCTCCATCATCACCGGCGCGAAACATTTATCTCCATCATAGCATCATTGTCGTCTCGCCAACTATTACTTCTACGACTATCACTACCGCTTAGTGATAAAGTAAAGAAATTACATGGAGATTGCAATGCATACAATAAAGCGACAACCATATGGCTCCTGCCAGTTGCCGATAACTCTGTTACAAAACATGATCATCTCATACAACCATTTATATCACATCATGTCTTGACCATATCACATCACAGCAAGCCCTGCAAAAACAAGTTAGATGTCCTCTACTTTGTTGTTGCAAAATTTACGTGGCTGCTACGGGCTTATAGCAAGAACCATTCTTACCTACGCATCAAAACCACAACAATTTTTTGTCAAGTGTGCTGTTTTAACCATCAACAAGGACCGCCGTAGTCAAACTCGATTCAACTAAAGTTGGAGAAACAGACACCCGCCAGCCACCTATGTGCAAAAGCACGTCGATAGAACCAGTCTCATGAACGTGTTCATGTAATGTCGGTCCAGGCCGCTTCATCCAACAATACCGTAGAATCAAAGTAATACGTTGGTGGTAAGCAGTATGACTATTATCACCTACAACTCTTTGTCTTCTACTCATGAATAAAACATCTACGCCTAGACCTAGCTCTGATGCCACCATTGGGGAACGTAGTAATTTTAAATTGTTCCTACGATCATGCAAGATCTATCTAGGAGATACATAGCAACAAGAGGGGAGAGTGTGTCCACGTACCCTAGTAGACCGAAAGCGGAAGCGTTTAGTAACACGGTTGATGTAGTTGAACATCTTCGTGATCCAACCGATCCAAGTACCGAACGTATGACACCTCCGCGTTCAGCACACGTTCAACTCGATGATGTCCCTCGTGCTCTTGATCCAGTTGAGGACGAGGGTGAATTCCGTCAGCACGATGGCATAGCGACGGTGATGATGATGTTACCGGCGCAGGGCTTCGCCTAAGCACTACGGCGATGTGATCGAGGTGTGTAACTGTGGAGGGGGGCACCGCACACGCCTAAGGCAAAACTTGGTGTGTCCTTGGGGTGCCCCCTGCCCACGTATGTAAAGGAGGGAGGGAGAGAGGCCGGCCCCCTAGGGGCGCACCAAGAGTATGGAGTCCTGCTAGGACTTCCAAGTCCTAGTAGGAATCCCTTTCCTTTTCGGAGTAGGAGAGAAGGAAAGAGGGAAAGAGAGAGGGAGTAGGAAAGGGCAAGGGGGGCGCCGCCCCCTTCCCCTAGTCCAATTTGTACCCATGGGGGGGAGGGTGTGTCACCTCCCCTTGGCATGCCTCCTCCTTTCCTGTGTGTCCCATAAGGCCCATTACTTCTCCCGGTGAATTCCCGTAACTCCCCGGTACTCCAAAAAATACCCGAATCACTCGGAACCTTCCCAATGTCCAAATATAGCCTTGCAATATATGAATCTTTACCTCTAAACCATTTTGAGACTCCTCGTCATGTCTGTGATCTTATCCGGGACTCCAAACAAACTTCGGTCATCAAATCACATAACTCATAATACAAATCGTCATCGAACGTTAAGCGTGCAGACCCTACGGGTTCGAAAACTATGTAGACATGATCGAGACATATCTCCCATCAATAATCAATAGCAGAACCTGGATGCTCATATTGGCTCCTACATATTCTATGAAGATCTTTATCAGTCAAACCGCACAACAACATACATTGTTCCCTTTGTCATCGGTATGTTACTTGCTCGAGATTCGATCGTCGGTATCATCATACCTAGTTCAATCTCGTTATCGGCAAGTATCTTTACTTGTTTCGTAATACTTCATCCCGCAACTAACTCATTAGTCACATTACTTGCAAGGCTTACAGTGATGAGCATTACCGAGAGGGCCCAAAGATACCTCTCCGCACACACGGAGTGACAATCCTAATCTCGATCTATGCCAACCCAACAAACACCTTCGGAGACACCTGTCGAGCATCTTTATAATCACATAGTTATGTTGTGACGTTTGATAGCACCCAAGGTGTTCCTCCGGTATTCGGGAGTTGCATAATCTCATAGTCTGAGGAACGTGTATAAGTCATGAAGAAAGCAGTAGCAATGAAACTGTAACTATCATAATGCTGAGCTAACGGATGGGTCTTGTCCATCACATCATTCTCCTAATGATGTGATCCCGTTCATCAAATGACAACACATGTCTATGGTTGGGAAACATAGCCATATTTAATTAACAAGCTAGTCAAGTAGAGGCATACTAGGGACACTATGTTTTGTCTATGTATTCACACATGTTCTAAGTTTCCGGTTAATACAATTCTAGCATGAATAATAAACATTTATCATGATATAAGTAAATATAAATAACAACTTTATTTATTGCCTCTAGGGCATATTTCCTTCAAAAATTCCCACTAGTATATGAAAGTGACTAAATAGGAGACTCTCTATATGAAAAACATGGTGCTACTTTGGAGCACAAGTGTGGTAAAGGATAGTAACAATGCCCCTTATCTTTCTTTTTCTTTTTTTTCTTTTTTTTTCTTTCTCTCATTGTCCGGAGTCTCATCCCGACTTGTGGGGGAATCATAGTCTGCATCATCCATTCCTCACTGAGACATGCTGTAATAATGAATGATGATGATCATCACACTTCTATTTACTTATAACTCAAAAGAAATAAAAATTACAACTCAATGCCTATAACAAAATATGACTCTACATGAATGCCTCTGGCAGTGTACCGGGATTGGGCTATGATCTAGCATAACAACGATATCAAAAAATGGACAAGCCATGGAAATATCATGCTAGCTGTCTTACTATCATGCAAACCAATATGACAATGAATGCTCAGGTCATCAAAACGGAAGTGATGGAAGTTGCATGTCAATATATCTCGGAATAGCTATGGAAATGCCATAATAGGTAGGTATGGTGGCTGTTTTGAGCAAGATATAATAAGGCTTATGTGTGAAGAGCGTATCATACACTACAAAAAATACACTTCCGTGATGAAACGTGTTTGTCACAGTAGGTCGCGTTTTTTTGTCATGCATGTACAGCCATGACGATTTTATGATAGAATCAAGATAGTCATACCTGTGCTGTCGTAGAAGTGTTCCATGACATTACCAAAATAATCATCACAGAAGTGTCCACTTCCATGATGATAAATCGCGCATCACAGAAGTGCTTTCGTCAAGGGTGACCGACACGTGGCATCCACCATAACGGAACGCCATTAAGCTATCAGGTCCGGTTTTGGATCCGATAACCCGTTAACAGCCCCGACCAATATGTCGGAGGAAACACGTGTCTGCTCCACGTTGGGACATATGTCGTCCACTCATTGGACACAAGGCGCCTATGATACGTTGACATGTGGCACAGCCCAATAGAGGCCCACTCCTGTGAAAAGGCCGGCCCACGAAAAGCCTGTTAACGACATGTTCGCATATATCCCATTTACAGCCCGCTAACTAACGACCCGTTACGGCCTAACGATATTAGGACCAGTAGCATCATCTAGGCCGTCCAATATGATTCCAGCCCGTTGTAACTTCCGGCCCATGTATGGCCCATGACGTCTTTCGGCCCATAGGAGTCCCTTTGTAACTCTTGGCCCATTAACGGCCCGTAATGAACAGTGTATCGCTTTATACCCATTAGCGGCCCATTATTCCATTGGGCCATTTCTAGGCTGTGGTACCTTTCGGCCTTCTCAGGGCCCATTTATTCTTGGGCTCATTTCTAGCATTCAGTTACTTACGGCCTGTTACTGGCCTTTTCTACTTGTGGGCCAAATTCAGCCCGTGGATACAGTCGGCCCATTTGTGGCCCGTTAATCTGTTGGGCCATTTTCATAGCATCATCAAATAGGCCTATTAACGGCCCGTTATGGTTAGCCCATAAAACGTACGATTTCCACTCTAGCCCGTTTACGACCCATTAAACGGCCCGTACAAGGCCCATAGATGAGACGGCCCGTACAAGGCCCATGGATCCTACGGGACATAGAAGGCCCATGGATCTGACGGCCCATTGAAGGCCCATGGATCCGACGGCCCATAGGAGGCCCTTGGATCCAACAGCCCATAGGAGGCCCTTGGATCCGACAGCCCATAGAGGTCCATGGATCGTCCGTCCCGTAGATGGCCCATGGATCGTACAGCCCGTGGAGGGCCATGGTCACTACAACGTTTGGGCGAGTTGGCCCCCGTTTGAACGATAGAGCATATTCAAAGAATTATCCTACTCTATATTATCACCTCTAAAAAACATACACAATACAACAAAGAGACCAAGGCATAGAAACGTAGAATAATCCTACACTATACAATAAAGAAATTACTACCGATTATACCCACTGGGCATTATGGTTCGGCACCGGTGATAATAAAGCATACACAAACAACAAATTACATACACTGGGCAAATACAGCTCATACATCATGGACGCGCATCAACTTAACATCATGGATTGGCCAGATTCAGATAGCACAAATTTCAGTCTGCAAAATCTCCAATTCCTTCGTGGTTACCTCAGTGTCTTGTTTCATTTTTTTGACTCCTGCATCTAATACCTGCATGTCCAGTCTCAACTTGTTGATTGTACATTGAGAATCATGTACATGTTGTCTTGCCACCTCTAGTTGATGCTCGAGAACATCATCACATTCCAATTCCAATCCATAATCATTCGGTAATGGCCATGCCGCACTGCTCACAGATCTTTGTGTTGATGTCACTTCATCTTGAAATGTTTCTGTAAGTACACATGACTAGGGCAAAAATATAGTTACAACAGTGAAGCGAGCAAGACACTATTTTGTACTCCCTCTCTCCCAAAATAAGTGTATCAAGGTTAGTACAACTTTGTACTAGAGCTAGTACAAAGCTAAGACACTTATTTTGGGACGGAGGGAGTACATGGCAAAACAGGACAAACAATAATGTTACACGTCATGAAGCATAAGCAGGTGATATTGTAAAAATTATAAAAAGGTAGTCTGTGTAGCCTGCATACAGAAATCTCTCTTAGCTCACTAGTGGAGCATGATGTTGGGGCCCAATCCAAAACACAGACAAGTTACAAATTTAGACAACACGTTGCGTATAAGTAAGAAACCAGTTGGCCATTCTGTAGCTCAATTATAGTCTTAGGGAGCATAATGAACAACAGAGGGTTTCATACAAACATACTACAGCAAGCAAAACGATGCAATCATTAGCCTAGTATAAACTAGATTGTGAACCTCATGCAATAATAGTTGGTTAATAGACTTCAAAGCTTCAGGCACACTTCGGTAGCGTAATTAAATGGTAAGGTCTTTAATTATGTCAACTAATAGTTATACAAGTACCCAACATCAGGCATCATTCTTTGGGCATCTCATTAACTGAGGAAAAATAAAGCAATTGAAAAGAGCAAATTAACTATGCCTGAAACAAATAAGGAATTGAACTGTTAAGTTGGATAAAGTGACTTACCTTAACATGTTGAAGAGGCCCAGCGTAGCTCCTAGTTCTCTTGCAAGGCTCCTTCCTAACATCTTGTACTTGGAAATCCTCAATCTTATCTTCATTGCACCCCCTGTGCAAGGTGACACAAACTAGTTACTCGTCTCCTTGGAAGATAAATATGCATACTTTCCAGTCTGTGAACACAAAAGGATGAGAATATAACAAAACAACACCACATAATGAAACATGTCGCATCTCTTGCACTTGCACACAATGAAATGAGCATTTACTATGTATGCACTATGTATAAACTAGGCATACCTTCAAACTGGATCTCCAGGTACTTGGAGAGCCTACTTTAGTGTACATCCAAACCTTTATGTCACCTATGAGTTAGAGAAGGTCCCACTACAGCAGCCTTAGTGTTTAAATCATTGACAAGCTCTGTTAGAGTGTTAGGTCAAGAACAACAAGTAATCAAGGCAAACAGTCCTAGTATGGCTGGCTGATGCAAACAAGCAATTGAACAGATGTGTGGGAAAATCTTACATATCAAGAAAAGAAGCAAAGAAGGAGGCTTAAAGACCATCACTTGACTGACCAGATTTAAGGGGCATTTAAACATCATGTGCAACGTATGAACTAACATAAACATTGCATATTCCAGATTCTACAATGGAATGCACATGTATTAGGTTATGCCATGTATGATGATGCCTAAATGTACACTATAGCAGGCAGGAGTGATTCATCATTGCACGCACAGTTGAATTGCAGGTTAAGGGCCAGTTCGATTCCGCCTTTTCAGGGCTTATTATCAAAATAAGCCATAAAAGATGTAAAGAAGTCATTTTTGAGTTATGGGCTTGGGCTTAACTAATTTCGCTTTGGAGGGGGGTGTTTCGGGTAGAACCTCACTAAAAAAATGAAGGGAAGGGGAATAGTGAAATGACTCTGTTGTCTGCCTATATTACACTCAAAATGCAACTGCTGACGCCCGTGTCACACCTGACCCTCAAGTAAAAACAAACATGCAAGAAATCATTGCCCTGCCCGCTTGCATCTCCTCTCCCCTTTCCCTCTACCTCGATCCCCTGCCTGCAACACTAGGGTTCCTCCAGCGAGCCGTTGCCACTGGTCCCATCTGGCCTGGTCCTCGACGATGCTCTGTCCAGCTTGGCTACATCGCCGGCGGGTAGGGGCAAATCTCCCTGGCTGCTCCTCCCTCTGACGCCGCCCCTCATTCTCATGGTCTCCAGCAGCTGCCCCACTGTGGTTCGTCCAACGCACTACTCCGGCGAGCGCTGCACAACTACGACTGATGCCACACTGCGGCAGAAGGCACCTTATTCCCCCTCCCCTCCTCCCAGGCCGTGGCCTTGAGGTGCTGTTGAAGGATGAGCTCATCCAACAAGGTGAGGATATCCTCTGATTTTTTGCCAAATTTTCATTCTAATCCACTATACGATGAATTTCTATGAGCTGCTTCTGCTGCTGCTATATGATGCATTGATATGAGCTGCTCCTGCTGCTGCTATATGATGAATTGCTATGAGTTGGTGCTGCTATATGATGAATTGCTATGAGCTGCTGCTATATGATGAATTGCTATGAGCTGCTGCTGCTGCTATATGATGAGTTGCTATGAGCTGCTCCTGCTGATGCTATATGATGAATTGCTATGAGCTGCTCCTGCTGCTGCTATATGATGAATTGTCGAGCTGCTCCTGTTGCTACTATATGATGAATTGCTATGAGCTGCTGCTGCTGCTATATGATGAATTGCTATGAGGTGCTGCTGGTATATGATGAATTGCACACTGCTGCTGCTGTATGATGAGTTGCTATGAGCTGTTGTTGCTGCTATATGATGCTTTCAGGTGGTGCTGCTATATGCTAATAACTAGCCACTTGGACCATCGAATTTCAATAAATAATTGTTCTTCATTTAAATGTGGGTCATGCGTTCTTCGTTTAAATTAGGCAATGGGATCTCTATGGAAAACATTGACCAAAGTAGATGGTATCTTTGTATTTGCATTTTGAGCAAATAGTGATGGTCTATTTTCCTATCATATTAATTACTGCAATGGGTTAATTTGTGATGTTTGCAAGTCAAATTAATTTTCATATGGGCAGCAAAATGAAAAAATATAACGCAATCTAGACTTTTCACTGATCATACCAAAGATAAGCTGAAAACACAATGAAAAGAACTGGTTGGCTTATTACATGGAGCTTATATTCACAGGTGCTTATTTTCTTAGGATAACTCGTAATAACTTTCCCTAAGAAACATGGCCAATAGAACTGACATACAAATAACATGTCACAATGATTGCAATGGAGGAGTGATGTACCATATCACACTATATAGGCTCACCGCTGCCTCTCCTTTTTTTGCGATGTTCCATGAAATTGCCACATACATCTTGTACTTTTTCATTGTGTAACCCTATCTGCAAGTTAACACGGCTAATTTCAGACATCTCTACATGATACTACATTGCATATCCCTTGCTCATATTTAAACCACCAATTAACGATTGTGTGCGTAGCATAAACTAGCCACGAGTCTGTGTGCTGGACTAGCAGGCACTCTAAGGGAGCCTAATGTAGTGCACTGGAATTCCTACATGCCACCTACGATTTTGTGTAATGTATTGTCTCTATTTCTAAATATATGTCTTTGTAGAGATTCCAGTATGGACCACATACAGATGTATATAGATGCATTTTCGAGTGTAGATTCACTCATTTTGCTCTGTATGTAGCCTATAGTGGAATCTCTAGAAAGACTTATATTTAGGAACGGAGGTGCAAGGTAGTATCATGTATGACATCTACATATCTAATTTAGCAGCCAGTAGTAGAAATCATTGTCTGCACAAAGGGATTATTGGTCGAAAATCCTAGCAAAGCACGCTGGCAGGCACAGAACAATACAAGAGATAGAGAGAGACACACTTACAAGATCATAGCAATGCCTTAGTTCAGGATCTTGGTTGGCCAAGCTGTTAGATCCAGAAGAAACATTGTCCTTGTAGTTTTCGCCAGCTGCATAACAGGAAACAGCAACCTGTTAGTATATTTGAAGTACATCGGGCAGGTGATGCTGGATGGGTTTAAAGGTGATAAGTACCTAGGCCGTGGCGGGTGCTTGGCATCTTGCCAGACGGTGGGAATCAGGTTAGAAACATCAAGGGTGATGACGCTGCGCTGGCTGTCGGGGTCCGGTAAGGAGATCTAGAACCGTCAAGTAGGGTATTTGTGGAGCGGCTCCGGTAGGGTGGACTATGTTGTGGGCGAAGCGGATCTGTGGCCGTGGACGAGGGCGTAGGTGAAGCTGCTCCGGTGGTTGGATTAAGGATGGTGTCAACGATGCGGATCTGCAGTCGTGGACGGGGCGTCAGAAGCTGCTCCGGTGGTTGGGTTAAGGATGGTGTCGATGATGCCGATCTACGACCGTGGACAGGGCGTCAGAAGCTGCTCCGGTGGTTGGGTTAAGGATGGTGTCGGCGATGCGGATCTGCGGCCATGAACGGGGCGTCAGAAGCTGCTCCGATAGGTTGGATGAGGGTGCGAGGAAGCGGATCTGAGGCCGTGGACTTGTGAGTTGGCAAAGCAGCCCCAGTAGGGTTGAGAATGGTATAGGCAAAGCTACTCCGGTAGGGTTGACGATGGTGTCGGTGAAGCGGCTCCGGTAGGGTTGAGGAAGGTGTTGGCAAATAGGATCAGGGGCCGTCGACGGGGGCGTCGGTGGGGCGGTTCCGGGGGTGTGGACGAAGTTTCTCTGGTGGGGAGTACGAATGAGCCGCTGCAGATGCGTGGCGGTTGACGAGAGTACCGGTGAAGCAGATCCGACACCGTGGACAAGGCCGACACTGAATGGGCTGTGGTAAAGTGGTGGATGAGCAGTCTACTTGTTTCTAGGGGAGGTGGGAGGGGTAGATGTGGCCGCAGAAGCAGATCCGGCGAGGTGGACGCCGCTGGCAGTGAATGGGCTATGGTACGCTAGTGGATGAGCAGTCTAGGGTTTCGAGAGGGGAGGGGAGAAAGGCCGATGAAGTACGGACGGCGTGATGTAAGATGCTCTAGTGTTGTGGAGTTAGTCGTTTTTGCGGGAGGGGGAGAGGAAATGGGGGTGCCGTGTAGTGGGGGGAACCGGAAGTTATCAAAGCAGCCCCGACCTATTATGTAGATGAGGGTGGTATTGTAACTGTTGGTCTCCGTGCACCAAGGACAAAAGGGGAATTTCGCATGCTAAAGACTAAGGTGGCGGAAATTTTAGAAGGAGGTGGGAGATTTTGCCGCCCGCGGGATCGTTCGTACCCAGTTTCAACTAATTTTGGACCATGCTAGAGGGAAGGTCATGCTAGACTTTGTACACAGGGCACGCGTCAGCAGTTAATAACTGATGTGAAGTCCACCCCAGAAAAAAAAGACAATAACTCGGGATGATGCGCCGATAACTTGGACGTTCACACGGGCGCGGCCAATCTTACGGGTGTAGTGGTGCGTTCACAAAAAAAGGATCAAACGCTCAGCCTATGTATTTCTCGTGTAAATAGATAATTTAGTGCCATTGGTTATTTACTTTAAACATAATGCAGTGACGTGTTAGTGTAGAGGCGCAAAAAAAGAAATGGATATTGTAGTCCGCTACTTAAAAGTGTTACCTCATATGATTACATAGCCTCCATTTCATAAATTGCGTACCCGTTGACTTCATATATGAATATTACATATATTACTTCAAAACAGAAACTTAAATCATCCAAGACTAATGCATTTGAATGCAAGAGTAACAATGGTGCATGTACATGATAGCTACATTGGTTGTTTGAAGAAACATCATTGTAACTTTGGCATGCACAACTGAAAAGGTTTATTAAAATAGAAAAAATGTGATATGTGAGTGTCCAATCTTTATAGCGTTGAATCGATATTATACCTTTGGCCACGATACGAAGTAGATATTGATTTATGTTCAAGCGATGCACATCCACGATCGCTAGATAGTGATACGTGAATGAATTGTGCAATCTCTCTCACACGCATACATATCTCATTTCCCTGTGGGCATCAGAATCACACACGCGCACTTCGTGTATTTCTCTCCCTCCATCAAGGTTAAATTCGTCTTTCTACCCCGTCCTACAAGTCTCTCACATAGCAACACACATGCTCTCTCTGTCTAACACGCCCACCCCTTTAATTCCGCCCACCCACAGCCACTAATGTCTCAAAGTATAATAATGTCTCACACATATGCCTAAGGTTAACTCGAGTTCCGGAACCATATGAATACATACAATGGGATTCCAACAGAGCACCTTTTGTTTTGAGATTTCGCTCTCTCTCTCTCTCTCTCTCTCTCACACACACACACACACACACACACACGCGCGCGCGCGCGCGCGCGCGCGCCCACATTGTTTCTTGCTTCATTTTTCCGGCACTTGCATGCACACCGTTTGTTTATCTTCGTGATGCTTTAAGTATGCCTCGCACAAATGCTATCTACATATCCCTTAATATAGCTAGATATGTGTCACACAACCTCCTTCTCCCTACTAGCAAGGTGCCCATGCGTTGCACGGAACATCAAGATGCATTTGTATGAGTAGTTTATCTTGTGGGAGAAAAGGATGAACGAGGGAATGCCTTATTTGCAAATGCGGAGAGGGGTGTGGGTATCTTTTTGCCAAATTGCCATAGTTTCCTTCCTATTCGTCGGATATAAATCGGATGGCCCCTATATTGCAGGATGGCAGGAACACCATCATCACCAACTCTGTTTTTTATAAGCGTAGAGATATGTGAGTGTCACTGCCCCCCCCCACACACCCACAAACCCACACACCCACACTTCCCAACACCGAAGGAGTAGGGTGACACCTCGATCTTGATACTAATCTATCGAGTGGCTTCTCTCTCAAACATACACACACACACACACACACACACATTACCCGACACCGGAGGAGTAGGGTGGCACCTCGTTCTCGATAGTAATCTATCTACTCCTCTTTCAAACACACACACTCGCTAGTTGTGCCTCTGTGCCTACCGCTCACACTCTCGATACGTCTTTCTCTCCTTCCCCCCACCCCATCAATGATAGCAGAAGGGTGACAACTCGATCTGATCGTAACCTGTCAATTGGTTTCTCTCTCAAACACTATGTCTCTGTGCCTCGCTCAGTAGCCCCCTCGATATGTAGACTTCTCGCGCGTGCACAGTTGTAGTGATGATGATGCTGAACCGAGTGTGCCTTGTTTTTACCGGCCTCATGTGATAGCTTTCACCCTATTTTTTGTTAATTAACAAGGCAACCTTTTCTTTGTTACTACTAGTGAATCTGAAATCATTCGGGGCAGACATAAAACATACTCCCTCCTTTCTGGTTTATAGTGCTCAATTCAAAAATCTCACCAATCAAGGTAGATGGCGAGTGGTGGAATACTTTTTGTAGTTTTGCAAAAGCACCTAATTAAATCTCTTGTTTTCCTCAAAAAATTATGTTTATCAATGCATTAATTGCAATGCATGCATGCATAAAGTACATGCATTGGTCAATTTTCTCCTAATACTTGCATGCAATGATTTAATGCACCTTGGAATCTGAACATGTGATGGGAAACAACCAAATTGAGCCTTATAAAATGGAAAAAACTAAAATTTTGAGATAAGCCCTATAAACCGGAAAGGAGGGAGTATCACTTCAACCCAATTATCACAGCAACTATTTTAAAAGAAACTAGCTAGATGCCCATGCGTTGCATGGAACATCAAGATGCATTTGTATGAGTAGTTTATCTTGTGAGAGAAAAGGATGAACAAGGGCAGGCCTTATTTGGGAACGTGGAGAGGGGTGTGGGTATATTTTTGCAAAATTGCCATAGTTTCTGTCCTATCCGCTAGATATAAATCCGACGGCCAATATTGCAAGGATGGCACGCACACCATCATCACCAACTCTGTTTTTAACTCCCTCCGTTCCTAAATACTCCCTCCATCCGAAAATACTTGTCATCAAAATGGATAAAAATAGATGTATCTAAAACTAAAATACGTCTAGATACATTTCCTTTTATCCATTTTGATGACAAGTATTTCCGGGCGGAGGGAGTATTTGTCTTTTTAGAGATTTCAACAAGTGACTATGACCGGACCTTACCAACATACTCAAAAAAGTAGTCCTTAATTTTGATGTTACCCTCTTTTCTTGGCGGTGCAGTGCCATCTAGATACCTCATAAATAAATCAAGGAGAAATCAGACCCCTTCCTATAAAGACATACGGAGCAAAATGAGTGAATCTACACTCTAAAATATGTCTACATACACATCCGTATGTGGTAGTCCATTGGAAATCTAAAAAATAAAAATATTTAGGAACGGATGGAGTATAAGAGTAGACATGGAGATATATCTCTAGCATGGTCTACAACAAAAATGTGATGGACTGGTTAGCACCGGATGCTCGCAACGCGATGACATGAGTTAAAATTCTGTCTTTTAACTTTAGAGATTTATATTATATATTACTTATTTAATATATACTTCTTTCGCTACAGTACTGACAGTGGAACCCAGAGAGTACTTAGAATACAAGATTAAGGGTGGACTTGTTTCTTTTTAACTTTCTGTACGAAGCTACCCTGCAAGTCACGTGTACACTGTACATGCAATTAACTTTTTATAGAGGGACAATCATACAGGAAATTAACTCAAATGGATTAGATGTCACTCTATTATTTCCAGCATATGAGCATCTCCAATGGCAGCCGGCAAATTTCCTCCTGCTTCCTTCCGCGAAGGACGACATCAAACGCCAGCGACATACATTTTCACAACTCTAACCAACCAGATGGAATTCATGCAAACACGGACTGATTTCATATAAGCATGAAGGATTTCATATAAAAAGCCAGATCTTCATATAAACATGATGGATTTCATTACATTTACATGAACTAAGTGGTGCCAATCCGGCTCTCTTGGTATAATTAATAGTCCCTCCGTCCGGAAATACTTGTCCTAGAAATGGATGTATCTAGACTTATTTTAGTTATAGATACATACAATTTATCCATTCTTAGCACAAATATTTCCTGCCAGCTGGAGAGGGAGTACATAATCTAAATGGCCGCCCGCGGATCCCTTTGTCTTCCTCATGTCCATCAGACACTTGTGGGGTTGACGAAGGTCCTCGGAAGAGACGAAGCAGCAAAGAAACCACCTGAATGTGCAGTTGTCACCTCGACGTTGGCCTTCACGGGTCCCAAGTGGTGGTGGCCTCCCGTGTTCTGCTTATCCTCGATGATGGCGGCGGACATGGAGAAGCTGGCCACTGACTCGTCGCTCTCCACACACCCGACTTCTGTCTCTGCCTACATGGCGCTGCCGCAGGCACGGGAGGCGCGCCCACAGACACGGGAGGGGTGGCCACCGCAGACACTGGTGGCGCGATACGACGCCCGTACCGGCGTGCTCGCCGCCGAGCCGGCATGGAGCAACTCCCCAGTCCTCATCGAGCTGAACTGGAGCGACGTGTTGCTGAACCACGCGCCTGCTTGGGGCGGCAACTGGCTCCGTCGGGCCAAGCGAGGTTGGTGAAGCACCGAGCGGCCTCGCCCATATCCGGAGGGCTCGGTGGGCCACCCAGCCGGGTAATATGTCGAAGAATGGCTCCTCGGAATCCATCGGAAGAGTGGAGAAAATGGTGAAGGAGGAGATGGGGGAGCGGTGGAGGGGTGCGATTCTTGCCCGATGTCTGTCTGGCCTTGTGTAAATAGAGGGCAGACGGTTGGAGCTTGGCCGGCGTCTGCCCTCGTTTAAACTGAGGGCGGACATGAGGAGCTCGGCTAGTGTTGCGTTTAATTCCGGCCCGCTCATGAACGGACATGTGGCCGGAGTAGGATTCTCGGTTTTCATGCGGGTTTAACGAAGGGGTTTCATGGAGGCGAGGAGTCGTGTTCAGCCGGGCGTGCAGCAGGCGGCGCAATACTATTCGATTTGACAGCAGTAATGAGCCGTCAAATCACAAAGGCCCTCGCCTCTCGTGAAACCGACCAAGCTAGACTGTCCCCGCCCTCTAGCCTTTAAAAAAATGTATTGCGCCATGGAGCAAAACTTGAAATTTAAAAAAAGGTGGTACATATAGAGAGCGCTCGTCGCCAAATTATGCATATAGTACTATTAAAAAAGCTAGTATGTGCTTAAATGCGGTGCTAAATTCTATTAAAGAAATACTAGTATGTACATACTGAAGAGTTAAAGTAACGAGAAGAAACATAACATAGTTCTGCTGGGGTCTCAGCACAACACACCCCTCAAATTAAACTAAGCACACCTGAAATTAAGCTATGCAACTAATCCAGTAGACACTGCATTAGAACCACCATGAGCAACGACACTGCCACTTTACTCGGAGTCCTCGTCCACGTCCTCGACTTCGTGCTTGTCCCACTTCCTCTTGGCCGATACTTCTTTGCTTGAACCGCACACTTGGCTCTTGCTCTTCATCCAACCCTTGTAGATATTGAAACAAAGGTAGCCATCCATTGCAGCGTAGGGATGTGGTCTATATCTAGTACATTCCGCTGCCATGCATGACGATGAAAGTCGTAATGAGGTTTCTCCAGTTTACCGTACGAAGGATGAACCATGGCTCCTGCTAGGGTCAGCATTGAAGGCTGACCACCGGAGGGCAGCAGCCGATTCTTCTGGAGGTCGAAGGGGTTGCCTACAACGAGGCCTATCCGACCCAGGACTCTTTTGTCGTTCATAAAGTCTACAATAGCGAATTTGACTAGGTTGCTCTTGAGGAAGTTCTTAAAATCCTGGCATTCAACGTCGGCATGGCATATGTGGTAGACCAAGCATAAGTCATGCACGCAAACCTGGATCACGGCGGGCTTCTTCCTCTCTTCCTCCTTTAGATCCTTCTCTCATCCCAGGACTGTGGTGTACTCAACATCTAACCAGCGACCCACTCATCATCTAACCAGCGACCCACTCATCATCTGAGTTTTCGAACATGCATCTAAAGCGAGCAAGGCATCCTTTCACCGTCGCGGAAGAACGGGTATAGATGACGTCGAACTCATCGCCGGTGATGGTTCTAACCTTGTACTCACTGCCGATCATGGAGATTTGGGACGCCATGGATTTGGGAGGAGGGTTAGGATTAGTGGAACTGCCGTAACGGGAAAGGACGAGACGACTAGGAGCAAACCACTGCAATATTAAAGGACGTTCGGGGACGAGTAGGAGCGAACTGCCAGCGTGCGAACGGCAGGGTAGTGGTTTTTAATTCTCCCATGATACGGGCTTCCGAGAGCCCTTGGATCTGAGATCGAACAATTGCATGGCGTGATTCTAGACCTATGTGTGAATATCCTATCCTGGAGGGTTATTCTGTAAATTTTCAGCAACTTAGCATGCTAACGTTCGATCTTAGATCCAAGGGCTGCCAGCAGCCCGTATCATGGTCGCGCCTACCACGACCGTCGCGTCGCTCGCGCGGTCGCGCCCTTGGAGATTTAACACGTTGCATTAGGCTATCTGATGTTGGCATGTCTTACATAGTCATCACTTAGTCAGTCATACTACAATGAGGTTAGCTATAAGTGTACTTTTTGACTTCTCTCTATCTCTTTCTTCGTACTCCCTCCGTCCCATAATATAAGAACGTTTTTGACACTAGTGTAGTGCCAAAAACGTTCTTATATTATGGACAGAGGGAGTAGTATTTATTGCATTTTCCAAAGAGTTACCTCTTCCAATGAAATGGTGCTTAGATGAGGTGATGAGGGCATTAAATGGCTTAGCAATCAAGTCCCCAATGCATAGGTGCTTATTAGTTTTTTGTTGCTAAGTTTGCTTCATTTAATTAGCTATAGACTCAAAATTGTCTTTTCACCTAGGTACATGCGCTTAGCACCGCTTCTTCCTTGGGTCACCAAACTAGTCGCTCTCTTCTTAATTAACTTGCCACATCAGACTTTATGCCTATGTGGCAAGCTTAGCACCTGTAGGAGCAAGTAAGTACTACAATAGTGGGCTATAAGCCCGCTTTACATGGCATTTTTGCATATGTGGAGGAAAGAGGCAAGGAAAAAGTGGAGAAGTGGGCTCTCATGCAAGAGCCAGCCTCTACATGGTGGAGCATTGGGAGAGGCACCTGCATGGAGGTGGTCAGGAATCGGGAGACTCACGCCGGTTGTAGCGCCGTAGTTAAAATGATAATGTCAAGTCAAATCACGGGGCCCCACCTGTCTAGCAGTAACTCGCTGTCAAATCACGCAGCTCTACGTTTCCAGGAGCCTACTCCCTCATCTTCTCGTGTCTCTGTCGAACCAACTAGGCGGAACTGCCCCGACTACCGCGCAGGAAAAGCCCCGCCCTCGACTTTTAAATAGTACAATATACTCCCTCCGTCTAGGTGAATAAGTCATGTTAGATTGTGCACCGTGACCAAGGTGGAGAGGAAAATGAGAGAACTTAATGTTTATTTGCTAAGGCTGGTTGTAATGGTAGTATCATAGCTAGTACTTCCTCTGTTCTTAAATATAAGTCTTTCTAGAGATTTCAACAAGTGACTACATACGGAGCAAGATGAGTGAATCTACATTCTAAATTATGTCTGTATACATCCATATGTTTTAGTCCATTTGAAATGTCTAAAAAGACTTATATTTAGGAACGGAGGGAGTATCATTCATGCAAACAAGGCAATTTTGATGAGGTGTCATAGAATTAAATGAAGAAAGAGAGAGTTGAGTATCATATCATGATACCGTATCATAATAAATGCTATGCTACTATGTGTCATGCATGGCAATAAATAAAGTACTACATGATACTAATATATGATACTACTAAGCATTATAATATCATTGCATGCAACGAACTGACCACTGCATGTCATGTTTCATAGTCTCAAGTCATTAAAAGCATACAAGCCCCACATCTCTTATTGGCTGATCCCTCTATTTATGTCAAAAAATAAGAAACAACGTGAGAGTTAATGCACCGTGCCTATGTGTTTTGGGACTACTATTTGGTTTTCGTAAGATGACTTACTCACCTAGACGGAGGGAGTATTTGATTTGACAGCGGGCGGCGCAGTTCCCGATGCGGATTTAATGTAGACGAGGGAGGGAGTAGCGGTTCCCGAAATGTTGAACGGCCAATGCATCCTCCTTCAATTAATGCATGAGGGAAGTAATGGGAAGAGTACCGGGAAAAGAGGTTGCACGATGTGAATGCACCGCAGTTTGCCCTCATATAAAGGCGCCCCTCCATTCCAATGCATCTACCACATCGTACGCACCTAAGCATTTGCCTAAGCACCTACACTAAGTGCAAAAGAGCTCACTCCAGACCCATGACGGCGATGCGCACGAGTGGCCAGCGGCTGTGCCAGATGGTCCATGATGCCGGCCTGCGGCATGGCACCGAGGACCGTCTCCATACGGTGTTGGAGACCGGCTGGTGGATGGCCGCTGTTGACGCCAACTACGACTCTCAGTTGGACCAGATGATCGTTGCCACCAACAACAAGTTCACCGTCCTCAAGAAGATCGCGGACGACATCGCCGTACTCCTCTAGCCCGCGCGCTCGGGCTCCTCATTGCCTGCCACCCTAATCGGCTTCCATGGCCGGAACCTCTTTCAAGCACTGGTGGCCCTACGACTGCCCGCCGACGCCACAAAGAATGTCCACTTGGAGGTCGCGCTCGCCGCGAGGCGCCTTGCCCTGCAAGAATTCGTCGACCTACACATCCACGTGTACGAGAAAATCATGTACATAGGTATCTACTAGGCCAGTGAGGATGCTACAACATTGGCCTTCCTCAACCGGCTGGAAGCCTTGGATGCCTTTGCTGAGAAGCACCTCTACCTCGCCACAAAAGCTGCCGCTCCTTAGCCGCCGGTTGGCGGCCCGGTGCACTAATTTGAGGAGGAGGAGGTCGAATGTTGATGGATGCATCTTTCTTCTTGCCTTCTGTAACCACCACTGCGATCGCATCATCGTAGCCTTAATTCTTATTGCGCTGTTGCATTCTCATTCCAGTCAATACCGACATGTGCGATCCCTTTACTTAATTATATGCATCACTGTAACTAGTACTCCATCCGTCAATTTATAAGTTGTGCTTACCTTTTCCATCAACTTTGTGCAACGCGCGGGCATCTTGCTAGAAACACTAGAACATGTCGGACCGTGTGTGACCAAACTGATGATGCGCCAACCTAGCTACTACGAACCCTGCTTATCTGGCGAAAAATAGCCCCTCCCTAGCGTTTCCAATCGTTATTTCTATCTATCGATCATGCCAAGGAGCGGAACCAAATGTTACAATTTATCCATGTTTCTCTACTCCTACTCCTATAAAAGACTCAGTTGGTGATGGTGGTGTGTCTGCCATCCGTCGTTTCTGACCATTAGATCTGCATCTAACGGCTGTGAGGTAGGTTGTGGCATTTTTGCAAAAATTGCCCAGTTCTTTTCTCCAATTTGCACAAAACCCCTTATTATCTTGAAAGCAACCACATCCCTCCCTTGCCTCATCAAAACAGCCTGAGAAATATATTTTGAGTGAAAAGTACTCCCTCCGTTCCTAAATATTTGTGTTTCTAGAGATTTCAATACGTGACTACATACGGAGCAAAATGAGTGAATCTACACTTCAAAATATGTCTATATAATCCATATGTGATAGTCCATTTGAAATCTCTAAAAAGACAAATATTTAGGAACGAAGGGAGTAATATATTAGGAGTATATCAAAACAAGAGTGATTTCTTTCAAGTTTGTGAACAAGTACTTCTATTCTACTACTTTGGATCCGTCGCAACGCACAGGCACATTGCTAGTAAAAGGAAAAGGCCTATCGTGTTCGCGTCGCACCCCCACACGTCCGGGAATCGGGAGTACTCCATGGCCCATCCGGCACGACACATAGCTTAGGGAAGGCATGTTGCCTAGCATTTTCACTTTCATGTGGGACCACCGTTGAGAAAACCGACTATTGGCAAACCGCACCCCGCCCGCCGCCTGGTTGGAAAACAGAAACGAGGGGAAGATCTAGCTGTAGCACGGAAGCCAAGAAATTTGGTGTCAGATGGGGCTCGTTGATAGAGTAGGAGCATTCCGTACTAGTAGTACTCCTACTAGTACCAAGTTTGTACTATACAACTAGTACTACCACTATACAACTACGGAGTAATAGGCACGTGCACGACACAATATCGTAGGAACAAAAAACGGGAAGATCTTGTTTTGGGTGATTTATCCTTTTTTCAGTCAACGTAGTATGAATAATATGATGTGGGGGGCACCCATGAAGCTTATGTGGCTTGGTTGCATGGCTACGAAAGGTTAGAGAAAAATAAATAGATAATGTGTTTAGAGTGCACTCCACTAAATAGATATACTTTGGATCCATTGCAATGGACCGACACATCTATATCTATACCCCCTATATAGTGTGCGGAAAACTTTGAAAGTTGGTCGTTGGATGAAGCCAATCCGACGGTACAAAGATGGCAAATACGAGCACTACTGACCGTTGGATATCATCCACCAGATTCCGCCACATGTATAATCTAGAAGACTCCATGGTTGAACTTAATTCATGACTAACTTTTCCACAACTAAGCTTAGGAAAAGTTATTAGTTCTTCAAAACGAGAGCCACAAGTTGGCAAGCCTAAGGGAATCTTGCCACATGTTGTGTGTGTATGTCATGTGGGGCCTTAGTGTGGCTTGCCTAAGGTGTGGCTTGAACCAAGCAATCACCTAAGTTAGTCAAACTTGCCTAACCTTACGTGTGGAATCTTAGTGGTTTTTTGGTTCATAGCCACACCTTGCCACACTTTGCCACACCTAACCTTAGGCAAGTTTGACCAAGTTAGGTAGGTGTTTGGTTCTAGCCACACCTAAGGCCAAGATTTTTTTATGAGCAGTGAGCCGAAAAAGCAGAAGAAGAAGAAGAAGAAGAAGAAGAAGAAGAAGAAGAAGAAGGAGAACAATGCATATGGCTGACAGATGTATTTACGAGCATTGACCGATGAGTCTCTCTCTCTCACACACACACACATGCACACACACACACGCACACACGCACAAGTGGGACCCGTCGAAATATTTATTTGCTCGTCATAGCTTTTAATTAGGTTCCATTGTAATCTAACTTTTTTCTTAAGTTATTAATTGAGCTCAGTGACTTCAAAAAGTTGTACAGAAGCCTTGTTTGGGCCTTTCCGGCGTCACTGAATGTGGGCTCAGTAACCATGTTAGGTTGTACTATACTACACAAGCCTTTTTTTCAACATCAGCAATGCAACTGGGCCGACAGTTGTACACAATATCCGGGTCAACTTGTTATTCTCCGCCCCGCTGGGCTGCAAACTTTCCTAGGAGGTATGCATTAGGCTTAACAAGAAAATGGACTTTAAGAAATAATAAATGGGATGTAATTGTAATAACTGGGCAGTAACTATAAAAAATACACCAAATGCGTAATTAGTTCAAATAATATATTATTTTTAGAATTTGAAAATTTTAATTTCATTACTTGTTGCGCGCGCAATATTTCGTTGGATTATAACATAATACAACTTTATTTTGAAATTATATTTAATACGACTATAAATTTCGGATAATTTTTTTTCGGATCCCATCAAAATGTGGGAAATTGTTTTGAATTCTGTTTTGAGCGGTTGGTTGAAATTATTAATCGTCGTCCTAGCTAGAAGTTGGGATGTACTTTTAACAAACTATAAATGGGTTGTAGTAAATTCCATTAGAATTAAAAAATGGGTTGTACATTCTTACAAATCGCAAATGGGCTATATGTTCTCTGCCACACACTTGTGGGCCTTCTAAGTTGACGCGTCCCCTAAAAAAACTAAGTTGACGCGTATGCAAGGCTTTGTCAACAACACACGGTTCTAGCAGCTGTGGCCGTTGTATGTCCATCCAACGGATGCCGTGCTTCTTCTTCAATCTTAGATATTCTTGCTTCAGCCGCCCAAAAAATGATTCCTCCCCCCTGACATCTGGGGCACACCGTTTAGGAGGCTGACCTGTGGGCCGACTAAGTTGACGCGTACCAAGGGCTTTGTCAACTTAGTTAATATGATACTAGCTGCAGTGACCATACGATGTCCATCCAACGGCCGTAGTGCTTCTTCAACCTCTGGTCTTCTTGCTCCAGCCGCCCAAAGCAGCGCCGGTCGTGCCACATGCTCCTGCCTCCCATGGCTGGCTGTGATGCCACGGAGGCCTCACCGCCCCGTACTACTCCCACTGCTGGCCAGGCCATCCCTCTACTCACCCACACCCCCTGTTATTCTGCAGCGACGACAACCTCACACTGCATCTGAACCAGTGAACCCTCGTACTCCTCTCCGCGCGGGCTTCCACTGCCGCGTCTTCCCCGGCTCCACGTTGTCCCCTTCCTAGGCCTTGCCGTCATCCACCGTCCTGGTGCTCTCAGCGCGGCATGGTCAACGTGGTCAACGACCGACTTCCATCGGAAGAGTACTGTACGTGGAGAGGCTAACAGCTGGGTCCACCACGGCCGCAAGGAAATGCCTCATTATTACGCGCAAAATAATTATTCCTCCACCTGACAGTAGGGATCCACCGGACAGGCCACCGTATTTCACAAAAAAAAAATTCCCCCTGACTGCTAGGACCCACCAGCTACATCTTCGCAAGCAAGGAAGTGCGTCCGGGCAAAAAAATGATTCGCCCCCCTGACTGCTGGGACGCACCAGCTACATCTTTGCACGCAAGGAAGTGCCTGACAGTCGGGACCCACCTGGTCGAAGTGTACGTAGCTTTGTCATTCTGGTCGCGAACGTGTATGTACATACTGGTCGATATAGAGGCGTGCACGTGTGATAGTAGAGGCGCGCACGTAGCATGTACACGTACGTACAACGGCCAGGTTGCAAGAAAGTAAATACGGCCACGTACGTACATACAGGCGGGGTCTCGAACGCGTACTTGCGCATATGTACGGCCAGGACTGGTGTACATGGCTGGGTCGGAACGGAGAAACAACATCGTTGTCGTGTTCATGGGGATCCAACCGGCTGGGTCGAAACGGAATGCGTCGTCGTGTTCATCGGGAGGGCTTGGATGGAACAGGCGATAGAAACGAGGCCTGGCGTACCGCAGAACAGAGGAAACGGCCTTGTGTTCGACCGACCACGTTCGAAATGGGATCCTGTTCATCGGGAGGGGTCTGACGTACCACAAAACGGAGGAAATGGACTTGTGTTGGACCTCCTACGGTCGAAACGGGGTCCTGTTGATCGGGAGGAGTGTGGCGTACCGCAAAATGGAGGAAACGGACCTGTGTTGGAGTGCTACGGTAGAAACGGGGGTCTTGTTCATCGGGAGGGGTGTGCCGTACCGCAAAACAGGACTCCACTTGATATTGTTCATCTCCACCGTTGACCTCCTCCAGCCTCCACTTGCGACTGTTCATCCACGGGCTCCTGTTCATCCAGCCTCCACCGTGCGCTACTCCACCGGCTACTGTTCAACCACTGTCGGATCACGGGTTCCGGCAGACCCTTAAGGTTCGAACTCTGGGGTGCGCGCGAAGATTATGCCCTCTACCTCTCCGTCTCGCAAAGATCTAAACCTAGAAGAAGAACAACACAAGAGACACAGAGTTTATACTGGTTCGGGCCACCATCGTGGTGTAATACCCTACTCCAGTGTGCGGTGGGTGGATTGCCTCTTGGGCTGATGATGATGAACAATACAGGGAAGAACAGCCTCGTGAGGGTCTGCTCTTAGCTCGAATGATGAACTGCAAGGGGAGTTCAACCGTCCTTCTCTCTCTCTCTCTTTGCTTCTTGAGCCTTTCTAGCTGGTTCTTGATGATTGACCAGATTGCCTCTACCCTGGGGCTGGCTAGTCCTATTTATAGGCAAAGGCCGTGGGCCTCTTCCCAAATATTGAGCGGGAAGGGCGCCAACAATTGGCCAATTCAAAGGGGAACATCTGGTACACTTATCCTGACTAAAGTTGGTCCTCGCCTGCCAAAGGCCCTGTGGTGACGCCGTTCTGGGCTCCACGATGACCTCCTTCGCACCGTTGGACTGGTCTTGGTCTCGTTGCACCGAAATGGGTGCCTTTGCTTGATCCTCTCGCCTGCGCTTGCCCCCTTTGCACCAAGGAGGAAAGTGAGACACGGGCGGGTTGGCGCCCGCCTGGCACCCTTGATCGTCATGGCTTGCGTCATGGGCACCTCGTGAGGTACCCCACCTTGATCTCTCCGCCTCCTCGTGAGCCAGCCTGATGAGGCCGCGCCTGAGGAAGAGCCGTGTCGTCCGCCCCGAGAGGCTTGGCCCCTCGTGAGGGTCTTGGGTCTCGTGCTGATGAAGCTGGGCCATGCTGGGCCCCCTTTTGAGCCATGCCGCAGGCCGCAGGCAGGCAAGTCTGGGGACCCCCGTTCCCAGAATGCCAACAGTAGCCCCCGGGCCCATGGCACGCTCGGACTTGGCCGTGCTGAGAGGCGAAAGGGCAAGGGCGGAGCGCCGTGGGCCCTAACAACCTGCAGCCTTGGGAGCCACGTGGCGGTTGATTGGACGTCGGCGCCTCCGCTTCCCCACGACGCCTCGACGATCGCGTGGATTGGACAAGTCCCTGCATGCAAATCGTGTCATGATTACCTGTGATCGTGGAGGCCGACGGTTGGCCTTCGCCAGCTATAAGTACGGCATTGCACGTGCCCTTCCAATCCATCTCTCCTTGCTTTCTCCTTCGCCTTGTTTCTTGCTCCGTCTTGCTGTGATGGCTCCGATCCGCCGGTTCTCTGCAGCGGAGAAGGGAAAGGCTCCTCGAGAGGAACCAGACCCGCTCCCGCCGAAGAAGCGGCCTGCCCTTCGCGGCCGGGACGAGGAAGACCATCAGGTGGTGTCGAGGCCTTGGTATGAGCGGCCTCTGCCGGGGTTCCCGCTTCCTTTGTATGCCCACGCTGAGGGCCTCGAAGGTGGCGACGCCGATCCCCGCGGCCAGCGCCGTCTCCGGCGCCGACGGGTCACGAAGGTGTGGGTCGTTCCTCCTGGCGTCCACGCCGAGGTCTCCTCCTGCAAGCTCATGCTCGACGCCGCCATGCCTCCTCGAACTTGGATTCCTTTTCCTCCCTTCTTAGCCTCTGTCTTCCCGCAGGGAAGACTTCTGGAGCTATGGCTGCAGCACGCCGACTGTAGCACTCCCGCAACTGAGGCAGAGGTCGCGGTCCTCGCCTCGGGCGAGGTCTTCATGACCCGTGGCTGGGGCGAGATCGCTCGGGGCTGCAGAGCAAGGGGCTCCCTCACGATCCACCTGGAGTACGATGGCGCTTCGGTGATGTTTTTCAAGGTCTTCAACGCAAGCGGGTGCCGGCTGGAGTGCTGCCCCTGGAGAGGCGGCCAGGACCTGTCCATGCTGAGGACTAGGCCCGCCGACCACTCCCTGGACAGCTCCACAAGCGACGGGAGCGCCGGAGGATCCAGCGATTCTGGCGAGGCCTTCACGACTCCGGAGACGAGCGACGACAGCTACGAGCCCACGAGCCAGCGCCGCTCTCGGAGCAGGGCGGGCTCGCTTGGCTATCGCCGACTCTGATCTGGATGGGGTTGGCGCCGGCGCTTGATGGCCCACTATTGATGATGGCTTCCTTCGTGGAGCGCGAGTAGTTAGCATTCCTTAGGATCCGTTGTGACACCCCAAAATTTTTGGCCTTGTTTTATTAATTAAATTTTGCCAGGATTTAAAAACTTTATTTTCTGAGCTCCCTTTTTTATCTTTAACCTTGTCATTGTGGAGTTTTTCCCCAAGTGTGAACTTTTCAAAAGTGTTATTGGACTTGTTTAACCTCTCTAGAAAAACTTTACTTTTATCAGTGCAACTAATTTCATAATTAATTTTCTTGATCTTCACTTTCTTGAAAAGGGTTTTTGAAGGTTAAATGGCCATATTTGAACTACAACCATTTGATAGATTCACTTAAAATTCCCACCAAAATTTGGGGATGTCGTGTGATGTTATTAAATCACTTTTATGCAAAAAGATCTTTTATTTTTGAAATATTTTGGGCTCTACACTTTTTTTTCTCCTCTGGTCCAGTGGGCATTTTTGCACTACAACCTATTTAAATATTTTCTTTTAGCCTCTACCAAAATTATGGGATGTTAGTAGTAACATATGATTCAATTTTATGCAAAAACCAAGTGTTGTTCTTTGAAAAATTCGAGTGCATCACCCACATTTCCATTCTGATCCAACTTGATGGTTTGTACAGCAACCATGTTATTGCTTGCTCTTTGGCTCTTGATTCCTTTTCCTGCTTATAGCCAGCCCTACAAAACCCCTAAGTCCAGGAGCATGCACCTATTGGACCATTTTTGGTTCATGTAACAATGCATTTTTCTCCTGACCAGAATTGAGTTTTTGCAAAACTTGCACTAACAAGTTTCTCCTTTTAACAAACTAACTTCACCACTCCCTCTTGCATCTAAGGAGACACTGATCTGGAGAATTTGGCCACCCCAAGAGATGTCTAGATGCATGTGGCATTCTGTCGAGCACCCTGTGGGCATGACCAGTTTTGACATGAGTTTTGGCACTGCACTATGAGCTTGCACCTCTGACCAAACCAGCATGTCCACTAGCATCACAACTACCCCTAAGCTAGGACTGCTAGACCCCAGCTCCATCCAAGCCACCTAGCAGGCCACGGCATTTCTTCGAGCACGTCCCGTGCGTGCACTGGACGCGCCCAGAGCGCGCCAATTGCAGCCGCGCGCCCAAAACCGCCACGCCCCGCCCCTGGTTTTTGCACTCGCGGCAGAACCTCGCCACGCGCATCCCTCCTCGCCACTACGCGCCAGCCCGCCCTGGCACCCTACAGCGCCACCGCCAGAGCTCTTTTGGCGGCACGCCGGCGTCGGCCGACCATCTCTGCCCCGTTCAGCGCCGCCCAAGCCCCTCCCGCTCGCCACCTGGCCCCGGCACAGCTCGGCCTCATCCACTCGCGCGTCCTCTGGCCCTCGTCGCCGCCACGTCTCCCTGGCACTACAGAGAGGCGGTTCGCCGCCGTTCTTATCCTCGGCAGCCGCAAACCGACATGGAAATGCTATAAATGGAGGTCCCCGAACTCCCCCGAGCACGCAGGCAACCTCAGGCCACCCTTATAGCGCTCTCCTAGCTCGCAATCGACCTAGGGAGGCTTCCTTCCCCGTCTCCGGCAACTCCAGCCGCCGCCTCACCCCAGCTCCATTCGCCTCAACCAAAGCCTCCCTCTCTCCGTTCTCTTCACCAGAAGCTTCCCCTTCCTCCCGTGGACCTTTCCCACTACTCAATTTTGATCGAGACTCACTGCGGGAGAATTTGCACTCCGCTCCCGAAGCCTCCAGCCGCCGCGAAGCTCGCCGCCGGCAGCTCCCTCCGTCCCCTCCTGCAAAGTCGACCACCGGGAGGACCGCCTTGGTCTCGCGGATCCATCCAGACCCTCTGGAACCCGCGGGGAGCCGCCGTTCGCCGGCGACGATCGCCGGAGTCCCGCCTCTGCTCGGGACAGAGGTAGAGGAGGGAGTAGACTAGTCAAACCTGACTAGTGGGGCCCCCTGGACCCACTGTCAGTGACACACGCGCCGTCCATGCTGGAGTAAGTGAAGGCGTAATCCAACCAGTACGTTTTCCCCGCTCCGAAAGCGTAATCCCCTCTGAAATATTTTCTTTTCTGTTTTAATTTAAAAACAGATTTGACCACAACTTTGACCGTCTATAACTTTTTAAATACAACTCCAAATGAATTGATTTCTTTTCCTACTTTCCACAAAAATTGTCTAGTTTATTTTAAGATTTATTTGAAAATTTTCCAAACAACCTTTTTGTACTGTTTTTGAATTATGTGTTATTTGCATATTTTGAAAATAGGATTTTTGGAAGAGAAGGAAACTTTCAAAAGTTTTGGAGAGCACCCCCACCTCTCCACACCTTTAAGGCAAGCATCTTGAACCCTGGCATAATATATTTTGATGTGTTGGTTGACACATTTATAACACCACCTCATTCCGGTGGAATTGATATTTCATGTGACATGATCATTTGCATGGAAGCATATCAACGATTTCCTTGCTATTGGAAATGAAAATGATTGTGGTGGTAATCATACTCTTGTGCCTTGCATGCATATCGGAAAGGAATCCGGGAAAGCCTCGACCTTGGGTAGGCGTGAGCTTGTTGCCGGTCCTCGTCGGGACGGTTATGTCCGGTATGGCATGGTAAGGTACATTGAGTGGAGATTTCTTCAATTGTATTATTTTTGATATACATGTCATGCAGGGAACTTATGAACCTCCTGAGTCGACCGCAGATCGAGTCTTGTTCCAGTAAACCCCATACTTGCCTCGTGCTACCACTCGTCCCTGCCGCAGGTAGGGTACGGTTCAGTAAGTTGTCAACCCCTTCCCAGCACACACCGTACAGAGAGGCCATGGTGGAAGATATCGGTTGTAGCCGGTAGGCATGCCACCTGGTCAGGGGGCATGGGTGTTTCCGGTTGGGACCGAGAGGGGAGGCCACCCCTTAGAGCGCGCGATATAAATTTGATCCCATGCTACGCGAGGTTGTAGCCTCCCCACTTAGAGTTTTGCTTGACAAGTGTCGTGGGTGATTCCAGACACCGATGAGTTAAGCTGGTGTGTGCAAGTCAGGTGTGTTTTCAACTAAAAGACCGTAGACGGAATTAGTCCCGATGGACTAAAGGAATCCGTTACTCGTGGGTAAAGAGTACGTCCTCTGCAGAGATTAAACCTATTCGAATAGCCGTGTCCATGGTTAAGGACTACAGTCTGGGATGGGTCAAGCGTCGGTCTTAGTGTCGGTCTTCGGAGGTGAAACGGTTAAAACCAGAACGGAAATTACTACTTGAGACTTGTGATGATTATGATTATTACTACTGTTGACTAACCCGTGATATTATTGTTATCATCGAATATCTCTGGGATGGTTCTACCTCCGGGATATTTCACTATGATTATTTAATCTTTTAAAGCCCGTTCTGTGGTGTCGCTCAGACGCCCGACTGTGGCATTTCTTTTAAAGCCCTTTCTGTGGTGTCGCTCAGACGCCCGACTGTGGCATTTCTTTTAAAGCCCTTTCTGTGGTGTCGCTCAGACGCCCGACTGTGGCATTTATTTTAAAGCCCTTTATGTGGTGTCGCTCAGACGCCCGACTGTGGTATATTTACTACTTTGCATTTGTCCGCTCGAGGAGTCTTTCAGACACTCGCTTGGCACCAGTATTTATTATTCTGCATTTTCCGCTCGAGGAGTCTTTCGGACACTCGTTTGGCACCAGTATCTATTATTCCGTACTTTCCACTTGAGGAGTCATTCAGACCCTCGCTGGGCACACAGTATTCATTACCTCTATGTGGCCTTTGCATAAATTTCCGGTTGCATATGAATGACCTGTTTGCATACATCAAGACAATCATTATTTAAGTGAGTGTATGGATGTTGCAAAGCATGAGCATCAACGATTATATTATACCCGTGTTCTTAATGTTTGCGAGTACATTCAAAGTACTCACTGGCTTGTCCCTGTCTATTGTCTTGGCCAGATTGCTTGCTTGGAGAGGAGC
Source organism: Aegilops umbellulata (assembly GCA_032464435.1). Lineage (NCBI taxonomy): Eukaryota > Viridiplantae > Streptophyta > Magnoliopsida > Poales > Poaceae > Aegilops > Aegilops umbellulata. The sequence continues at coordinate 161,602,281 of CP136057.1, read as the reverse complement.
GTTGCGACGACCGCCCCGGAACCTGAGCAACGGTGATAGCAGCCTCATGAAGATAGGAGTTAGCCTGGTCAGCTGTTCCCGTGGGAGATGGAGTCCCATAGCTGTGGCGATCCACAAACCTCTTCCGCCCTCGACCACTAGAAACCATTTGTTGTACTCATAGGCCACAATGGTCTTGTACTGCACATTTTGTGCCTTTGCTTGGAGTTTCTGTAACAAGTTGGTGCCTCATCAGCTAACAGTAATCCTGGGGCTGATGAGCTCGACGGCCATTTTCTGGAATTTAATGTCTGGAAAACCGGTCGCGACAGGCTTGGTATCAGAGCCAGGCTGACCATTGGCTAATCCTATCCTAGCCAGGTCAATAAACTTAGGCATGCCAAACCACCGAGCCATAACCAAACCCGCAGCCAAGCTTCTCCTGCAGGATAGCCCTACAGTGACCCAACACCTTTTGGCAGTCGGTGCCCAACCTACCAGCCTAGCCGTCGATCACGCGCCAGTGACCGGCCCCCTAAATAGTCCTTTCTCGCAAGCGTGCGAAGGAAGACTCCGTCCCCTTTTTCTATAAAAAGGGCACGCTAGTCTCAACCCAGCACAGCCCGACCGCTATCCTAACCCAAGCCACAATGCCTGGTCCTATTGTGAACCATGAGACCACAGCGACCAACCTTGGAGGTTTTGTGACCATACTCGCAAACCTCACCCGTCGTGCCTATGCATTAGAAGAACCCCCAGAATATGTTGTGTACCAAGGGCCCGTAAGTGGTGAAAGCCGTCAATTATGGGCCACTATACACATCTACGGTAGGGGTCTCGCACCCGAACGCCCCTACAGGTTCACCGGAAGGACAACTTCCTTTGAGCCACAAGCCATCCAACTAGCTGCTCGAGAAGCTATAGTTCATCTCCGGCACTTGTCGCCAAGAGTTGACTGTCGCTCGTTCCACTACTACCCCAGGCGTGAAGGGTATGGTAGACCACCCCAAGTTGCCAACGGAGATCATGAGACAGATCCTGCATTGTTGCACCTGGTGCGCTATGTAAGTGCACTGGAAGAACTGTGCGATCAGGTCACAATTGATCTCATCGCAGCTCGTGGAGAGCTGGTTCGTCGAGCCCCGGCAAGAGGAGAGGACGAGCCCAACGCCGACAACCCAGTCGTGCTGTTTGGACAACCGATCGAGCCCCTGAGGTCTACCCCAGCCATCGGCCAAGGTGTTGCGATAACCCCAGAAGTGCTGCATCGCATTTTGGGAACACACTCCAACGGAGTCGTGGCCAGCAATCCTCGAGATGGACACCACCGCTACCCCGAGCCTGCAGCCCCTCAACCCACTCCAGTCAATTCCGACGGCGAGACCCGTGGAGAAGCCTCGACATCCACAAGGCACGCCCGCATGGATGTAAACGAGGTAGACTAGGTAACCCGAGCTGTATCGAGTCCCAGTGTATCCTCGCTTTGAAATCGTGTGGCCTGGTGTTTAAACGCTGCTTGTTGTCATGCCTCTGCTTTGACGATAACCTTGGCTGAACACCCAGTGCGCAGTATGAGATTGCTACCCCTGGCGCAGCTACCAAAAACCCTCCCGACAACCCCACAGTATCATGTCACCTCGGTGGAATAAGTGTATCTGTGGCACTGACTTCGACCCGCAGATCAGAGCTGGAAATTTCATTACCCTTCACCACGGTAAAAATGATCCAGCTCCAGTGCTATAAGAAGGCCACCGCGTGACCTTGCCAAGCACCCCTCACCATGTGCATCACCCCCACAACCATTTCTTGCCATGCCGAACCCCAGCATTTACCTGAGAACCCCAGATGCAACCCCGGGTAGTTTTGTTAAGATATTGTGGGATTTTACCTGCAGTACCATGGGCGCTACCCAGCCACCCCAGTACGAGCTGTTCAAGTCAAGGATCACCTCTTCCACCTCGAGATACTGGGCAGCAGTGCACATCCCTCCCGTAAACTCAGACCAGGACCCAACAGAGGTCTCCTTCGTGGGGAAATCCATGCCAACCCCACAGATGGCCGTGGAAGCTGCGGCTTGCGAAGCACTTGCTCGCCTTCGATTTGCGGTACCCTATGCCAGCGAGCGTGGGTATTATTACTTCCCGAGCCGTGCAGCGCCCGGAGGAGTAACATCGTTTCCCGGTGTGCGAATCGAGAGAGACCCCGTCCTGGCCAACCTTGTCCAGTATGTCATCGCTCAAGAGAGTTTGATCCAACGCGTGATGGGTTATCTCCAGAGCCTCGCAGACTTAAATCCTCAGATCGCCATCGGCAGATCACTGAGGCCCGACCAGGAGAGACACGTGCATCGACTAGTCAATCCGCTTTCTCCGATAGAGGAAGAATGTGTCTCAGTGCCAGAAACATTTTCCCTGGACCCCATCTAGTTACCGTTTGCATTATAGACGTCGCTGCTACGTTATTTATTGCAACCTTTATTTGCGTATTGTAACTTGTGCGTGGAGCTTAGCGTGTGCTTTAAGTGTGTTATTTTATTAATTTCGATTAATATGAGTGATTCTGTTGCATTACTGTTTTCTTCCGCGTAGGATCCTAGAGTGGGACATCTTTTTCTGAGTTGATACTTCGGCACTTTCTCACGACGTGGATTTCACGCAAGCACAACGACAACAGCTGACCCACAACCGCAAACACTCGGACACACACACGTACACCGTTTGCAAAACTTTGCAATAGTGTTGCAGCTGGCTAACCCCTCTCCTAACCACGGTTAGCACCCGTCATCCCACCTACTCCTCGTGATCACCACCGCCGTGGAGAGACAACACTCGAGCAGCAGCGTCGCGACGATCATCGAGGATCATCGCGCACAGGAGCACGGAGAGCCCCAGCAGTGTCGCCAGCCCTCCGCATATCAAGATCGCGTACCAGTCCGGCATCACCTCCGCCATTAGAGCATCGCCCGAGCTTCTGCAAGCAGAAATGGAGAAGGAAGAAAGGGGAGAAGCACGGCCAGAGGTGAGGAGAAGAGAGAAGCACCTCGGCCGTTTTATAGCTCGAGCTCGGTGCACGGTGGGCGAAGTCCACCAACGCCGCTCGTCGCCCGATCGCCGGTGTTTGGAGTCGAATCCGCGAGCAGTGCCGACAGCACGCTGGCCCGCGAGGTGAGTGCACGCTGCTCCGGCAGCTAGCACGCCGCGCACTACCGCGGTACGGCCTAGATGCCCTGCATGCTAGGCGTCGCCGGTGGAGAAAGCGCGCAGGAGAGAGGGAGAAGAAGAGCCAGAGGGAGAGGAAGAGGCTGACTGTGGACCCCGGGTCCACCTGTCGGCCAGAGAGAGCACTGTGCTCCCGGGTACGACCATCATATTTTTTTTAAATTTAGACTTTATTATAAATTTATACCCAGCGTAGAAATCTCGCGTTTTTGTCTCAGACCGTAGATCTTTCTCCGCGCAGCACCAGTATTTCACACTGTGGTCTTCATCACTTATTGCCCTCTTACTGTAGCCACTTTTTCGTTGCATACAATCTTTTCTTATGCGACTTTTAACAAATCTCGAGGACGGGATTTTTCTTAAGGGGGGTAGTTCTGTGACACCCCAAAATTTTTGGCCTTGTTTTATTAATTAAATTTTGCCAGGATTTAAAAACTTTATTTTCTGAGCTCCCTTTTTTATCTTTAACCTTGTCATTGTGGAGTTTTTCCCCAAGTGTGAACTTTTCAAAAGTGTTATTGGACTTGTTTAACCTCTCTAGAAAAACTTTACTTTTATCAGTGCAACTAATTTCATAATTAATTTGCTTGATCTTCACTTTCTTGAAAAGGGTTTTTGAAGGTTAAATGGCCATATTTGAACTACAACCATTTGATAGATTCACTTAAAATTCCCACCAAAATTTGGGGATGTCGTGTGATGTTATTAAATCACTTTTATGCAAAAAGATCTTTTATTTTTGAAATATTTTGGGCTCTACACTTTTTTTTTCTCCTCTGGTCCAGTGGGCATTTTTGCACTACAACCTATTTAAATATTTTCTTTTAGCCTCTACCAAAATTATGGGATGTTAGTAGTAACATATGATTCAATTTTATGCAAAAACCCAGTGTTGTTCTTTGAAAAATTTGAGTGCATCACCCACATTTCCATTCTGATCCAACTTGATGGTTTGTACAGCAACCATGTTATTGCTTGCTCTTTGGCTCTTGATTCCTTTTCCTGCTTATAGCCAGCCCTACAAAACCCCTAAGTCCAGGAGCATGCACCTATTGGACCATTTTTGGTTCATGTAACAATGCATTTTTCTCCTGACCAGAATTGAGTTTTTGCAAAACTTGCACTAACAAGTTTCTCCTTTTAACAAACTAACTTCACCACTCCCTCTTGCATCTAAGGAGACACTGATCTGGAGAATTTGGCCACCCCAAGAGATGTCTAGATGCATGTGGCATTCTGTCGAGCACCCTGTGGGCATGACCAGTTTTGACATGAGTTTTGGCACTGCACTATGAGCTTGCACCTCTGACCAAACCAGCATGTCCACTAGCATCACAACTACCCCTAAGCTAGGACTGCTAGACCCCAGCTCCATCCAAGCCACCTAGCAGGCCACGGCATTTCTTCGAGCACGTCCCGTGCGTGCACTGGACGCGCCCAGAGCGCGCCAATTGCAGCCGCGCGCCCAAAACCGCCACGCCCCGCCCCTGGTTTTTGCACTCGCGGCAGAACCTCGCCACGCGCATCCCTCCTCGCCACTATGCGCCAGCCCGCCCTGGCACCCTACAGCGCCACCGTCAGAGCTCTTTTGGCGGCACGCCGGCGTCGGCCGACCATCTCTGCCCCGTTCAGCGCCGCCCAAGCCCCTCCCGCTCGCCACCTGGCCCCGGCACAGCTCGGCCTCATCCACTCGCGCGTCCTCTAGCCCTCGTCGCCGCCACGTCTCCCTGGCACTACAGAGAGGCGGTTCGCCGCCGTTCTTATCCTCGGCAGCCGCAAACCGACATGGAAATGCTATAAATGGAGGTCCCCGAACTCCCCCGAGCACGCAGGCAACCTCAGGCCACCCTTATAGCGCTCTCCTAGCTCGCAATCGACCTAGGGAGGCTTCCTTCCCCGTCTCCGGCAACTCCAGCCGCCGCCTCACCCCAGCTCCATTCACCTCAACCAAAGCCTCCCTCTATCCGTTCTCTTCACCAGAAGCTTCCCCTTCCTCCCGTGGACCTTTCCCACTACTCAATTTTGATCGAGACTCACTGCGGGAGAATTTGCACTCCGCTCCCGAAGCCTCCGGCCGCCGCGAAGCTCGCCGCCGGCAGCTCCCTCCGTCCCCTCCTGCAAAGTCGACCACCGGGAGGACCGCCTTGGTCTCGCGGATCCATCCAGACCCTCTGGAACCCGCGGGGAGCCGCCGTTCGCCGGCGACGATCGCCGGAGTCCCACCTCTGCTCGGGACAGAGGTAGAGGAGGGAGTAGACTAGTCAAACCTGACTAGTGGGGCCCCCTGGACCCACTGTCAGTGACACACGCGCCGCCCACGCTGGAGTAAGTGAAGGCGTAATCCAACCAGTACGTTTTCCCCGCTCCGAAAGCGTAATCCCCTCTGAAATATTTTCTTTTCTGTTTTAATTTAAAAACAGATTTGACCACAACTTTGACCGTCTATAACTTTTTAATTACAACTCCAAATGAATTGATTTCTTTTCCTACTTTCCACAAAAATTGTCTAGTTTATTTTAAGATTTATTTGAAAATTTTCCAAACAACCTTTTTGTACTGTTTTTGAATTATGTGTTATTTGCATATTTTGAAAATAGGATTTTTGGAAGAGAAGGAAACTTTCAAAAGTTTTGGAGAGCACCCCCACCTCTCCACACCTTTAAGGCAAGCATCTTGAACCCTGGCAAAATATATTTTGATGTGTTGGTTGACACATTTATAACACCACCTCATTCCGGTGGAATTGATATTTCATGTGACATGATCATTTGCATGGAAGCATATCAACGATTTCCTTGCTATTGGAAATGAAAATGATTGTGGTGGTAATCATACTCATGTGCCTTGCATGCATATCGGAAAGGAATCCGGGAAAGCCTCGACCTTGGGTAGGCGTGAGCTTGTTGCCGGTCCTCGTCGGGACGGTTATGTCCGGTATGGCATGGTAAGGTACATTGAGTGGAGATTTCTTCAATTGTATTATTTTTGATATACATGTCATGCAGGGAACTTATGAACCTCCCGAGTCGACCGTAGATCGAGTCTTGTTCCAGTAAACCCCATATTTGCCTCGTGCTACCAATCGTCCCTGCCGCAGGTAGGGTACGGTTCAGTAAGTTGTCAACCCCTTCCCAGCACACACCGTACAGAGAGGCCGTGGTGGAAGATATCGGTTGTAGCCGGTAGGCATGCCACCTGGTCAGGGGGCATGGGTGTTTCTGGTTGGGACCGAGAGGGGAGGCCACCCCTTAGAGCGCGCGATATAAATTTGATCCCATGCTACGCGAGGTTGTAGCCTCCCCACTTAGAGTTTTGCTTGACATGTGTCGTGGGTGATTCCAGACACCGATGAGTTAAGCTGGTGTGTGCAAGTCAGGTGTGTTTTCAACTAAAAGACCGTAGACGGAATTAGTCCCGATGGACTAAAGGAATCCGTTACTCGTGGGTAAAGAGTACGTCCTCTGCAGAGATTAGACCTATTCGAATAGCCGTGTCCATGGTTAAGGACTACAGTCTGGGATGGGTCAAGCGTCGGTCTTAGTGTCGGTCTTCGGAGGTGAAACGGTTAAAACCAGAACGGAAATTAGTACTTGAGACTTGTGATGATTATGATTATTACTACTGTTGACTAACCCGTGATATTATTGTTATCATCGAATATCTCTGGGATGGTTCTACCTCCGGGATATTTCACTATGATTATTTAATCTTTTAAAGCCCGTTCTGTGGTGTCGCTCAGACGCCCGACTGTGGCATTTCTTTTAAAGCCCTTTATGTGGTGTCTCTCAGACGCCAGACTGTGGCATTTCTTTTAAAGCCCTTTCTGTGGTGTCGCTCAGACGCCCGACTGTGGCATTTCTTTTAAAGCCCTTTATGTGGTGTCGCTCAGACGCCCGACTGTGGCATTTCTTTTAAAGCCCTTTATGTGGTGTCGCTCAGACGCCCGACTGTGGCATTTCTTTTAAAGCCCTTTATGTGGTGTTGTTTAGACGCCTGACTGTGGTATATTTACTACTTTGCATTTTTCCGCTCGAGGAGTCTTTCAGACACTCGCTTGGCACCAGTATTTATTATTCTGCATTTTCCGCTCGAGGAGTCTTTCGGACACTCGTTTGGCACCAGTATCTATTATTCCGTACTTTCCACTTGAGGAGTCATTCAGACCCTCGCTGGGCACACAGTATTCATTACCTCTATGTGGCCTTTGCATAAATTTCCGGTTGCATATGAATGACCTGTTTGCATACATCAAGACAATCATTATTTAAGTGAGTGTATGGATGTTGCAAAGCATGAGCATCAACGATTATATTATACCCGTGTTCTTAATGTTTGCGAGTACATTCAAAGTACTCACTGGCTTGTCCCTGGCTATTGTCTTGGCCAGATTGCTTGCTTGGAGAGGAGCGTTGCGACGACCGCCCCGGAACCTGAGCAACGGTGATAGCAGCCTCATGAAGATAGGAGTTAGCCTGGTCAGCTATTCCCGTGGGAGATGGAGTCCCATAGCTGTGGCGATCCACAAACCGCTTCCGCCCTCGACCACTAGAAACCATTTGTTGTACTCATAGGCCACAATGGTCTTGTGCTGCACATTTTGTGCCTTTGCTTGGAGTTTCTGTAACAAGTTGGTGCCTCATCAGCTAACAGTAATCCTGGGGCTGATGAGCTCGACGGCCATTTTCTGGAATTTAATGTCTGGAAAACCGGTCGCGACATCCGTTCCCTGCGAGGAATCATACTGCGCCCAATGGGGGTTTGTAAGGTGCCTGTGATCCTTTTGTCAACATGTAACTTTTGCTATGGAATTGTGCGAGTCGACAACTCCGGTGTAGTTTCGTTTTCCCTTTCGAACCTCGCGAGGGCTTGGTGCTCTACGCCGACAGGTCCCAGTCCCAAGGCGGCGTCAGCCGTCGCTGGTATGCCAGGTCGCGATGCCGTGGTCAAGGACAGGAGGTGAGCGACCCGGGGTCCGGTAAGAGCCCCTGAGTCGCGATGCTCAGAGGTCCCCTTTGGCGCTCAAGCAGCCATCGCTCGGTGAGAAAGGGGAGCGACGTCTCTAATACGGAATTGCGTTAGGTGCGGGGGTAGTGCTGCGGTGGCCGGTGCTTTCGAGGAGTGACTTATCTTGATAGTGAGGGACGATCCCAGGCGTGTCGTCGGGTCTGCGCGCCCGCAGGAGTGGTGCTGCTTGGCGAGGCACTCGTGTGCCCCTTCCTCCCTCGCCTTTGCTCCCCTTTCTGCTCTATGTCCTCGGGTCCCGGCCCTCGAGCTTGTCTCAGCCGTCGCTGGTATGCTAGGTCGCGATGCCGTGGACAAGGCCAGAGGGTGAGGGCTGGAGAGCCCGTAAGAGCCCTGAGTCGCGATGCTCAGGCCCCCCCTTTAACGTGCAAGCAGTTTGCACGAATGAGGGTGAAAGGAACTCCGTGAGGGCCTCGGCAGGCACAATTCCTTCGGGGAATCCTGAAAACTTATCATAGAAAGAAGAAGGGGTTGCCATGACGACTATCAGTTGACCGTTAGTTGCTCAGGGGCTTGTTGGTTGGCGTAGGTGAGGTGTACTGCGGCGCCCGTGAGCCGGCGCGGGACTCACGAGGCCCTACCTCTAGGCGGGTTGCACCTGGCACTGAGCCGTATCTTGAGATGTGTTCCTGCAAATTTGGTTAGGTGCCGGCACTCAACGTCCTCGGGTCCCGGCCCTCAAGCTTGTCTCAGCCATCGCTGGTATGCCAGGTCGCGATGCCGTGGACAAGGCCAGAGGGTGAGGGCTGGAGAGCCAGTAAGAGCCCTGAGTCGCGATGCTCAGGTACCCCCCTTTAACGTGCAAGTGGTCGACATGGAGAAGAAGAGGTGCCGTGGACAGGCATCAAGTAATCAAGCATGATAGGCGAATGCATAGCTGGAAATAAACGCAAGGGAGATACACGCCACTGGGCTTGGCCCGAGTGGCTTGGGGACGATGCAGCCTGAGGGGCGCCCCCAACAAAGCAAGCTAATGATCGAAAAATAAAAAGGGATACATGCCGCAGGGACGAACCCACGCGGCCTGTGAATGATGCAGCCCTGGGAGGGCTCTCCCAGCTGGAAATGAAGATTGAAAGATGTCACCTGAAGATGCCGAAGACGAAATGGTGTTGGTGCAGCAGACTCGATGGGCTGCGGAAGCCGATCCTCACGAGCCCCCAGGCCCGGGGGCCTCGGGAGGCTCCGGAGGCATTGGTGGCTCCTCGCGAATCATCTCCATCTCCGCCAGGGCTGCGGAACGCCTGTCTTCCTGAGCTTCCATGATGCCCCTCATGAGGCGCTGGTACGCCGCAGCCATGCTCGGCAAGCCGTAAGGCATGCGAACATAGCTGTGGGGTGGACCTCCACAACGCCCCACTTGCGAGGGCTAGAGGCGCTCCGTCGTGGCAACCTGATTGAGGCCTGGTACGTCGATGCAGACACGCAGCCCACCATCCTCGCCTGGATGGGGAGCCACAGCCGGTGGCCGGCAGCAACCTCTCATGATTCTTGACTCCTGTAGTTCTTCAACAGCCTTGTTGACAAACTCCTGCTGGTCTGGCCTTCCTTGCCTTGATCCTTTTTGGGGGAAACGTGCTTCGAAGCACGTCTCCACGTGGTGCCCAAGCGCCTCCCTCGTGACCCTGGCGAGGTCGGTGGCCCTCCAGGTGAGAGCCCCCGAGCCCTGCCTGAGGAGGGCGCCGGGCGCACTTTCCTATGCGATGGAAGGAGGTTCCCCCTGGACAAACGTGGGCGCTGAGGGGCCTATCTCCTGAGGGGCTGGCCCGGATGACGCCTTCTTCTTCTTGGGGGTGGCCTCGGGAAGCCTCCTGCTTCCGCGATCTGGGTCTTCTAATGACGCGGCCTGAAAGGCTCGCTCCAGGGAACACACTGCATCCTTCTCTTCACATGGAACCGTGACGACTCCGCCACTTCCTGGCATTTTGAGGACGTTGTAGCCATGATGAGTTACGGCCATGAACTTGGCCAGCACTAGGTACCCGAGGATGGCGTTGTACGGCAGGCGGATGTGGGCGACGTCGAAGTCGATGAGCTCGGTGCGGTAGTTGCTGCAGGCCCCGAAGGTGACAGGGAGGCGGGCCTGCCCGATCGGGATTGTGGAACCGTCGGTGACTCTGGAGAAGGGCTTGGGTGGCTGAAGCAGGTCATAGGGCACTTGGAGATTGTTGAATGTCTCCATGGACAGGACGTTGAGCCCTGCTCCACCATCGACGAGGGTCCTGGTGACAAGTACGTTGTTTATGACTGGGGAGAAAAGCATCGGGAGGACGCCGGCTGTGGCCGCGCACTTGAGCTGGTCTGCCGAGCTGAACGTGATGGCACAGGCCGACCACCTGAGAGGGCGCGTTGCTTCGAGCTTGGGGAGGACTGTATTCACTTCGCGGGCAAACTGCTTGAAGATGAGTTGGGAGGCTGGGGCTTGAGCTCCGCCCAGGATACAGGCGATTGCGCGCGGCTCCTGGAAGCCCCCAGCCCCCTCGTCTTGATGGCGGTCCTCGTTCCTCCTTGGCTGAGGCAGCAGTGGAGGAAGGCCTGTGTTGCCCTGCAGGCGATCCTCGCGAGGCTGGTCCCGCCAGTCCCCCTCGCGAGGCGGGTCTCGCCAGCGGTCCTCGCGAGGTTGATCACGCCACCCTTGGCGCGGGTCGGGGTCTTCCCAGCGTCCTGCGTTTCTTCCTCCCCCTCGGCCGTAGCCCCGGTCGGCGTGATCAAGGCGACGGCCGATCCTTCCTTCACGCACGGCGCAGAGCTCTTGGCATTCATTGGTGTTGTGCATGTGGAGGTCGTGGTATACACAGTACCGGCTGCCCCTGGAGGATTCGGGCAGATCCTTGCCCCGCTTGGTGTCCGGTTCCGCCGCGAGCACGGCAGCCCCCTTGCGCTTCACGTCCTTGGCCTTGGGCTTCTTCTCTTCTAGGTCCGCGGCAGGCAGCTCGAGGAGGGAGAGACGCCCTTCCTCAGCCCTGGCGCACTTGGTCGCCAAGTTGAACAGCTCCAGGGAGATGCACAGGTCTTCATGCATCGCCAGCTCCTCCTTCATCTTGACGTCGCGCACACCATCGGAAAAGGCCGAGATGATGGCTTCCTCGGACACCTTGGGGATCTTGAGGCGCGCACTGTTGAAGCGCTGGATGTACTTTTGCAGGGTCTCTCCGGGTAGTTGCTTGATGCGGCGCACGTCGCTCACGGCGGGCGGCCGGTCGCGAGTACCTTGGAAGTTGGCGATGAAGCGGGTGCGCATTTGGTCCTAGGATGAGATCGTGCGTGGGGCCAGATTCAGGAGCCAGGTGCGAGCTCCTTCCTTGAGCGCCATGGGGAACCAGTTCGCCACGTCCTTCTCATCCCCGCTGGCGGCTTCGATGCCCAGCTCATAGAGCTGGAGGAAGTCGGCAGGGTCGGTCGTGCCGTCGTAGCGAGGAGGCAGGTCCGGCTTGAACTTGCCGGGCCACGCGACGCTGCGCAACTCGGTGGTGTAGGCGCGGCAGCCAGTAGTGGCCACGGGAGGCTTTGGTCGAGGGAGAGCTTGGCCTTGCGGGTCCCCATGCGCTGCAGCCGGGAGCAGCGTGGGGTCTTGACGGGCTGGGGCTGGAGCAGGAAGCGCCCGAGCGGCTTCTTGCGGTCGAGGGACTTCTTGGCAGCTCCGTTCTTGCTGGGCCGGCACCTGACGGAGCGGGTTCCGCGCAGGGGCTGCGCGCCTTGGAGCCATGGCGTCCTCTTGGAGAGGAGGCGGCTGGTACGCCCCCGGAGCTTCGTTGCCCGCGCGAGGAGGGGTGCGGCGCAGCGGAGCGGATGGCGCAGGAGAGCCCCCTGCGGCGCGGACGAGCTCGGCGACGCGGTAGAGCCACTCTTCGTAGACGTCCTCGACGGGACGGTAGCGCAGGAGCTCGTTTGCCGCGATGAGCGCAGCACGAGCCTCCAAGGGTGCGCGGAGCGCGCGGGACGAAGAGCCCGCTGGTGTGAGCGACGGAGTAGCGGTGCAGTCGTCTTGCCGTACAGGCAGACGCTGGAATGGCGCTTGCTGCTCGTTCCCCGCCGAGCTGGTGGCGGCGTTGATGGCGGGCGACGGGGAACGACGAGGGCGCCCACCGACGGGAGCCGTCTGGGCGACGCGGGAAGCGATGGCGGCCCGGCGCTCAGCGCGGGCCCGACGAGCGTCGGGCATGGATGTGGCGGTCGGGGGAGAGCGGAGCAGTGGAAGACAAATTCCGGCACACCCATACCTGGCGCGGCAAATGTCGGATCACGGGTTCTGGCAGACCCTTAAGGTTCAAACTCTGGGGTGCGCGCTGTCGGTGTTCTTGGAACGGGGGTCCCCAGACTTGCCTGCCTGCGGCCTGCGGCGTGGCTCAAGAGGGGGCCCAGCACGGCCCAGCTTCATCAGCACGAGACCCAAGACCCTCGCGAGGGGCCAAGCTTCGCGGGGCGGACGACACGGCTCCTCCTCAGGCACGGCCTCATCAGGCTAGCTCACGAGGAGGCGGAGAGATCAAGGCGGGTACCTCACGAGGTGCCCATGACGCAAGCCATGACGACCAAGGGCGCCAGGCGGGCGCCAGCCCGCACAGTGCCTCCCCTTTCCCCTTTGGTGCAAAGGGGGCAAGCACAGGCGAGAGGATCAAGCAAAGGCACCCATTTCGGTGCAACGATACCAAGATCAGTCCAACGGTGGGAAGGAGGTCATCGTGGAGCCCAGAACGGCGTCACCACAGGGCCTTTGGCAGGTGAAGACCGCCTTTTAGTCAGGATAGGTGTACTAGATGTTCCCCTTCGAATTGGCCAATTGATGGCGCCCTTCCCGCTCAATATTTGGGAAGAGGCCCAGGGCCTTTGCCTATAAATAGGACTAGCCACCCCCAAGGAAGGGGCATCGAGAATTGGGTATCTAGAACCTGAGCAAGCAGGGAACAAGTGAAAGAGAGAGAGAAGGGCGGCTGAACTCTCCCTTGCAGTTCATCGTCCTAGCTAGGAGCAGACCCTCGCGAGGCGGTTCTTCACTATACTATTCTTCATCATCAGCCCAAGAGGCAATCCACCCACCACACACTGGAGTAGGGTATTACACCACAATCGTGGCCTGAACCAGTATAAACACTGTGTCTCTTGTGTTGTTCTTTTAGTAGTTCAGATCCTTACTGGACGGAGAGGTAGAGGGCATAATCTCCGCGCGCACCCCAGAGTTTGAACCTTAAGGGTCTGCCGGAACCCCCGATCCAACATTTGGCGCGCCAGGTATGGGTGCGCTGGAGTTTGTCTTCCACCGCTCCGCTCTCCTCCGACCGTCGCATCCATGTCTGACGCTCGACAGGCCCGTGCCGAGCGCCGGGACGCCATCGCTTCCCGCGTCGCCCAGGTGGCTCCCGTCGGTGGGCGTCCTCATTGTTCCCGTCGCCCGCCGTCAACACCGCCACCTGCCCGGCAAGGAACGAGCAGCAAGCGTCGTCTCAGCACCCGTCCGTGCGGCAGGATGGCCGCACCGCTACTCCATCGCTCACACCAGCGGGCTCCTCGTCCCGCACGCTCCGCGCACCCTTGGAGGCTCGAGCTGCGCTCATCGCGGCAAACGAGCTCCTGCGCTACCGTCCCGTCGACGACGTCTATGAGGAGTGGCTCGACCGCGTCGCCAAGCTCGTCCGCGCCGTAGGGGGCTCTCCAGCGCCGTCCGCCCCGCTGCGTCGCACCCCGCCTCGCGCAGGCAATGAAGCTCCAGGGGCGTGCCAGCCACCTCCACTCCAAGAAGACGTCGTGGCTCCAAGGCGCGCGGCCCTTGCGCGGAACCCACTCCGCCAGGCGCCGCCCCAGCAAGAAAGGAGCTACCAAGAAGTCCCTCGCCCACAAGGAGCCGCTCGGGCGCTCCCTGCTCCAGCTCCAGCATGTCAAGACCCCGCGCTGCTCCCAGCTATAGCGCATGGGGACCCACAAGTCCAATCTCTCCCTTGACCAAAGCCTCATGTGGCCACTTCAGGCTGCTGCGCCTACACCACCGAACTGCGCAGCGTCGCGTGGCCCGGCAAGTTCAAGCCGGACCTGCCTCCATGCTACGACGGCACGACCGACCCTGCCGAGTCAAGGAAGGAGCTCGCACCTGGCTCCTGAATCTGGCCCCGGGGACGATCCCGTCCTGGGATCAGATGCGCACCCGCTTCATCGTCAGCTTCCAAGGTACTCGCGACCGGCCGCCTGCCGTAAGCGACATGCGCCGCATCAAGCAACAACCTGGAGAGACCCTGCAAAAGTACATCCAGCGCTTCAACAGTGCGCGCCTCAAGATCCCCAGGGTGTCCGAGGAAGCCATCATCTCGGCCTTCTCCGATGGCGTGCGCGACGTCAACATGAAGGAGGAGCTGGCGATGCATGAAGACCTGTGCACCTCTCTGGAGCTGTTCAACCTAGCGAGCAAGTGCGCCAGGGCTGAGGAATGGCGTCTCTCCCTCCTCGAGCTGCCTGTCGCGGACCTAGAAGAGAAGAAGCCCAAGGCCAAGGACGTGAAGCGCAAGGGGGCTGCCGTGCTCGCGGCAGAACCGGACACCAAGCGGGGCAAGGATCTGCCTGAATCCTCCAGGGGCAGCGGTACTGTGTGTATCACGACCTCCACACCCACAACAGCAACGAATGCCAAGAGCTCCGCGCCGTGCATGAAGGAAGGATCGGTCGTCGCCCTGACCGCGCCGACCGGGGCTATGGCCGAGGCGGAGGAAGAAACGCAGGACGCTGGGAAGACCGCGGCCCGCGCCAAGGGTGGCGCGACCAACCTCGCGAGGACCGCTGGCGAGACCAGCCTCGCGAGGGAGACTGGCAGGATCAGCCTTGCGAGGATCGCCTGCAGGGCAACGCAGGCCTCCCTCCACTGCCGCCTCAGCCAAGGAGGAACGAGGATCGCCACCAAGACGAGGGGGCTGGGGGCTTCCAGGAGCCGCGAGCAATCACCTGCATCCTGGGCGGAGCTCAAGCCCCAGCCTCCCAACGCATCTTCAAGCAGTTTACCCGCGAAGTGAATATAGTCCTTCCCAAGCTCGAAGCAACACGTCCTCTCAGGTGGTCGGCCTGTGCCATCACATTCAGCTCAGCAGATCAGCTCAAGTGCGCGGCTACAGCCGGCGTCCTCCCGATGCTTTGCTCCCCAGTCATCAGCAACGTACTGCTCACCCGGACCCTCATCGATGGCGGAGCAAGGCTCAATGTCCTGTCTGTGGAAACATTCAATAGTCTCCAAGTGCCCTATGACTAGCTTCAGCCAACCAAGCCTTTCTCCGGAGTCACCGACGGCTCCACGATCCCGAGCAGGCAGATCCGCCTCCCTGTCACATTCGGGGCCCGCAACAACTACCGCACCGAGCTCATCGACTTCGACGTCGCCCACATCCGCCTGCCATACAACGCCATACTCGGGTACCCAGCGCTAGCCAAGTTCATGGCCGTAACACACCATGGCTACAACGTCCTCAAAATGCCAGGAAGTGGCGGTGTCATCACAGTGCCATGTGAAGAGAAGGACGTGGTGTGTGCCCTGGAGCGAGCCTTTCAGGCCGCGTCACTAGAAGACCCAGACCGCGGAAGCAGGAGGCTTCTCGAGACCACCCCCAAGAAGAAGATGGCAACGTCTGGACCAGCCCCTCAGGAGGCAGGCCCCTAGGGCCCGTGTCTGCCCAGGGGGAACCTCCTTCCATCGCATAGGAAAGCGCGCCCGGCGCCCTCCTCAGGCAGGGCTCGGGGGCTCTCACCTGGAGGGCCACCGTCGTCGCCAGAGTCACGAGGGAGGCGCTTGGGCACCACGTGGACGCGTGCTTCGAAGCGCGTTTCCCCCGAGAAGGAGCAAGGCAAGGAAGGCCAGACCAGCAGGAGTTTGTCAACAAGGCTGTTCAAGAACTACAGGAATCAAGGATCATGAAAGGTTGCCGCAATTCACCGGCTGTGGCCCCCCATCCAGGCGAGGATGGTGGGCTGCGCGTCTGCATCGACGTACCAGGGCTCAATCAGATTGCCACGACGGAGCGTCTCTGGCCCTCGCGAGTGGGGCGTTGTGGAGGTTCACCCCACAGCTATGTTCGCATGCCTTACGGCTTGCTGAGCGTGGCTGCGGCGTACCAGCGCCTCATGAGGGGCATCATGGAGGCTCAGGAAGACAGGCGCTCCGCAGTCCTAGCGAAGATGGAGATGATTCGTGTCACATCCTAGCTAGCTCATGCATTAGAGTGTGCATCATGTTTACTTTTGAAAGAAATTTGAAATGGGGAAGGCAGAACCCCCCAGCACCCCTCCTGAAATCAACTAGGGTTTACTAAAAATATTTTCAATGAACCTGAAATGCCCTTCTAAAATGTTCACCCTCTTTGTCTTGGGTTGAAACCTCTGGCAAAAATGGTGCATATATTTCTAGGTCAACAGAAGGTCATTGAATTAATGCATAAGTATTTGAATTTGGGCATTTAAAATTTATAAAATATTTCAAATGCTCAAATATCTCCAAACTAAAATGTTCCTTGCTGGGAATATCCCAACTAAGGTCTAGATGAAGTTTGGTGATTTTTTGAGTTGCATTAGTATTTTTAATAAGTCCACAAAGTTACAGACAAATAGAAAAGGAAAAATAAAAGGAAAACTTACCTGGCGCCTGCTAACCGGCCTACCTGCCGGCCCAGCCCAGCTGCCGCGCCAGCGAGCTGCTTGGCTCGGCCAGGCAGGCACGCAGGTGCTCGACGGCGAGCTCAGCGCGCGCCACGCAGCTGGCCGCCGCCCTGTTTCACCTCCTCGCCGCTCCGCTGCCCTGGACGCATTCCACGTCGTCGCCCCGAGCCCCTGGACACGCCATTCGCCTCTGCCTCGCCTCCCTCGTTCCCCTTCACCATGGCCGACGCCACCGTCGCCGCTCCGCCGTCGTAGCCGTAGCCACCGTCATCCCCGCGCCTTCCGACCGTGTCAAATCGCTCCGCCGTCGTCGACTTCGTCGAACAAGCCGAGCCCCGAGCGCTCGCGTGCCCCGAAGCCGCTACACCGACCTCGCCCGACTCCGCCGTCGCCGGAGATCCACTTCAACGCCGTCGCCGCACCAGCTCGTCCCCGACCACGCCGTCTGGCTCTACGAGTTCGCTGTGAGCATAGCCACCTTCCCATCCTCTCCGTTCCTCTTCCCGTGCCCTACCACGAGCGCACGAAGCTCGCCCGCATGCACCGCCGCGGAGCTCGTCGCCGACGAGGCTCCAGCCACCCAACGGCCACGCCACCGTGTCCATCGCACCCACCACGTTGCGTTGGGTCCAACCCTGCACTCCACGCGCCTCACCTTGCCCCCTAGCGACGAGTCCGAGCTCACCCGAGCCCCGGCACCGCCAAACTCGTCTCCGGCGCCAACTCCGGCCACCCCGACCCCAACTAACTCCACCAATAGCCGCGGCTCATTCCCAGGAGCGCGTAGATGCCTTCCGCGCCCCATTTGGTGGCTGGAACGGCCAAATCCACTTTGCTCCGCCACGTCTGGCCTCGTCGGCGGCTAGACGCCGGCGAGTTGACCCTTGACCGTTGACTGGTGGGCCCCTGTTGACTCCTCTGAGTCAATGACAGGTGGGGCCCCCTTCTGTTAATTACCAGATTAGTTAAACTAATTAAACCAGTTTAATTATCCACTAAACTAACTACTGACATGCGGGTCCCACTGGTCAGTTTGACCTGGACGCCCCCGTTGACCCCTGACGTCACGCTGACCTCATGCTGACGCAATAAATTAATTACTGGATTTATTCTTT
Organism: Aegilops umbellulata; assembly: GCA_032464435.1. Classification (NCBI taxonomy): domain Eukaryota; kingdom Viridiplantae; phylum Streptophyta; class Magnoliopsida; order Poales; family Poaceae; genus Aegilops; species Aegilops umbellulata. The sequence goes on along the minus strand of CP136057.1, from coordinate 161,584,325 downwards.
ACAGGAAAATCCAGAAATTAGTCCAAACTTCAAAAAATCATAGAAATTAATCTGTAGCTCCAAATGCAAAGTTCTATATATGAAAAATGATCAGAAAAATCCAAGATATCCATTGGTGCTGGTTTCATGCATGTAAGAACAAGTTAAACCCACTGTTTAGGCATTACAAGGTGATGCACTAATTTGGACATGTTAAATGAGCTAACAATTGAACCTTTGGTTCAAATAAGCACTTACCCTTCTGTTTAGCTTGCATTAGGTCAGGACACATCCATATTGCCATGTCACAGCACGCATCAAATTGTTGCATATCGTCATGTGTTGATTGTGTTCCGACGTGTTCTTCGTGGTAGGTTCTGCCTCCGAGGATATCTCCGAGTATCCAACTGAAGGGCAGTATCCCGCTACTACTCCATCAGGCAAGTAACCCATTGATCATTCCGATACAAACCCATGTTCTCGCTTCTGCCCTTGTTTACTGCATTAAGACAACGCGTTTCAAACTGCTGTGTGTTGCGGTAGTTGAACCCACTTCCTTTGCATGACCTGTCATTGCCACAGTAACTAGATGAAACCCACTAGCATGTGTAGGAGTTGATTGAGCCAATACATGTGTGTGTGTTCCTACCATGCTATGCTTGCGATGCTTAGAGTTGTGTCAGGTCTGGCTCATCGGGATGATGAACTGGAGTGAAAGGTTGTGTCGTTGACAAGAGTGAAGTGTTGAACACGATTTGGTAAAGGAATCGATGAGAGGCCATGTAGGAGTACATGGTGGGTTGTTTCATTGAGGCCGTCCTTAAGAACTGAGATCTGTGTTTGTGATCCATGATACAGTTACTACCACACATTGGTCCCTGAAATATGACCCCACTCGACTTCTTAACCACCCTTGTCCTCTGTCCAGGAGTTGCAAGTAGTTTCTGGTGTTTGTAGTATGCTGGGGGCCGCACGCGGCGCTGACCATCGGGGTGGGCTGTGTTGCGGTAGGCACGTGGCCGGGTCAACCGGGCGCCCGTTTGGTGACTCGGATCCCTGTTCACATCGTTCGGGGCCGTTAGTGGAAACCTCGGCCGGACTCCCTGCGTATGGAACCCGAATAGGCGATGAACCTGGACTAGAGACTTGAGTGTTTAGGTAGGTCGTGGTCTACACCCACGTCGGCTTTCGCTTGAAGTCTGCCGAGCACATGTCGTGTGCAGACGCTAAGTGGTGGAAACATGTGTGAAGAACTACACCCCTGCAGGGTTATAAATGATCTATTCGAATAGCCGTGTCCGCGGTAATGGACTTCTAGGTTGCCTATATCAGTTCATAGACAATTAAACGGATACTACTAAAATCCTCAAGATAAGTGTGAGTACCGCGGATGGCCCTGTCGTAGGATGGCGAGAGAGGATCCACGGTGGAGTATTGTGTTGGTGATAGTGGACTCGTGTGCGACAAATGATTTACAAGTGGTGTCTATCATAGGATAGCTTAGCCAAGAGTCAAAGCTGGCTTGCTACAACAACCCCACTACCTTCTTGAGAATGTGCATGTATAGTAGGTTCCTGTTGTAAGACTTGCTGAGTACCTTCGTACTCATGTTGCTTTAATCATGTTTTTCAGACGACTGCACCAACCCCTCTGATGGGTTCTATGTAGACCTCGACGTTGACGAGTGACTTATCACCCAGGTGGTGATCCAAGACTTGTGAAGGGTCGATGTAGATAGACAGGCTTTGTCAAGCCTTCTTTCTTTCTAGTGTCTGTACTCAGACTAGTTTGCTTCCGCATGTGCTTGTATGTTTGTATGACTTGAGTGTTGGGTCATGTGACCCCTATCTGTATGGATGATATGTATGGCTCCTCGGAGCCTTCTAAATAAAGTACTTGAGTTGTAGAGTTTTGTTGTGATGCCATGTTGTATTTACTCATATCGGGCATATTGCGTGTATGATTGAAATGCTTGGTATGAGTGGGATCCGGCTATCTAGTTGTTTATCCTTGGCAGCCTTTCATATGGGGAAATGTAAGTCTTGTGCTTCTGAGCGATAGTAGTCCGCTACAGCCCGGTTCACCGGAGTCCTGCTAGCCCAGCACTACTGCTTGGACACTTGACTGGCCGGCATGTGTCTCACGTCGTTCCTGTGTCTGTCCCTTCGGGGAAATGTCACGCGCTGTTATTCGGAGTCCTGCCTAGCCTGCTACAGCCCGGATTACCGGAGTCCTGTTAGCCCAGTGCTACAGCCCGAATAAATACGTTGATGACCGACATGCTCGATGTGATTCATGTATGCCTGTCCTCATAGGCTAGCGCCGCTTTGGGTTCACGACTAGCCATGTCGGCCCGGGTTCTCTGTCATATGGATGCTAGCGACACTATCATATACGTGAGCCAAAAGGCGCAAACGGTCCCGGGCCAGGTAAGGTGGCACCCGTGGGAGTACCGTGCGTGAGGCCACAAAGTAATATGATGTGTTACACGCTGGATCGATGTGGCTTAGGATCGTGGTCCTGACAATTCGCGAGGAGCCACCAGCACCTCCGGAGCCTCCCGAGGCCTCCGGGCCTGGGGGCTCGTGAGGATCAGCTTCCGCAGCCCACCGAGTCTGTTGCACCAACACCACCTCGTCCTCGACATCTTCAGGTGACATCTTTCAAGTTCATTCCTAGCTTGGAGCGCCCTCCCAGGGTTGCATCACTCCCAGCCCGCGTGGGTCCGTCCCTGCGACATGTATCCCTTTTTTATTTTTCAGTCATTAGCTTGCTCTGTTGTTGGCGCCCCTCGGGCTGCATCATCCCCAAGCCGCTCGGGCCAGGCCCAGTGGCGTGTATCTCCCTTGCGTTTATTTCCAGCTATGCATTCGCCTACCATGCTTGATTACTTAACGCTTGTCCATGAGACCTCTTCTTCTACATGTCGACCACTTGCATGTTAAAGGGGGAGTACCTGAGCATCGCGACTCAGGGCTCTTACTGGCTCTCCAGCCCTCACCCTCTGGCCTTGTCCACGGCATCGTGACCTGGCATACCAGCGACGGCTGAGACAAGCTCGAGGGCCGGGACCCGAGGACGTAGAGTGCCGGCATCTAAGCAAATTTGCAGGAACACATCTCGAGATATGGCCCAGTGCCAGGCGCAACCCGCCTAGAGGTAGGGCCTCGTGAGTCCCGCGCTGGCTCATGAGCACCCGGGCACACCTCGCCTACACCAAACAGCAAGCCCCTGAGCAACTAACGACCAACTGATAGCCGTCATGGCAACCCCTTCTTCTGTCTATGATAAGTTTTCAAGATTCCCCGAAGGAGTTGCGCCTGCCGAGGCCCTCACGGAGTTCCGTTCACCCTCGTCCGCACAAACCGCTTGCACGTTAAAGGGGGGTGCCTGAGCATCGCGACTCAGGGCTCCTACTGGCTCTCCAGCCCTCACCCTCTGGCCTTGTCCACGGCATCGCGACCTGGCATACCAGCGACGGCTGAGACAAGCTCGAGGGCCGGGACCCGAGGACGTAGAGCAGAAAGGGGAGCAAAGGCGAGGGAGGAAGGGGCACGCGAGTGCCTCGCCAAGCAGCACCACTCCTGCGGGCACGCAAGCCTGATGACATGCCTGGGATCACCTCCCACTATCGAGATAAGTCACTCCTCGGAAGCACCGACCACCTTAGCACTACCCCCTGCACCTAACGCGATCCCGTATTAGAGAGGTCTCTCCCCTTTCTCACCGAGCGACGGCTGCTTGAGCGCCAAAGAGGACCTCCCGAGCATCGCGACTCAGGGGCTCTTACCGGACCCCAGGTCGCTCACATCCTGGCCTTGACCACGGCATCATGACCTGGCATACCAGCGACGGCTGACGCCGCCTTGGGACTAGGACCTGTCGGCGTAGAGCACCAAAGCCCTCGCGAGGTTCGAAAGGGAAAACGCAACTACAACAGAGTTGTCGACTTACACGATTTCATAGCAAAGGTTACATGTTGACAAAAGGATCACAGGCACCTTACAAGCCCTCCATTGGGCACAGTCTGATTCCTCGCAGGGAATAGGTCCTAAGGAATGCTAACTACTCGCGCCTCGCGAAGGATGCCATCATCAACAGTGGGCCGTCCAGCGCCGGCGCCAACCCCATCCAGATTAGAGTCGGCGACGACCAAGCGAGCCCGCCCTGCTCTCAGAGCGGCGCTGGTTCGTAGGCTCGTAGCTGTCGTCGCTCGTCTCCGGAGTCGCGAAGACCTCGCCAGATTCGCTGGACCCTCCAGCGCTCCCGTCGCTTGTGGAGATGTCCAGGAAGCGGGCGGCGGGCCTGGCCCTCACGACGGCCTGTCTTGGCCACCTCTCCCAGGGCAGCACTCCAGTCGGCGCCCGCTAGCGTCGAAGACCTTGAAGAACATCACCGAAGCGCCATCATACTCCAGGTGGATCGTGAGGGCGCCCCTCGCTCTGCAGCCCCGAGCGATCTCGCCCCAACCACGAGTCATGAAGACCTCGCCCGAGGCGAGGATCGCGACCTCTGCCTCGGTTGCGGGAGTGCTGCAGTCGGCGTGCTGCGGCCACATCTCCAGAAGTCTTCCCTGCGGGAAGACGGAGGCGAAGAAGGGAGGAAGGCGAATCCAATTTCGAGGAGGCATGGCGGCATGGAGCACGAACTCGCGAGAGGAGCCCTCGACGTGGACGCCAGGAGGAACGACCCACACCTTCGTGACCCGTCGACACCGGCGACGGCGCTGGCCACGGGGATCGGCGTCGCCACCTTCGAGGCCCTCAGCATGGGCATACAAAGGAAGCGGGAACCCCGCCGGAGGCCTCTCATACCAAGGCCTCGACACCACCTGATGGTCTTCCTCGCCCCGGCCGCGAAGTGCAGGCCGCTTCTTCGGCGGGAGCGGATCTGGCTCCTCTCGAGGAGCCTTCCCCTTCTCTGCTGCAGAGAATCGGCGGATCGTAGCCATCACAGCAAGACGGAGCAAGTAACAAGGCGAAGGAGGGAGCGAAGAGAGATGGACTGGAAGGGCATGCGCGGTGCCGTACTTATAGCTGGCGAAGGCCAACCGTCTGCCTCCACGATCACAGGTAATCATGACACGATTTGCATGAAGGGACTTGTCCAATCTACGTGATCATCGAGGCGTCATGGGGAAGCGGAGGTGCCCACGTCCAATCGACTGCCACGCGTCGCCCAAGGCTGCAGGCTGTTAGGGCCCGCGGCGCTCCGCCCTTGCCCTTTCGCCTCTCGGCACGGCCAAGTCCGAGCGCGCCTCGGGCCCAGGGGCTACTGTCGGCGTTCTGGGAACGGGGGTCCCCAGACTTGCCTGCCTGCGGCCTGCGGCGTGGCTCAAGAGGGGGCCCAGCACGGCCCAGCTTCATTAGCACGAGACCCAAGACCCTCGCAAGGGGCCAAGCCTCGTGGGGCGGACGACACGACTCCTCCTCAGGCACGGCCTCATCATGCTAGCTCACGAGGAGGCGGAGAGATCAAGGCGGGTACCTCACGAGGTGCCCATGACGCAAGCCATGACGACCAAGGGCGCCAGGCGGGCGCCAGCCCGCACAGTGCCTCCCTTTTCCCCTTTGGTGCAAAGGGGGCAAGCACAGACGAGAGGATCAAGCAAAGGCACCCATTTCGGTGCAACGAGACCAAGACCAGTCCAACGGTGGGAAGGAGGTCATCGTGGAGCGCAGAACGGCGTCACCACAGGGCCTTTGGCAGGCGAAGACCGCCTTTAGTCAGGATAAGTGTACTAGATGTTCCCCTTCGAATTGGCCAATTGTTGGCGCCCATCCCGCTCAATATTTGGGAAGAGGCCCAGGGCCTTTGCCTATAAATAGGACTAGCCACCCCCAGGGAAGGGGCATCAAGAATTGGGTATCTAGAACCTGAGCAAGCAGGGAACAAGTGAGAGAGAGAGAGAAGGGCGGCTGAACTCTCCCGTGCAGTTCATCGTCCTAGCAAGGAGCAGACCCTCGCGAGGCTGTTCTTCACTGTACTGTTCTTCATCATCAGTCCAAGGGGCAATCCACCCACCACACACTGGAGTAGGGTATTACACCACAATGGTGGCCTGAACCAGTATAAACACCGTGTCTCTTGTGTTGTTCAATTAGTAGTTCAGATCCTTACGAGACGGAGAGGTAGAGGGCATAATCTCCACGCGCACCCCAGAGTTCGAACCTTAAGGGTCTGCCGGAACCCCCGATCCTACACGCGCGGAGATTATACCCTCTACCTCTCCGTCTCGCAAAGATCTAAACCTACCAGAAGAACAACACAAGAGACACAGAGTTAATACTGGTTCGGGCCACCATCATGGTGTAATACCCTACTCCAGTGTGCGGTGGGTGGATTGCCTCTTGGGCTGATGATGATGAACAATACAGGGAAGAACAGCCTCGCGAGGGTCTGCTCTTAGCTCGGACGATGAACTGCAAGGGGAGTTCAACCATCCTTCTCTCTCTCTCTCTCTCTCTCTCTCTCTCTCTCTCTCTCTCTCTTGCTTCTTGAGCCTTTCTAGCTGGTTTCTTGATGATTGACCAGATTGCCTCTACCCTGGGGGTGGCTAGTCCTATTTATAGGCAAAGGCCCTGGGCCTCTTCCCAAATATTGAGCGGGAAGGGCGCCAACAATTGGCCAATTCGAAGGGGAACATCTGGTACACTTATCCTGACTAAAGTTGGTCCTCGCCTGCCAAAGGCCCTGTGGTGACGCCATTCTGGGCTCCACGATGACCTCCTTCCCACCGTTGGACTCGTCTTGGTCTCGTTGCACAGAAATGGGTGCCTTTGCTTGATCCTCTCGCCTGCGCTTGCCCCCTTTGCACCAAGGCGGAAAGTGAGACACGACGCGGGTTGGCGCCCGCCTGGCACCCTTGATCGTCATGGCTTGCGTCATGGGCACCTCGTGAGGTACCCCACCTTGATCTCTCCACCTCCTCGTGAGCCAGCCTGATGAGGCCGCGCTTGAGGAAGAGCCGTGTCGTCCGCCCCGCGAGGCTTGGCCCCTCGGGAGGGTCTTGGGTCTTGTGCTGATGAAGCTGGGCCGTGTTGGGCCCCCTTTTGAGCCACGCCGCAGGCCGCAGGCAGGCAAGTCTGGGGACCCCCGTTCCCAGAATGCCGACAACCACCTCTCTCCATGGGCTGCTGTTCAACCACCCCCTCCACGGGCTACTGTTCATCCACCCCTCTACCGTCTACTGTTCATCCAGCCCTCCACGGGGTCGTCCTGTTCATCCAGCCCTCCACGGGGTCCTGTTCATCCAGCCCCAACCGGCTCGATCGATCGGGGTCCTGTTCATCCAGAGGCAACACCATGGGGTCCTGTTCATCCACCTCACCACTCACTGTTCATCCACCCCCCCCCCCCCCCCGCGCAATGCTCACTGTTCATCCAGAGGCAGCATCGATTGGCTTTAGTTAGCAACAGTAGCGAAGGAATCGCTCGACCGGGTTCAGTTAACAGCCATCGATCGATCGCTCAGGTTCAGTAACGCGTAGTTTGCAGTGCAATCACTCGGGTTCAGTTAGAGCCCAACGCCTCGGTCGGGATCAGTTACAGCACAACGCCTCGCACACACGCGCGTACGTGTACGAGAGAAACGCGCATCGCTCGGCCCTCGACCACCCACTGTAACCGAGAACTCCCCGAAATTTTCCTTGCCCTCGCTTCTACCACGGTTTTTCCCGTCATGGATGGCCCAAAGAATGGCATGCAGCTGCTTCTCCGGCCTGCCTAGGACGAAAAGCCCATTTTATGTCATGATTTTTTGTCATAGAAGTAGGATCCCACCACATCTGTGATGATATCAGTTTTTGTCACAATTATCATCATAGAAGTGTCATAAGTATGACAGAAAAAATTCGTTCGGCCCAAAATGTCATGGATGTGTCTTTTTTTTGTAGTGATATCACGGGGTTTGGATGCACCGGTGAAGTTTGCATCGATTCTTCAGGTGAGAAGGGCAATGCATGGTATTGTATAGGCTAGCAAATTGCGGAAAGGTAAGAGCGCGTACAATCCATGGACTCACATTAGTCATAAAAAATTCATATACTTACTGCAAAAGTTTATTAGCCCTCAAAGTAAAGTACTACTATGCATGCCCCTAGGGGGATAGATTGGTAGGAAAAGACCATCGCTCGTCCCCGACCGCCACCCATAAGGAAGACAATCAATAATAAATCATGCTCCAACATCATAGCATAACGAGAGACTATACGTGCATGCTTCGGGAATCACAAACCTTAACACCAATATTCTTACAAACCACAACCATTTACTAGTACCTCCCACATATTCCATCTCTATATCGCAAAACTATTGCAAGGAATCAAACATATCATATTCAGTGATCCACAAGTTTTATGTAGGATTTTATGACTAACCATGCAATTGAACAATTCATGTTGACTCTCTAAATATATATAAGTGAAGCACGAGAGTTTAATTCTTTCTACAAAAGACCATTCTCTAACTAATATATGTGAAACAAAAGAGCATTCTACAAACAACGGTTTTCTATGTGAAGAGAAACAGGGCAATCCAAACTTCAAATGATATAAGTGAAGCACATGAAGCATTCTATAAAGCCATACTCAAAAGATATAAGTGAAGTGCAATGAACATTCTATAAATCAACCATGGACTATCTCATACCAGCATGGTGCATGAAAGAAAAGTGAAAACTAAATGCAAAAGATGCTCCAAGATTTATGCATATCACGTGAACGAAACAAATACGAAAACATACCGATACTTGTTGAAGAAAGATGGGATGCCTTTTGGGGCATCCCCAAGCTTAGATGTTTGAGCCTCCTTGAATATTTACTTGGGGTGCCTTGGGAATCCCTAAGCTTGAACTCTTGCCTCTCCTCCTTCTCCTCATATCGAGACCTCCTCGATCTTTGATCACTTCATCCACACAAAACCCAACAGAAAGCTTGGTAAGATCCTTTAATATAATAAAGAAAATCACCACTCTAAGTACTGTTGCAAACCAGTTCATATTTTATTTTTTCATTTCAACTACTGTAATATAACTTTTGCATGGATTATACCACTGATAGAATCGATAGTTTCATCAAAACAAGCAAAACAATGCATCAAAAACAGAAATATGTCTTAAATAGGACAGTCTATAGCAATCTGAACATCTACCATACTTCTGGTACTCCAAAAATTCTGAAACATTCAGAAAAAATAAAAAAATTGTATAGCAATACTGTGCAAAAAGTTTGAGAAGCTTTTGATGTCCCAGTAAAAAAGTAAAATTCACGCGCTACAGCCAAAGTTTCTGTTCCTCCACCGCACATACCAACAAGCAATCTATTATCCTAAAGGCAAATCTTGGCACAATAATTTTAAAATACAATGGATTTGTACAAGGGGATAATTATTTTTGTGAGAATCTTCATTAAAAGTTATACATTATTTCCATGAGCATGAACACAAGTGTTGAAGGTCGACCCTCACTTCTCCAATGCATCACCTTTCAATCGCTTCTCTTTTAGAAGGTTTTTAGGTTCCCCTCTATATTTTTTGTTTATAAACTTTATAAAAGAACTCAAATGAAATAAATGACTCTCTAAAACTTCTGGGTTGTCTCCCTGGCAGTGCTTTCTTTAAAGCCATTAAGCTAGGCATGAAGTGCTCAAGTAATGGATACACCCGGATCCCAAGGTATATCAAAGCCAATTTGAACTAACAATGATTTGTAGTTTGGTAGTGAGCACAAAGCAACATAAATCATGCAATGACAAAGTCTAACTCTCTTCCTATGCATCAACGTGTCATAAAAGAACAATTCATGCACATCAAGTAAAGCCCAATACATAGCATAAACAGTTTCTTGCATTTTTGTTGTGTTGGAAACATAGAGAGACGGAGATGTAGTTTGTAAGTGCATCTACTGCCCCTTAGTGATTTGGTGTATTGAAGTGTCAGTGTACAAAAAGAGGGGTACACTTTTTGTACCCCTATAACTGTGCACGGGCAGTCTGAGCCACGGGCACCACCACACTGAGCAAGGCGGGGGAGGTGAGCCAAGGTAGGACCGAAGCTCGAAGAGAAGCAGAACGATGCCAAGACCAAGACCACAAAGAGCAAAGGGGACAAAGCAGACCCCCCCGGCAAGATCCTTGCCGGGGGGCAGCTTTAGCAAACCCGGCAAGACCCTTGCCGTGGCAGCTCGCCCACACCTACGCAGCGAGTCACCCTTGAGTCCACTGCCCCCATGGGGCAAGGATTCAGGAGACATCCCCGTGGTGGCATGCAGATCTTTGTGAAGACATTCAAGATCAGATACACACTTTAGAAGGTGATGATCCTTGGCGGGATCCGAGCCAAGGAGGACCACAAGGCCCCGGCCAAGAGCCTTGCCGGGGATGATAGCGAGCGCCACGGCAAGACCCTTGCCGGGGCCCTAGCAAGGCCCTTGCCAAGAACACCCGTGGGGCCACCATCAGGCCCGCGCCAGTCACACCACCGCCATCCGCATGCAGCTGCCGACCCAACCAGCTGGGCAGGCACCTGCGTGGCGGCGTACGGATCTTCGTGGAAACCCACCACTGCGCCACCTCAGCTGCCTGCCTGCCTACATGGCACTGCGGGCACCGCTGGCCAGGGCGCATGTCGACACAAGAGGGAGCGGCGACGGACAAGACAGGGCTCTCCCTCATCCCCGATAAAGCAAGGACACCTAAGCAAGGCGCATTAAATGCGCCTTGTCATGTAATGCGAGGGATAACCTCGCATCACTGTACTCTTTCCACCTCCTGTGTGCCACTGTGGCAGCCCCTTTCCTATAAAAGGAGGCCCGAGGCGACCAGGAGGAAGATTCGGCTTTTTGGAGCTCCTCACGCCCCATAGCTAGCTCAAGAATACAGATAAATAATCCACCAAAGCAGGAATAGGGTTTTACGCATCCTCGCGGCCCGAACCTGGATAAACGAACCGCGTGCTATCTGTTTGATCCGCTCTTCTCACGACCCCGCGCTCCACAACCGTAGTAGGGATTCTTGTGATCCCATAGGTGTCATTTCCCACCGACATCTTTGGCGCGCCAGGTAGGGGGCGCAGTTGCGAGAATCAGCTCTAGCAGTTAGTTCGATGCTTCTTCATCGTCATGGCGCCCAAGAAGAAGACGACGGTGGCGGTTGGCCTGTCGGAAGCCGGACATCCTGTCCCGACACGGGCGAACAGCGGACCAGTCGCAGAAAGGACCCGGGGCGCCGTTCACGACACCAACACCGTCCCAGCAGCCGGAGTTTGGGAGGCGGCGATGTTCATGCGCCTGGTGACGGGCCGCACGCCGCCAAATACAAAGACGGAGCCAGGCCCTCAGCGGGTGGCGCGGGGCCTTCCAGGATCACTGTCACCCCGCCTGAGGGCAACGCGAGGGCTTCCAAGACTCCCACGTCAGCTCCGACGGCGCGCTCCTCTCAAGCGGCGCGCAACGAGCGGCGTAATCACGCCAAAGACCCTGGGCGTCGCCGCGGGAAGAGCCCCGAGCACCACTCCCGGGATGTAGAAGACCTGCCCGCTCGCCGAGGTGCTGGTGAAGATGGCATGCCACCTTTGGGTCATGATAGAGCTCCTTCTGACATGGTCAGAAGTCGAAGCGCGTCGCGATCCGTGCAGGTTTCGCTGCCACCAACGCCAGCAGAAGCCCTGGCGCGCGCGCAGTTGCTCCTCGGTTTTCCTCCCACTATGGGGAAACTCGACGAATGGAGAGCCACTATCAGAAGCCTTGTTGCGGTGGCCAACAAAGACGAACCGAGTCTGGTGGAGCCCCCGGGTCGACGCTCCGACGGAGTCCCATGCACCAGTGGCAGGAAAGTCGGCGGCGCCGCAACCACGGTGCACTCGCCTCCTCCTCGCCCGGTAACACGGACGCCAGCCCATCGCGACGTTACGGGCGACGAAATCTCCATAGCATCGTCTGACCCACGGACCCACTGCGACCAGCGCCATGTTCTTCGGGAATGAGAACATGAAGACGCTTGAACCACTATCGAGCGCCGGCGCGGAGCGCGCCACCAATCCAACAAGCGAGCAGGGCCTGCTGTGAACCACCCGGCACCGGAGAGCCCTGGAGGCCTACCTTACGAGGTAGGCTGTCCAGCTTTTACCCGTGAGCTGCGGCAGTTCCAGCGGCCCACTCACCGCACTTTCAAACCTGACGTGGGCGAAAAGTACAGCGGCAAGACCCACCCGTCCGAGTTCCTCAGCATCTACACCATCACGATGCAAGCTGCCGGAGCCCGCGACGATAAGGTGCTTGCGAATTACTTCCCTTTGGCTCTTAATCCCAACTCCATGTCATGGTTGATGCACTTGCCGGTAGACTCCATTTGCTCCTGGTCGGATTTGTGCCATGAGTTTGTGGGCGCCTTTACTGGAGGCCACCAAGCCCATGGCCAAGCGAGCGACCTGCACGTCATTCCCCAGAAGGGAGGCGAGAGTCTCCACAAGTATATATAGAGGTTCAGCCGGATACAATACAATATTCCTGATGTTCACCCTGCCGCCATCATCAGCGCGTTCCATCAAAACATGCGTAACCGCAAGATGCGCGAAGAGCTGGCAATGAACAAGGTGAAAGATGTAGCAGAACTCTATGTTCTTACTGACAGATGTGCCCGAGCTGAAGAGGGAAGGAAGTACCCCGGCGAAGATGCCGGCGTCGAAACCGACTACTCAGATGAGGACACTGCCGCCCCGGCGAAGAAGGGCCGGCGCCGCAACAGGAAGCGCAAAGGTAAATCCGTTCTTGCCGTCGAGGGATCTGATGACACCGGCTCCACCAAGAAAACCAAGGAAGATGACCCCGGCAAGGAAATTGCTGGATGTGTCGCCTGCCGGGCCTTGGCGGCTGCCGAGAAGCCAGGAAACTCCGGCAAGCGATACTGCAAGATCCATCGCACCAAAGGCCATGCTCTCCAAGACTGTCGACAGGTTGAGCTCCTCGCTGAGAAGCAGAGGGCTGAATATGAGAGGCGGGACAAGGAGATGGGCCAAGACGGTGCTGAGGGGTCTGGCAAGAAGCGTGACGGCCAGGTGGGCCGTCACGGCAAGGATAAACAACAGGAGAGGCCCGCCCGCGGCCATGATAGAAAGCCGGAAGACGACGATCACGAAGAGGACGACGAATCCAGCGACCAAGAGATTCAGAAAGCTACAGAGGCCATGTGCGTCGACGACAGTGCCTCGCTGCATACCTCTCACCGCCGGCTTAAACAGTGGGCGCGAGAGATTACAGCGGCAGAGCCGTCGTTTGATGCCCAAAGGCCGCTGAAGTGGTCCAGCACACCTATCATTTTTGACACTGAGGATCACCCTGATCGCACTACTACGGTCAGGTGCTTGCCGTTGTTGGTTTCACCAACAATACGCAACCTCAAGGTGAGAAAGATGCTAGTCGATGGCGGGGCCAGTCTGAACTTGATCTCGCGTGCCGTGATCGAGAAACTGCAGATTCCTGATGGATACCTCGAAGAGACGGGCACGTTTCAAGGGGTCAACCCGGGAAGAAGCCAACCCAAGGGAAAGGTCACGCTGCCCGTGACTTTTGGAAGCGATCTGAACTACAGGACGGAGAGGATCGTGTTTGATGTTGCCAAGATCCCCTTGCCCTAAACGGGATCCTTGGCCGCCCAGCGCTGGCCAAGTTCATGGCGGCGTCACACTACGCCTACAACACCCTGAAGATGCCAGGACCTGTGACAATCATCACCATCCCCTCCGATAATAAAGATGCGTTGATTTGCGCTGACCAGCTATACCAGCAAGCAGTTGCAGCAGCTGCCGCCACTAGAAGAAGAAGAAGACCGGTGAGACCTCGGACACCCACTCCGGCAAGCACACCTGTTCGGAGTGTAGCGCTGCCGTCGAGGACGTGCCAGAGAGATCCACCGCGGAAACAAGAAGCCCAGGGCCATACCGCCGGGAACCAAGAAGGTTTCTGTCAATGAGGACGGCACGGGAGGGGCTTTCACCATAAGCTCCACCCTTGACGACAAATAGGAAGACGCGCTCGTCACCTTCCCGCGGGCGAATGTCGATGTTTTTGCGTGGCAAGCTTCCGACATCCCCGGCGTTCCCAGGGAGGTGATTGAGCACCACCTTGCTGTCTGTCCTCATGCACGGCCCGTCAAGCAGAAGGTCAGAAAGCAATCTTTGGAACGACAAGAATTCATCACAGAGGAGATCCGGAAACTGGAAGCAGTGCTCCATCCAAAGTGGTTGGCCAATCCGGTCGTGGTGCGTAAGGCAAATGGGAAGTGGAGGCTGTGTATTGATTACACAGATATCAATAAGGCCTGTCCTAAAGACCCCTTCCTGTTGCCGCGCATGGACTAGATTGTTGACTCCACAGCTGGGTGTGATCTGTTGTCATTCCTCGATGCCTACTCCGGCTACCACCAGATCTTCATGACGAGAGAAGACAAAGAGAAAACAACATTCATCACCCCATGTGGTACGTATTGTTTCATGCGGATGCATTTCGGGTTGAAGAGTGCTGGTTCGACGTTTGCAAGGGCGGTCCAGATTGGTTTTGAACCCCAGCTCCATAGAAATATGGAAGCTTATATGGATGACATAGTGGTCAAAACCAAGGACAGGGAAACCCTCATACCAGATTTGCAAGAGACATTTGCAAATCTGCGCAAGATCAATCTCAAGCTGAACCCTAAGAAGTGCGTCATTGGCATCCCGTCCGGCAAGCTTCTCGGGTTCTTTGTGTCACAGCGTGGGATAGAGGCCAATCTGGACAAGATCAAAGCTATAGAGCAGATTGAAGCACCCAAGCGAATCAAGGATGTGCGTCGGCTTCCTGGTTGCGTCGCCGCCATGGGCAGATTCATTTCCAACTCTGCCGAGCGTGCCCTTCCCTTTTTCAAGATCCTGAAAAAGGCAGGCCCGATGGAGTGGACGCCAGAATCCGAAGCAGCGTTGCAACATTTGAAGAAGTACCTCTCCTCCGCGCCAATACTAGTTGCGCCTAGGCCACAGGAGCCGTTGCTGCTATACCTGGCGGCAACGAACCAGGTGGTCAGCGCCACACTAGTGGCACAGAGAGAGGTTGACGACGAGGTAGTAGCAGCAACAGAGCCCGACACCAGCAATGCGGAGAAGACACAACCAGTTGAAGTGCCGCCGAAGAAGAAAATGATGCAGCACCCGGTCTACTTTGTTAGCTCCCTCCCGCAGGGGGCTAGATCAAGGTACTCCCGCGTGCAGAAACTGGTCTTCGGCCTTCTTATGGCCTCGAGGAAGTTGCGTCACTACTTCCAGGCACACGAGATCATCGTCGTCACTCGCCTCCCTCTGCAACGGATATTGCACAATCCAGATGCAACGGGGATAATTGTGGAATGGGCACTGGAGCTGTCCAGCTTTGGCCTCAAGTTTGAAAGTACTTCGACAATTCAGAGCCGAGTCCTGGCGGAGTTCATTGCAGAATGGACTGCAACGCCTGACGAAGAAGCCCAAGAAACTGCTCTCCCTGGCAAGGAGGCAAGTTGCAATTGGATCATGTACTTTGATGGAGCTTTCTCCTTACAAGGCGCTTGGGCTGGCATACTGCTTGTCGCCCCGACCGGACAGCACCTCAAGTACGTGATCCAGATGCACTTCCCCAGGGAGGTGTCAACAAACAATACGGCAGAGTACGAAGGGCTGCTTGCCGGTCTTAGGATCGCGGCGGACCTCGGAATCAAGAAACTCATCATCAGGGGCGACTCGCAGCTTGTCGTCAAGCAAGTCAACAAGGATTACCAGAGCCCGTTGATGAAGGACTACGTCGATGAAGTGAGAAAGTTGGAAGAGCGTTTCGACGGTATACAGGCTGAATACGTTCCCCGAGCGGAGAACGATATCGCCGATTACCTGTCAAAACGTGCTGCCCTCAAGCTACCTGTGGAACCAGGTAGCGTTGTGCTTCAGCTAACTCAGCCATCCGTTAATCCATCAACAGAGCAGAACAAGAGGAGGAAATCAGGGCTCGGCAAGTACTTTCCCGCCGAGCTCCCCGGAGCCGCCGGCAAGGATGTTGCCAGGGACGCTGAGCCCGCCACGGGATGGCTAGCTCTGGCGGAGCATCAAGATCTTGCCGTCGAGACAGCCGCTCCTATAGCGGAGGAAATGCCTTTAGTCCTCGCCGTCGAGCCCCAGGCTCCGGCGTGGGCACAGCATACCATCCGATTCCTCCAAACAGGGGAACATCCTGAGGAGCAGGAAGAAGCGGAAAAAGTAGCCCGTCGCTCTACCATGTACCAGTTCGTTGATGACGCCCTGTACAGAAAGAGGCTGAACGGTGTGAAATTGAAGTGTATCCCTCGAGAGGAAGGACTGGAGCTGTTGGCTAAGATACACGGAGGCATATGTGGATCCCACATCGGGTCAAGGGCCCTTGCCGACAAGGCATTTCGGCAAGGCTTCTTCTGGCCCACCGCCCTCCAGGATGCGACGACCCTAGTCACCAGGTGTGAAGCGTGTCAGTTCCATTCAAAGAAGCTTCATCAGCCAGCTCAAGGCCTTCAAACCATTCCTCTCTCCTGGCCCTTCTCGGTCTGGCGGCTCGACATACTGGGCCCTTTCCCCCGCGCTGTCGGGGGCTTTGAGTACTTGTATGTTGCAATCGACAAGTTCAGAAAGTGGCCGGAGGTGGAGGCAGTGAGGAAGGTCACAGCTCAGTCAGCCGTCAAGTTCTTCAAGGAGCTAGTGTGCCGTTTTGGTGTACCCAACAGGGTAATCACCGACAACGGCACACAGTTCATAAGCCGCACCTTCATGCAATATACCCAAGACCTCAGCAGCAAAGTCTGTTTCGCTTTCGTTGCCCACCCACGAAGCAACGGTCAAGCTGAGAGGGCAAATGCTGAAGTACTGCGGGGCTTAGGGACAAAGACCTTTGATAGGCTGCACAAGAGCGGAAGGCGCTGGATTGATGAGTTGCCGACCGTTCTTTGGTCGATCAGAACGACGCCAAATCGAGCCACCGGTCAGACACCCTTTGCCCTAGTATACGGGGCAGAAGCAGTTCTCCCCACTGAACTCATACACGGGTCACCTCGAGTGCTCGCTTATGATGAGCTTAAGCAAGAGCAACTGCGGCAAGATGACGCAATGCTCCTTGAGGAAGATCGTCTTCGGGCGGCTGTGAGAGCAGCACGCTACCAGCAAGCCTTGCGTCGCTACCATAGCCGCAAGGTTCATGCCCGAAGCCTTGAGGAAGGCGACCTTGTACTTCGGCGCGTGCAATCGGCCAAGAATTCTAGCAAGTTGACGCCAAAGTGGGAAGGCCCTTATCGGGTAATACGAGTCACCAGGCCCGGTGCAGTCCGCCTGGAGACCGAGGATGCCGTTCCGGTGAGTAACTCCTGGAACATTGAGCATCTTCGCAAGTTTTACCCATGTGGCGCGGCTTGCCGGGCCTCCCGGCAAGCCACCTTTTGTACAAGCATTGCCGATGATGCATGTAACCCTTTATACAAAGGCAGGCGCAGACCCTGAGCATAAATAAATGAAGTGCTGGCGCCCTAAGTTATAGCATGCATGCTAGGTCGAGTCTCATTCTTGGTTAGGGTTGATAGTGCTTAGCGGCGACTAACCCCTAGCTTAGAGGTCGAGTGTGCGTCCCTTTGCCGTTCTTTTGTCTTCTTTGGTTAGCAGGACTCAAAGATATCCTTGCCGGACCACTTGAGGATGAAAAAGAGAAGAGGGACAGACCAACATCTAGACCCCGGCAAGCCAGTGTTGCCGGGGGCTGCAAGAGCAAAGATTCACCCACAGGAAACCAAAATTGCCGGGGGCTACAGCTTCAGATAAGTTCTTCATCCCTTATCTTGCATTCCTTTATGGACTGAGGTATGTGAAACCTCATTTTTTCCTAGAGCTACCGTGCTCCCCTAACTCTAGGCCCTAGAGCTCGTTCCTGGGGCCAGGTTTGGTCGTAGTCGCGGCAGCGAAAGGATAAAACAAGGAGCTTGAACCCGCCTCATCCCTGCCTCCGCCAAAAGCGTGAGAAAGGTCGAGCGAAGTGGGAAGACGACAAGGCCTGTTGCCGGGCAAGGAAATGTTTATCTTAGAGATATCAAGGATTTACTCTTTGTCGTGGGTTCTACCCGCAAACAAATAACCCGGCAAGCATCCCTTTTTCATTAAAAACATTCCACTCAGGTACAGTCCGTAGGGAATGAAAAACATGAATGAAGGGATTACAATTTTTAAATTCAGCTAAGGCTCGAAGGCTTACAAACTAAAAAGAGATAAGGTGCCCGTAACCCCTTTCTTGTCCCTCCCCTCAAGAGGCAGGTCAAGGAGGCGAAAAGGGCAAAAGGGGCGCCTAGGCGAGCTACGGGTGGCAGAAGACACCAAGAGAACGTCTCGGTGGCCGTCCGAAGGCTAGATGGGGATGGCAGCGCCGGAAGCAGAGCTTGAAGACGAGGCAGCAGGACGTCAGCACGCGTCGAAGGCATCGGTGCCCGTGTACTCCGATTTGACGGCCTTGCCGCCCGCCCACTTCCTCTTCCGCAGCCTCCCAACGCCTTCCGCCCAAGGAGACGGCCCCGAGAAGTTCAGGGAGCCGGCGACACGGATGATGGGGTCGCCGGTGCCGCACGGAGCGGCGCCCAACACCTAGTAGGACCCGTCATCGTGCCGCCTACTACCCCCGTCGTCGCTGCCGCTGTCCTCCTCATCACTCTCGCCCGAGGAGGAGTCTTCGCTATCAGAAGAGATCTCCACGCAGCACCTTGCACGGGTCCCGAAGAGCCCGAAGACCTTGACGGAGAGGAGGCCGCCCTCCATCAGCTTGAAATGGAGAGTGAGCCCCTCCGTCAAGCGGTGGATATGAGCGAACGTCTTCCATCCCCGACGAAGATACATCACGTGAGGGGCTGGGAAGTCAACGCGAACCCGCGTGCCGCTGATCCCACAGCCCCTCATGTGCAGCCGCAGCGACTCCGGCGGATCCAGCTCCATCTCCCGCGCGAATGGAGTCGGGAGACGAAGGCGACGGCGAGGCGGCCGGCGCAGCCTGACGAAGAACTTGCAAGGATCATCCCCAACGTGGCCCTCCATGGGGGAAGGAACTGTTGGTGGAGGCGAGACCGGCGCGCCGCCCCGTCCTCCTCTTCCCCGAGCGCCTCGGCCTCGCCCCCTCCCCCTTCCCCTTGCGGCTGGCTCCGCCACCACAAGTGCAGGAGAAGGAGGGACGTGTTGTCGAGCGGCGACCCTCACCGCCACCATTGAAGGACCAAGATTCTCTCTCCATGGCGGATGGAAGGGGGGAGCAAAAGCTGAAGGAAGGAGGAGATGAAAGAATGCCGGACGCCATCCCCCCTCCCGCTCTTTATAAAGGAACGGGGTGCGGGCTCGGCCGCCCAGCTCAGCCAATCAAGACGCGAAAGGCGCAGGGAATTGGGACGGACCCGCTGCCCCAGCCCGCGGCGGCCCGGTTTCCTACTGTCGGTGTCAAAACCGGCGGATCTCGGGTAGGGGGTCCCGAACTGTGCGTCAAGGCTGGATGGTAACAGGAGACAAGGGACACGATGTTTTTACCCAGGTTTGGGCCCTCTCGATGGAGGTAACACCCTACTCCTGCTTGATTAATATTCATGATATGGGTAGTACAAGAGTAGATCTACCACGAGATCAAGGAGGCTAAACCCTAGAAGCTAGCCTATGGTATGATTGTGTATGATGATGGTTCTGTCCTACGGACTACAACCCTCCGGTTTATATAGACACCGGATAGTGTTAGGGTTACACAGAGTTGGTTACAATGGTAGGAGATCTTGAGTATCCGCATCGCCTAGCTTGCCTTCCACGCCAAGGAATGTTCCTTCCAGACACGGGACTAAGTCTTCAATCTTGCATCTTCATGGTCCTGGAGTCCAGCGAAGGTATAGTCCTGCTACCCGAACACCCCCTAATCCAGGACTCCCTCAGTAGCCCCTGAACCAGGCTTCAATGACGACGAGTCTGACGCGCAGATTGTCTTCGGCATTGCAAGGCGGGTTCCTCCTCCAAGTCCTTCATAGAAGATTGTAAACACCAAAAATAGTGTCCAGCTCTGCAAAACAAGTTTCCACATATTGCCATAGAGAGAATAACATTAACACAAATCAAATCTGCTGATGTATTCTGCAGTGCATCATAACACTGGGGCCAAGCTCTTTATACAAATTGTTTTCACTTTTCCACCTCAGCACGTTTAGCGAGGCTGTTTCCTTGGCACGTCTTTTCAAAGCAGAGATCGTGTGCCCCCTTTATGGGATTCTCATCAATACGGACGTGGGTAACCCAACCGCGCCATTTACCACGGCGCTTGGGAGGCAAGCGAGTTTTATTAGGTAGGTGGGGACGCATAACTGCATCCGCTCATATAAGGGGATAAGGATCCACCATTTCACCTACGCCTTCTTCCTCCTTTGCCAATCCATATCTCGCGCACTCAAGCTCCAGCGCCCAAGCCCGCTCTTCCCACCTCAACCTTCTCCAACAATGTCCGTAGCGGGAGGCAAGTGGATGGTCTCCTCTGTTACGGAGGTTCAAGTAAAAAAGCTAAGGAAAGCCGGATACCTGTCCAAGGACATCCCGCACCAGTTTCCTGAGAAGGGGCAGCTTCTCCCCACCCCAAGGCCCCATGAGAGGGTAGTTTTCCTTCCCCACTTCCTCCGTGGACTGGGTTTTCCACTTCACCCATTCGTCCGGGGACTCGTGTTCTACTATGGCCTAGATTTCCACGATCTGGCCCCGAACTTCATCCTCAACATCTCGGCGTTTATCGTCGTGTGTGAGGCCTTCCTCCGCGTCCACCCCCATTTCGGCCTTTGGCTCAAGACTTTCAACGTCAAGCCCAAGGTGGTGCGCGGCAGCCAAGCGGTGTGCGGAGGTGCTATGGCTGGCAAGATAGCCAACGTCCTCTGGTTCGAGGGCTCCTTTGTGGAGACCCTAAAGGGGTGGCGAGCCAGGTGGTTTTACATCACCGAGCCACGTGATCCGGAATGGGTCGCAGCCCCCAAGTTCAGATCCGGACCCCCCACGCGGCTTATGTCCTGGAAAGAGACGGGCCTGTCGTGGGGCAACGAGGAAGAGGTGACCGGACTGAAGACCTGCATCCAGTCCCTGGTAGACAAGCCAATCCGGCTGGTCAATATAATCCAGGTCATGCTCGTTCGCCTGATCCTCCCGTGCCAACAACGGGATTTCAATTTGTGGGAGTTCGACCCGGCGCAGCACCGAACCCTTAACAGGCTCTTCGACACGTCATATGAAGACGTCTGGAAGGTGCTAATCAAAGGCGCCGGGGCCCCCCCATCCGCTTCCGAGGACCGCGGATACAGCACGCAGCGTCACGTTAGCGAGGTAAGCTATCTATGCCTTTGACAGGATTATTAAGCTCTTTTTCATAGATTAACTCTATGCGGGATCTAAACTCCCTTACCTTTGACAGGCTTAGCAGGTGATATCCGGACCAATTAACTATCCGGCTCCCCTGCCCGAAGATCCAGTCCCAGCTCTCCTAGTGAAGCTGCTGACTCCGGCACCTTACGTGGTGCCGGAGAATAAGGTCAAGAAGAAGAAGACCACCGGGACTCGAAAGAGTGCCCGTAACTTGGTGGTGTCAGACTCGTCGTCTGACGAATCCGAGGCGCCCTCTTCTCATGAAAACGAGGAGGAACAAGTAAGCTCTTCCCCCCCCAGTGGGGGGAGAAAAGAAGAAGAACGCCGCCCCATCGGGGGAGGCCGAGGGGTCTAGGAAAAGGAAGACCCCTCCGCCGCACTGCTGCTCCCACGACACCAAAGAGAGCGGAGAGGAGTGGCCGGACAGGGCCAAGCATCCGGCGAAATCGTAAGTATTCATGTACCAGAGTGACTCATGATATTCCTTTAATGCGCAACTTTCCCTAATGTTGAATGTGATTTATGCAGCCCGCCCCGGGCCGAACTCGACGATTCGTCGAGCGGCTCCCTGGATTCGTCGGACGTGAACTCAGTTCCGCCCGCTGTTTCCCCCTGCAATGCAGACGACGCCGAAGTGGCGTCGCAACAAGCTCCGGGGCAAGAGGAGGTGGTCCTGGAGGAGCCGAAAGTCGACCTCCCGGACCCCAGGAATAAAGGGGACAAGACCCCCCAGGGCTCCGAGTCCGGCTTTGTGCCGGACGCCGCGCCGGACTCTTCAACAGTCCCGGCCCGCGGTGGGCGAACTCCTTCCTAGAGGAGCAAGCCTTCTGAGCCGGCAGCCTCCGTCCAACCGGAGGTGTCGGACAATCTGCTGGAGGTGCTTGACGGCGCCTCCATCGACGAGGGACACCGTACTATTATGAGTACGGTGATCCGAAGGGTTCAGTCTGCCAAGAGCGGACTGACTGAAGCTTGCGCTAGCCATCTGACAGGCTTCGAGGTAAGTAAAATATGTCAAAATAAGACCGCATAGACAGTAGCCCCTGATGCTCTGTTCGTCGTTCGAAAAGAAAAGCCGAATAGAGGATCTATTAATTTTCGCCGGAGGCTAACAATAAAGAGTCAATATGCGTATGCAGGCTTCACTGCTATCCACCACCGCACTGACTGCACAGGTGGAAGTCCTGAAAAAGGACCTCGAGCGGACCGAGCAAGAGCTCGGCCTTGCCAAACGGCAGCTCGAGGAAAAAGAAGGTAAGAAATACCCTACAAAGAAAAAGGGTGCCTATAGAGAGGCGTGATTGCAAAGAATAACAGGATCGTACTGCTTATTGTAGGGGTCACAACTGAGGTGGCGACCCTCAAGCAGGCGCTGTCTGACGCCGGAAAGAAAATGGCTGAGGAGCGCGTCGAGCGAGAAAGACTTGGGGCTCAGGTTGGCGAGGTGCAGCAAAAGCTGCAGGCTCTCATGAAAAAACATGAGAGCTTGGAGCTTGAGTCAAAGGTGCAAGCATCCGAGCTCGCGTCGGCCCTTGAGACCGCCAAGGGTGCCAGTGCCAAAGCCCGAAAGGCCCTCCAAGAGTTGGAGGAGATGAAAAAGATAGCAGCGGGTAAGGCATTCTTAATGCAAAGTAGGAATATAAAAGTAAACTACTTGTCACTTACCCGAATCCGGAGTTCTCCAGAGGCGTTCGCAGATCTTCCCCGCAGCGTATCCGACGCCGCCGCATTCTACCGAGCTGAAGAGGGCAGCTCGACGGAGAGAGTGTTCTGGTCTCAGTATTCTGAGGCCGGACACCCTTTGCCTTTGAGCGATCAGCTGAAACAGCTGGTCGAGCTCCACAAGGCGGCCGAACAAGCCATGAAGGGCTTCCTAGTTCGGCTGTGGCCCGGAGAGGCCCTGCCTAGGAGCTACTTCGGGCTGGTACGGCGACTGTTGGAGGCCTGTCCACGGCTTGAGGTCATCAAGTGTTCTGCCTGCATCGAAGGTGCCCGGAGGGCCCTTGCCCGTGCAAAGGTGCACTGGGGTAAGCTTGACGGAGAGAAGCTGGTGAAGGACAGGCCGCCGCAGGGGAAGGAGCATCGTGAGCCCAAAAACTACTACAAGGATGTTCTTGCCGGTGCTCGCCTTATTGCGGATGAATGTACTAAGGATGTAATATTTGAATGAACTCGCTCGTGTTTATCCTGTGCGCTGAAAACTTGTTCATATGCGCTAAGCAATGCTTATGGAATTTAAAATATTATTTTCTGTGTGGCTGTTTATCAAAAATTGAGAGATGGCCAGTCGTCGGCTTCTGCCCCCATGCCGCTAGTGCTGGGGTGTTCGGGATAAACCTGAGCGCTCTTTTTCCCATGGTTGGGTCCTTCGAGGGAGGCGCTCAGCAAAACGAACCAGGCAATCGGACTATAATGCTTGAACACTCTCACTTAGCCATAGAACTTTATAATTTTAAATTTCGGCGAAACCCCTAGTTTGGAAGACCGAATTCGGGGCGTTATCCACGCCTTTGGCCGGACAGAGCCAGCTCCTCGCTCGAAGCGGCATATGTCTTTAGGGACTCGAAAAACCCCTCGAACAGCGACTGGTCTCTAGCCTTATCATGATAGTCAGTTTTAGCTTTCTCCACTGAGGTGCTTAACCCAGCTGAACCCGGGGCACAATTGCAGTGGTTCTCCTAGTGCTACCTTAGCCGATATAGCGGAATGTAAGGAACCAAAACATAGGAGCTGGGCAAACCCAACTATTGACCCAAATCATGATTCGGAGTCGATGCATATAGTGCTATAAGTTCGGGGTGCCGCACTTGTGAAAGTGTATGGACTTCTCACACCAGATCGAAGGGTAATGAAGCCCCTAGCGTGTTTGCCGTACCATGGTGTACGGGTGCGATCATGTTATTTAATAAACATATATATATATATATATATATATATATATATATATATATATATATATATATATATATATATATATAAGAGAATAATGCAAAAAATAGATAAAAAGCTATGCATTGTTTATAAAGAGGCTATTTATCAAAGCTGAACGATACAAGTAGTGCGATAAGCAAAAAGATATTAGACTATTTAACATGTCCTGACCAGGGGCAGGCCGCGGAATTGTGTTTGAAACAGATATACCACTCGAAATAGAGACCACCTGAGAGTTCCATAATGCGGCGTAGCTTTGTCTGCTTCCCTGGATCTTGCATCGTTTGTGCGGCAGCCGAATTGCTGAACAGGTCGTCCAAATTGTGGAGTCCTGAAAGTAATAAAAAGAATCCGGTAGCCCCTAGTACATTTTAAGCCGTATTGTGAGCATGCCGTTACTGTGCCCCTTTCCCTGTGCCCATGGAATTTCAAGGGCGTAATTATGTACGCGAGGTACTAGCTCCTCTATGTCGCGATGGCTGGGGTTGGGGCCGCATTGCTACGCTTTCTCAGAACGTGCCAGGCAGTCTTGTTGTAGGTTACTCCGGGCGCGCTTGGCATTGTCTGGCTTTTTAACGGCCAAACTGGAGAGTTGCCTAAAAAGGCTGCTTTGTACTTCCGCTGCGAGAGCCGCCGTGTGCTCCTCCGTACGAAGGGAGCGTTCGGTGTTTCCATTGACCGTGATTACTCCTCGAGGGCCTGGCATCTTGAGCTTGAGGTATGCGTAGTGCGGCACCGCACTGAATTTGGCAAATGCGGTTCGTCCGAGCAGGGCGTGATAGCCACTGCGGAACGGGACTATGTCGAAGATTAACTCTTCGCTTTGGAAGTTACCGGAGATCCGAACACCACATCAAGTGTTACGGAGCCTGTACAGTTGGCTTCTACACCTGGTATAACGCCTTTAAAGGTCGTCCTTGTGGGCTTAATCCTTGTTGGATCTATGCCCATTTTCCGCACTGTATCCTGATAAAGCAGGTTCAGGCTACTGCCGCAGTCCATGAGGACTCTTGTGAGATGAAATCCGTCGATGATTGGGTCGAGAACCAATGCGGCAAAGCCGCCATGACGGATGCTAGTGGGGTGGTCCCTTCGATCAAAAGTGATTGGGCAAGAGGACCATGGGTTGAACTTTGGGGCGACTGGCTCCATCGCGTATACGTCCCGTAGCGCACGCTTCCGCTCCTTCTTGGGAATGTAGGTTGCGTATATCATGTTCATCGTCCGCACTTGTGGGGGAAACCCCTTCTGTCCATTGTTGTTCGGCGGCCTGGGCTCCTCCTCGTCCTCGCTATGCAGCCCCTTGTCTTTGTTCTCGGCTCTTAACTTGCCTGCCTGCATGAACACCCAACAATCCCTGTTGGTGTGATTGGCTGGCCTTTCGGGGGTGCCATGGATCTGGCACAAGCGGTCGAGTATTCGGTCCAAACTGGATGGGCCCTGAGTATTCTTTTTAAATGGCTTTTTCCGCTGACCGGATTTATAGCCTCTGAATCCGACATTTACTGTCGTATCTTCATTGTTGTCGCTGCTAACGCGGCGCTTTTCCTTATTTCGACGTGTCCTGCCACTTTTGTCCTTGGTATCCGAATTACCAGGGTTCTCTGATAAGTTGTTGCTGTTAGCTAGCTAGCTATCTTCGCCCACGCAAAAGCGGGTCATGAGTGTCGTGAGGGCTGCCATAGATTTCGGCTTTTCCTGTCCCAGGTGCCGGGCAAGCCACTCGTCTCGGATGTTATGCTTGAAGGCTGCTAGGGCCTTTGCGTCCGGACAGTCGACTATCTGGTTTTTATTTGTTAGGAACCGTGTCCAGAATTGCCTGGACGATTCCTCTGGCTACTGAATTATGTGGCTTAGGTCATCGGTGTCCGGTGGTTGCACATAAGTGCCCTGGAAGTTGTCGAGGAATGCGGCTTCCAGGTCCTCCCAAGAACCGATTGAGTCCGCTGGCAGGCTGTTAAGCCAGTGTCGGGCCGGTCCTTTGAGTTTGAGAGGGAGGTATTTGATGGCGTGTAGATCATCGCCACGTGCCATGTGGATTTGAAGGAGATAATCCTCGATCCATACCGCCGGATCTGTCGTGCCATCGTACGATTCAATGTTTACCGGTTTGAAACCCTCTGGGATTTTATGATCCATTACTTCCTCTGTGAAGCATAGTGGGTGTGCGGCGCCCCTGTACTGGGCTATGTCACGACGCAGCTCGGAAGAGCTATGTCTGTTGTGTTCGGCCCGGCCGGATTTATTGTGTCCGGAGTGAAGATCATCGTCACATGTCGTCGGGCGCCTGCGCGATCCGTAGATCGATCCTGTTTGCCTTGCTTTATCCTCCAGTACATCTCGCAGGTATGGCGCATTTTCCTGTGCCTTGGTTGAGCGGCGTCAGGGCATGGCTTGGGTGGAGGTTCGACAGGCCTCTCTGTCGCGGCCGCGAGGTGGCCGGTCTGCCATGTCGTGCGCTGGTGATGTAGGCGCTTCCTCCTCTGATCGGGGTAGCGGCCTGCGCTTAGGATAATTCTTGGAGGGGCGCTCGATTTCGTACTCTTCGGCCGCAAAGACTTCAGTCCATCTATCAGCTAGCAAATCTTGATCAGCTCTAAGCTGTTGCTGCTTTTTCTTTAGGCTGTTCACCGTGGCTAAAAGCCTGCGTTTGAAACGCTCTTGTTCGGCGGGTTCTGATGGTACGACGAATTCATCGTCATCGAGGCTTGCCTCGTCTTTGGAGGGAGGCATATAGTTATCATCCTCAACCTCTCGTTCTGCCGCTCTCTCATGAGGGCTGGCTTCTCCATCTTCCTGTGCTGAATCTTGCTGGGTTGGGTGTTCTTCGGCGCTATCCGGGGTAGTATTATCTCCCGTGCCGGAATCACCGTTTTTGCTTTGGCAGGAATTAGAGCGGCGCCGCTGACGACGGCGCTTTGGCTGTTTCTTGGAGGTGTCATCCCCCGTTGTTCCATCGCCATCTCCATCCTTTGGAGTATACACCATATATACGTCATATGACGAGGTGGCCGTCCAGCGCCCTACAGGTGCTGGTTCCTGTTCGTGTCCTACCTCGTCGTCCATACCGTCGAAGTCTTCGGAGCCGAAGTCAAGCATGTCGGTTAAGTCGTTGACAGTGGCTATCAAGTGGGTGGTGGGAGGGCTTTGAATTTCTTCATCGTCCGTATCCCGTCCTCGCAGACCGTAATCCGGCTAGGGCTCTCCTGATAAAGAGAGATACTTGAGAGAATTCAGGATATCACCAAAAGGTGAGTGCTGAAAGATGTCCGCGGCGGTGAACTCCATTATAGGCGCCCAATCGGCTTCGACTGGCAGGGGCGCGGGGGGTTTGGAGTTCGGGGTGGAGTCCGGACCCTCGGGGTCATGGGTCATGCGGAGTGCAGGGCTAGCGTTCGGCTCGATAGCCTTTGAGATCGCAGCCCCCGAGGTGACGTCCAACCGTTCATCCTCAATTAGCGCAGTAGGCTCCGAGTCAAGGGTCAGAACTGGTGCGTGTGCGGCCTCCAGGACACTGTTCGGAGGCAGAGCTAGATCGTGCCCCTCGAGATAGTGCGGCGCGCTTGGCTGTGGCTCGAACCCGTCAAAGATCAAGTCTCCACGGATATCCGTCGTGTTGTTTAAGCTTCCAAACCTGACTTGATGGCCAGGGGCGTAGCTTTCGATCTGCTCCAGATGACCAAGCGAATTGGCCCGCAGAGCGAAGCCGCCAAAGACGAAGATCTATCTGGGGAAAAAAGTCTCACCCTGGACCTCATCGTTGTTGATGATCAAAGGAGCCATCGGGCCTAAAGGCGACGACACAGAGGAACTCTCAATGAAAGAACCAATGTCGGTGTCAAAACCGGCGGATCTCGGGTAGGGGGTCCCAAAATGTGCGTCAAGGCTGGATGGTAACAGGAGACAAGGGACACGATGTTTTTACCCAGGTTCGGGCCCTCTCGATGGAGGTAAAACCCTACTCCTGCTTGATTAATATTCATGATATGGGTAGTACAAGAGTAGATCTACCACGAGATCAAGGAGGCTAAACCCTAGAAGCTAGCCTATGGTATGATTGTGTATGATGATGGTTCTGTCCTACGGACTACAACCCTCTGATTTATATAGACACCGGATAGGGTTAGGGTTACACAGAGTCGGTTACAATGGTAGGAGATCTTGAGTATCCGCATCGCCTAGCTTGCCTTCCACGCCAAGGAAAGTTCCTTCCGGACACGGGACGAAGTCTTCAATCTTGCATCTTCATGGTCCTGGAGTCCGGCGAAGGTATAGTCCGGCTACCCGAACACCCCCTAATCCAGGACTCCCTCACCCGCCTCCACCGTTCGCCACCCCAAGCGCATGAGAGCCACGTGGCAGGCGTGCAGGACCGAGGCAACGGGTGAGGCGACCTCTCCCCACCCCGTGATCGTGGGGAGTGGACGCCTTGAAGACCATGCCTCGGCCCCGTTCAGTAAATGGGCCGCGCCTCCACGCCTCCCTCCGTTTATGGGGAAGGTGCGAACCGCCCCCTTTCCTATGACGTGACGCATGCGTGCAGAGCTCAGCCCCATGCATGCCGCCCACGTCACGCACTCCTCCCCACGCCACGCCACGCGCAGGGAGCATGGGAAGCGCAACACGCGAAGGAACTTACCGCGGTAAAACCCGCCCCGTCTGCCCGCGCACCATTTTTGGGCCTAGCCGAACAACGCGTTGCGCTTATGTGTGGCCCAGGCCCGGGGGCTCCTGTCGGTGTACAAAAAAAGGGGTACACTTTTTGTACCCCTATAACTGTGCACGGGCAGTCTGAGCCACGGGAACCACCGCACTGAGCAAGGCGAGGGAGGTGAGCCAAGGTAAGATCGAAGCTCGAAGAGAACAGAACGACGCCAAGACCAAGACCACAAAGAGCAAAGGGGACAAAGCAGACCCCCCCCCCCCGGCAAGATCCTTGCTGGGGGCAGCTTTAGCAAACCCGGCAAGACCCTTGCCGTGGCAGCTCGCCCCACACCTACGGTGCGAGTCACCCTTGAGTCCACTGCCCCCATGGGGCAAGGATTCGGGAGACATCCCCGTGGTGGCATGCAGATCTTTGTGAAGACATTCAAGATTAGATACACACTTTAGAATGTGATGATCCTTGGCGGGATCCCAGCCAAGGAGGACCACAAGGCCCCCAGCAAGAGCCTTGCCGGGGATGACACCGGGCGCCACGGCAAGACCCTTGCCGGGGCCCCGGCAAGGCCCTTGCCAAGAACACCCATAGGGCCACCATCAGGCCCGCGCCAGTCACACCTCCACCGCCGTTCGCATGCAGCTGCCGACCCAACCAGCTGGGCAGGCACCTGCGTGGCGGCATACGGATCTTCGTGGAAACCCACCATTGCGCCACCTCAGCTGCCTGCCTGCCTACATGGCACTGCGGGCACCGCTGGCTAGGGCGCGTGTCGACACAAGAGGGAGCGGCGACGGACGAGATAGGGCTCTCCCCCGTCCCCGATAAAGCAAGGACACCTAAGCAAGGCGCATTAAATGTGCCTTGTCATGTAATGCGAGGGATAACCTCGCATCACTGTACCCTTTCCACCTCCTGTGCGCCACTGTGGGAGCCCCTTTCCTATAAAAGGAGGCCCGAGGCGACCAGGAGGAAGATTCGGCTTTTTGGAGCTCCTCACGCCCCATAGCTAGCTCAAGAATACAAATAAACAATCCACCAAAGCAGGAGTACGGTTTTACGCATCCTCGCGGCCCGAACCTGGATAAACGAACCGCGTGCTATCTGTTTGATCCGCTCTTCTCACAACCCCGCGCTCCGCATCCGTAGTAGGGATTCTTGTGATCCCATAGGTGTCGTTTCCCACCGACATGAAGACTTATAGGTTAAGGGACTAATACGTTTGTGAGTGTACACAGGCTCTATAAGTCAATGAGGAGTTTGATATTTATAGTGAAAGTCGACCCCTAAAAATGAATGTTTTCGGCTGAAGACTTTGGTTCTCCTGAAGACTTTGAAAGTGAAGAAATTGGCGTGACCTTGAAGACTTCGATATTTATGTGAGGAATCTGAAGCGTGAAGACTTCTATTTTTGTAGTTTCATTTTCTCTTTCTTGAGTCATAGGAAACACCGTACTGTTAAAGGGGGTCGAGGTAATACTAAGGAAACTGATTTCCAAGTGATGCTCATCTCAAAATCCTACACCTACCCAATCCTTCGAGTGAAGCCATTGGAAATCTCATATCAGTTCAGTCAATTTCTTCAGTGACAGAGACGAAGATCTTCTGGTCTCTGAGGAATTTGTTCTATCTGAGGAGTTAGGAATTCACCAGTGCGAATTGCATTCACAGTGAGGAACATGATAGCTCTGAGGAATTTGAACCTCAAATCCGACCGTTGCTGTGCCACGCGCCAGCTGTCCCAAAATATCCTACCACCTAACGGTCATATCAGACAAGGGCATTTATGTCTTATCATTTCGGGTTGCTCCCTATGCTATAAATAGCAGCCCCCCTACAACCACTAGCTGGTTGGCTACTCCGAGAGAAACTGACACTTGTCATTTGAGAGCATCCCATCCTCCGAGGACTTTGAGCGAAAATCATCAAGTGAGGAAAACCCAAACCTACAAACCCCAAAGTGATTGAGCATCACTGAAGAGATTGTTCCTATGTGGAACCGACGCTTGTTACCTTTGAGGACTGTGTATCCTCCAGATGGTTAAGCGTCATGGTATGAGCATCCAAGAGGAATTGTGGATTGCTGAGTGACCAAGTCTTTGAAGGTTTGGAAGTCACCTGTGAAGACCTACCACTACTTTTGGGCGAGGTTTGTGTGATCTTAGCTCAAGGAGAATACAGTGAGGACTGTGTGTCCGGGACTATGTGTCCTCGAGTTTAAATACTCAGCCACTCCAACCAGATGTACAACTGTCACAGCAGTTGGAACTGGTCTACCAAATCATTGTCTTCACCAAGCCAACTGGTTCTATTTCCTCAACCCTTTCATTTCCTAAGTTATTTGTTGATGAACCTGATCATTACTATTTGAATACTTGGATTGAAGACTTTCTCTAATTCCTCAATCCTATTTCTTCAGTCTGTTTTGTCTTCATCCTGCTTATCCTGTGTTTACGCTTTCTATACTCTGTGTTTGTCTTTCATTTCATCATGATGACTACGTTGTTGCTCTATTATGCTTATACCTGAGTACTTATTCTGCTGCAAGTAGTTCTTTGCTTAGGAATTTCCTCACCCTGAAATTCCTTAGTGAAGAATTCATAAAAATCGCCTATTCACCCCCCTCTAGTCGACGTAACACACTTTCATAGTTCCTGTCTCATAATAATTGCAAGTAGGATCAGCAAGCACATGCATATTATATTCATCAAAATCATCATGCGCAATGGTAAAATGCAACCCGTCAATG
The DNA here is from genome assembly GCA_032464435.1 of Aegilops umbellulata. Classification (NCBI taxonomy): domain Eukaryota; kingdom Viridiplantae; phylum Streptophyta; class Magnoliopsida; order Poales; family Poaceae; genus Aegilops; species Aegilops umbellulata. The sequence goes on along the minus strand of CP136057.1, from coordinate 161,552,601 downwards.
TAATCCTTAATAAGAGCAAACTTCTCCGATATAGGGTAGTTGGGAGAATTTAAAAAGATAATAGGACTATCATGTGTGGGTGCAATAGCAATAATTTCATTCTTGACATAAGGAACTATAGCAAGTTCATCTCCATAAGCATAATTCATATTGGCATCTTGGCCACAAGCATAGCAAGCATGATCAAAAAGGTATATTTCAAACGAATCAACGGGATCATAGCAATTATCATAGCATTCATCCTTTAGTAAGAACAAAGGGACATTAAGTATGAGTTGAAGAGTTACTCTCATTAGAAGGTGGGCACAAGTGATCAATCCACTCTTCCTCCTTTTGTTCTTCGCTCTCCTCCTCATCTTTTTCATCCAATGGGCTCACAATATCATTAATTTCTTCTTCCATAGACTCCTGCAAAATATTTTTCTCTTCTTGGACAGTAGAGACTCTCTCAATGAATGCATCAATATCACAACTATATTCATAATTATCATAGCAATATTTAAGAATAACAAAATTTTCAGGTCTATAGCCAGCATCATCATCATCTTCACATTTTAAAAACGGATTCAATTTCATAAGCACCCTTAAAAGCAACAAATTCTTCTATTCGTTTCACATTATAGTAATCATATATACCTCTAGCATAAGAAGCCAAGGTTTCATTATCATTAAATTCACATGAAAAGGGAAGATGTGGAGCATTCATACTAGAGCAACAAGTATAATCATATCTCAAGCATAGCTCCCGAGCATACCAATGCAACATATGAATTTGATCCCATAACAATTTCCCTTTATGAGTCAAGTAATAATCCCTAAAGTATTCACGTTGATCCAATGTTACTCTCATTATATAGTTGAATGGGGTTTTCTCAGGATTATCAAAGTAGTGCATAATATCTTTCACATAACAAGCATCGAGGGTTTTAGGAGGTCCCCGTCTCCATGAGTAGCAAGTACAACTAATTTTTTTGGTGTTTCGTCTTCCATATCTATAACTAAAGATAGAGAACAACTTAGAACAGAAAATAAAAACTACTTAGTGATAAAGCAAACAAGCACACATAAGAATATTCACCCCATGCTATTGCCCCTGGCAACGACGCCAGAAAGAGGTCTTGATAACCCACAAGTATAGGGGATCATTTGTAGCCTTCTTTGATAAATAAGAGTGTCGAACGCAACAAGGAGCTAAAGGCAGAACAAATATTCGCTAAAGTTCTATCGACCACCGATACAACTCTACGCACAGTTGACGTTTGCTTTACCTAGAACAAGTATGAACTATTTTGCGAGAATAAAACTACGAGTACTTTGCAAGAATAAAACTACGGATAAATTGCAAGCTAATAAGAGTAGATAGCTTTCGTCAACAAGAAAGTCACTTGTCCCTAGGCAATTGATAACAAGTACCGGTAATCATTCTTGTAATTTTATATGAGAGAGAGGCATGAGCTAACATACTTTCTCTACTTGGATCATATGCACTTATGATTGGACCCCTAGCAAGCATCCGCAACTACTAAAGATCATTAAGGTCATGAAACCCAACAATAGCATTAAGTATCAAGTCCTCTTTACTCCCGTACGCCATAACCCACTTACTCGCGTTTAAGCTTCTATCACTCTCGCAACCCACCATAAGCGAATTATGAACATATTGCAACACCCTATAGTGGGGACCCCTCACATTTGCGAGAGGCAGAGGGCACCGTAGGACAACACCATAAATAAAATATACAATCATACCAACCAAGATCATGATTAACCCACAGGACAAAATGGATCTACTCAAACATCACAGGATAGCCAAATATCATTGGGAAATAATATATGGAGTTGAGCACCATGTTTAAGTAGAGATTACAGCGGAGAGAAGGGGTGTTACACCGCTGCATGGAGGGGGAGATAGTTGATGTTGATGTTAGCAAGATTGTTGATGTAGATCGCCGTCACGATCCTTGCCCCGACGACAATCCGGCGCCACTTGGAGAGGGGGGAGGGAGAGCCCCCCTCCTTCTTCTTCTTCCTTGGCCTCCCCCAGATGGGAGGAGAGTTCCCCCTCTGGTCCATGGCATCCATGGCAGCGGAGGGGTGAGAGCCCCTCCGAGATTGGATCTGTCTCTCTGTTCCCTTCTCTTTCGCGTTTCCTAGATCTGGCCCTTCACCGTTTCTTAAATTCACGTAGATCCATAACTCCGACTGTGCTGAACTTTTTACACGATTTTTTTTGCATAAATTATCTTTCTTGCGCCCGAAGAAGGTCCCCAACCGACTATGGAGGAGGGAATAAGACACTTGGGCGCGCCAGGGGGTGCCCGACATGCCCTGGTGGGTTGTGGTCACTGTGGGCCCCCGTTTGTGTTGATTCCAAGTCCCAAAATCACATATATTCGAAAATAATTCTACGTAAATTTTATCATGTTTGGACTTCGTTTGATATGGATTTTCCGCGAAACAAAAAACATGCAACAAACAGGAACTGGCACTGGGCACTGGATCAATAGGTTAGTCCAATAAATCATATAAAAAGTTGCCAAAAATATGTGAAAGTTGTATAATATTGGGATGAAACAATCGAAAATTATAGATACGATGGAGACGTATCATGCCGCATTGAAGTGGGTCGACCACCCATTCGCCTTGCCTTGGGCGCGACTATTTAAGCCCGCACCAGGGATGCAAATCCACATCGAGCCCCTCCTCCTCCTCCTCTTCGAGCCCCTCTTCCTCCTTTCTGATCCCCTCTAACTCCAGCGGCGATGTCGAAGTATTGGTTTTCCACGCCGATAGGTGGAGGCGGTACTTCATCATCAGGCAGATCTTTGACACACACGTAAATGGGTTCAATTGTAGTCCTTTCGGTAAGTAAGAGTGTTAAACCCAATGAGGAGCATAAGGAATTAACAAGCGGTTTCATCAAGGTATTCTCTGCAAGTGCTGTAAATAGTAGTAACAAATAGTTTGATAGCAAGATATTTCGTAACATGTAGCAAGTAACAATAGTAACAAAGGTGCAACAAGGTGGCCCAATCCTTTTGTAACAAAGGAAAAGCCAAAAGTACTTCTTATAGTGAGCATAGCATTCTCGACGACACATGGGAATATTGTCTAGTTAACTTTCATCATGTTTAGTTGATTCGCGTTCACTAATTTGATAATTTGATATGTGGGTTGATATGTCTCCAACGTAACTACTTTTCCTAACGCTTTTCCTCTTGTTTTGGACTCTACTTTGCATGATTTGAATGAAACTAACCCGGACTGACAATGTTTTTAGCAGAACTACTATGTTGCTGTTTTTCTGCAGAAATAAAAGTTTTCGGATTGGCATGAAACTTTGCGAGGATTTTTTATTCAATAAATAAGAATTTCTGGAGCCAATAACCACCGGAGGGGGGCACCTAGGTGGGCACATGTCAGGACCCCCGATCCTAAGCCACATCGATCCAGCATGTAACACATCATATCACCTTGCGGCCTCACGCACGGTACTCCCACGGGTGCCACCTTACCTGGCCCGGGACCGTTTGCGTCTTTTGGCTCACGTATATGATAGTGTCGCTAGCATCCATATGACAGAGAACCCGGGTCGACATGGCTAGTCGTGAACCCAAGGCGGCACTAACCCATGAGGACAGGCATACATGAATCACATCGAGCATGTCGGTCAACAACGTATAAATCCGGGCTGTAGCACTGGGCTAACAGGACTCCGGTAACCCGGGCTGTAGCAGGCTAGGCAGGACTCCGGATAACACCGCGTGACATTTCCCCGAAGGGACAGACACATGAACGAAGTGAATCACATGCCGGCCAGTCAAGTGTTCCGAGCAGTAGTGTTGGGCTAGCAGGACTCCGGTGAACCGGGCTGTAGCGGACTACTATCGCTCAGAAAGCACTAGACTACATTTCCCCATATGATAGGCTGCCAAGGATAGACAACTAGATTGTCGGATCCCACACATAGCAATACACATTACACGTACGCATAACATGCAAGTATGTGTTGTACAACATGGCATCACAACATAACGCGAACTCATATAGGTAAAGGCTCAGAAGAGCCACATAGCATTAAATTCAAACAGGGGTCTCATGACCCATCATTCAGAGCATACAAGCAACAAGCGGAAACATTACATGTCTGAGTACAGACAACTACAAAAGAAAAAGGCTGATGCGCCTGACTATCTACAACCTCCGATCAAGATCGTAGCTGAGGTACAAGCTACATGTCGAAGTCCAAGCGGAACTACCAGTGAGACAGATGTCTCATCTGCAAAACATAAGTAAAGCAAACGTGAGTACAAAGGTACTCAGCAAGACTTACATCAGATCCTTTCATACATGCATTAGTATCAAAGAGGTAATGTGGGGTTTTGTTGCGGCAAGCCAGCTTTGACTCTGTGGCTATCCTGTTCTACGACTGCTGGTAACTCTTTTGAAATGGCGCACACGAGTCCACTAACCACCACATCAATACACCACTATGGATTCATCCCCGTCTCACTTCGGGAAGGCCATCCATAGCACTCACACTTATCTTGAGCATTTTAGAGTATCCACTTTAAGTTGTCTATGTACCACGTAAGCATCCAAGAAGTCCATAACCGAGGACACGGCTATTCGAATAGATCATGATAACCCTGCAGGGGTGTACTTCTTCACACACGCTCTCATCACTTATCACCATGTACATGTCATGTATCTCGGCAACCTTCAAGCGAAAGCCTGGCGAGGGTGTCGGCCATGACCTGACTAACCACACAAGACTCTAGTCCAGGTTTATCGCCTATTCGGGTTCCATCCGCAAGGAGATCCGGCCGGGGTGTCGAGCCCACCAACCGGGTGCCACTCGGTACACCGGGCCACGTGTGCCTAATCTGTCCCAAGCCCACCCTGTCGGGTGCCACTCGGTAGAAAAATAGCACTACCTACAAACACCAGAAACTAGTTGCAACTCCTAGACAGAGATCAAGTTGGTTAATAAGTCGAGAGAGCTTGGAGCGCCCGGAGCCCAATGTGTGGTAGCAGCTAGTCATTGGACAACTTACACAGAACTCGGTTCTTAAGGACGGTCCCAATGAGACAACCCACCATGTACTCCTACATGGCCTCTCACCGCTACCTTTACCAAATCGTGTTCACACGCTTAACTCTCAGCATCAGAACATATCATATCACTCCAATCCATTCCCGATGAATCAGACCTGACACAACTCTAAGCAATAGCAGGCATGGCATGGTAGAAGCACAACATGGCTCAATCAACTCCTACACATGCTAGTGGGTTTCAACTATTTACTGTGGCAATGACAGGTCATGCAGAGGAATGGGTTCAACTACCGCATCATAAAGTAGCAGTTGAATCGTTGTTGTCCTAATGCAATAAAAGAGAGCAGGAGCGAGAGAGTGGGATTGTATCGGAATGAACAAGGGGGTTTGCTTGCCTGGTAGATCAACAAGGGAGGCACTACTTCATAGACAGGTACTCTGGAACGGTCTCCGGAGCAAGACCTATCAAGAAGGAACGGTGCCAACAATCAACACACAATCATATGCAACAATATGATGCATGAACATGGCATGAAGATGTGACGCTGTTTGAGCAAATGCAACTAGTATTCCAAATTGAATGAAGTCCATTTGAACCAAGGGTTCAAATGCAACTCCAAATTAAGCTCTTATATAAGCCATTTTAGTGTTTCACTTATACAGCAGGTTTAACTTGGTTTTTCATGCATGAAACTGGTACAGATGGATAGATTGCATTTTTCTGATAATTTTTCATATATAACTTATTTCAATCTGAGCTACGGTTGAATTGATATGAATTTTTGAAGTTTTGAATATTTTCTGGAATTTCCTGTTTTAAAATAATTCCAGAAAATAAATAATTGCGTCAGCACTGCGTCATGCTTGCGTCAGCAAGTCAACCGCGCTGACTGGTCAAACCTGACGTGTGGGGTCCACACGTCAGTGACAGGTGGTTAAACAGGGGTTAGTTAATCTTAATTAAAAGATTAGTGGCGCTGGGGCCCACTGGTCAGTGTCAGTGGGTTAAATAAGCGGTGATTAGCACTAAGCTAATCACCCGATAGCCGGACCCACGTGGCAGGGCTCAGGCGACGGGTCTCGCCGCCGGCGACCTCTGGACGCGGCGGAGTCCGCGCCACAGGCCTCGGGGACGGCGTCTGAGAGCACCGGGGCGTAGCCCGTGCTCTCCCGCATCCAGGGGAGCAGACGGGAAGCCGCGGGGGCGCCGGAGCTCGCCGGAGCGCAGCTCGCGGCGGCGGCCGGAGCTCGGCTCGAGCGAGCGCGCGACTACAGCGCACGGGGAGGCATGAGAGGAGGGGAACCAGCGCGGGGGGGGGGGGGCTCACAGGGTACCGGAAGAGACGACGGCGAGCTCGGGGGAGGCGCTGACGGCGGCGAGCGGCGACGGAGATCCACGGCGGCCGGAGGTGATGAAGGCGACGACGACGGCTCCACGGGGCGTCCGGCGATGCACAGCTTGGCGGAGAGGCTACAGAGCGAGGAGGCGGAGCTCCTGGGTGCGTCGGAGGAGCGAGGGGACGGCGGGGAGCGCGGCAACAGCAAGCGGCGGCGACGGTGATCTCGGCCGTGAGAGAGAGCGAGGGAGAGGAGAGGAGAGGACAGGGGGAGAGTGAGAGGGGTACAGGGTGGCGCGAAGCATCGCGTGGGGCATCCGAAGCGACGGGGGGGGGGGGGGACAGGCAGGCAGGGAGGAAGGAGGTGGCGCGGCGCGGTGGTGCGCGTGCGTCGGCACGCGCCCATCCTCCTGTCGAGGACGAAGACGACAGAGGAGGGGTCCAGTGGGCTGGGCTTGGCCGAATGGGCCGGCCAGGCCGCACAGGAACGGGCTGCAGGGGGAGGTAAGCGCCAGGTAAGCTTTTCCCATTTATTTCTCTTTTCTATTTTCTGACATTTGTTTTGATTTAATAAAAGTACTAAATCATTTTATTTTCTTCTGACAATTTTTGCAGGGGCCTAAGGGATTATTCCAAAACCCCTCACCAAAATTCAGAATTTTTGGATATATATAAAATATATAACATATATATATCCAAGGCAAATAAATATTGGATTAATTCCAAATGCCCAAAATAAATAATTAAGAGCCCCTAAAAATATTGGTTTGATTTTTATCCACTAGTAGAAAAGGGGGCAATGGTCCAGGCCGGATTGAGCATTAGTCCCGGTTCAGTCTAGAACCGGGACTAATGTGAGCATTTATCCCGGTTCGTGCGGCTAAGGCATTAGTCCCGGTTCACCTGGGCCCTTTAGTCCCGGTTCGTGTTACAAACCGGGACTAAAGGTTGCGATGACCTTTAGTCCCGGTTCGTGCCTCAAACCGGGACTAAAGATTGGACCTTTAGTCCCGGTTTGAGGCACGAACCGGGACTAATGGGGTTGAGACCTTTAGTCCCGGTTCGTGCCACGAACCGGTACTAAAGGTCCCATTTTCAAACTCTACCCCCTGGTGGATCGCCTTTTCAGTTTTAAAAAAAATAAAAGAAAATGATGGAAATGTCAAAAATATAAAATAAAATAAGTTTCCCATGTGATATGTGGTCTAGTTGTTGGGAAAATTTACAAACATGAATTTTTGACTTTTTTGCAAAATCTCTCGAGAATTTGTAAAAATGGGCGTAACTTTTGCATACGAACTCGGATGAAAAAGTTTTTTATATGAAAAATCATCTACTCGAAAAGTTACATTCAAATTTAACTGGGGGAACCCCGTTAAAAATTTTCAAAATCCTCAAAAACCTAACTGAAAAAACTTTACGGGGCTTTTAACATCTGGAGAGGCAAAAAAAATCAAAAAATTTCAAACTATGGTCAAACTGTGATCAAACAATGGTCAAACTAATTATTCTACAATATTAGTGTTACTAAATAATTATTTTAGTTATTTTGAATTTTGGTCAAATCTGGTCAAATCTGGTCAAACTATGGTCAAACTATGGTCAAACTGTGGTCAAACTAATTATTCAAAAAATATTAGTGTTACTAAATAATTATTGTTTTTTAAAACAATAGTTTCAAACTCAAACAGTGAAATGTGTCACTTCATGCTCAAGCAAAATTCCTGAGGGTTAATAGGATTGACATCTTACTATTGTCAGGAAAACAACAAGTGCAGACTCGGAAGCGAAGGAGAATAGAACCCGAAAGTTAAGCGTGCTCAGGCTAGAGTAGTGAGAGGGATGGGTGACCGGTCGGGAAGTTCGATGATTTCGAATGATGAGGGGTGATTAGAGGATAAATTGAGTAGTGATGAGGGGTGGTGATTAGATATTAGAGGTTAAAATTTGAAAATAAAAAAATTCAAAAAAAATTTCAGAAAAAAAATTTCAAAAAAAATTCAGAAAATTTCCTTTAGTACCGGTTGGTCTTACCAACCGGGACTAAAGGTGGGCCTCCAGGCAGCGGCCACGTGGAGGGCCTTTAGTCCCGGTTCTGGTTTGAACCGGGACTAAAGGGTGAGGCATTAGTAACGACCCTTTAGTCCCGGTTCAAAAAACCGGGACTAAAGGCCCTTTTTCTACTAGTGATCTCTGTCCAATATTTTCAGAGAGCAACATGAACATATCTTGGACCTTTTTGGAGCAATTTTTATCTTGGTCATTTCCAGAAATGATTCTGAGGGTTTCACAAATCCCCATTTCAAAATTAAATGGAATTTAAACATGATGCACACATGACTAGCTAGCCTTGAGCATACCAGAACTAGGGATGTGACAGCACAACCCACCAGGGCGCCCCCTACAAGGGCGCCCAGGTGGGTTGTCCCCACCTGGTGGCCCTGTAGACTCCAACCCTGATACTATAAAATCACACAGTTGGAGAGAAAAATCGAGGAGAAAGAATTACCGCGTTTCACGAGACGGAGCCACCGCCCCTCCCGTTCTTCATCGGGAGGCCAGATTTGGAGTCCGTTTGGGGCACCAGAGAGGGGAATCTTCGATCTTCGTCATCACCAACCCTTCTCCAACGCCAATTCCATGATGCTCCCCACCGGGAGTGAGTAATTCCTTCGTAGGCTCGCTGGTCAGTGATGAGTTTGATGAGATTCATCATGTAATCAAGTTAGTTTTGTTAGGGCTTGATCCCTAGTATCCATTATGTTCTGAGATTGATGTTGCTGTGCCTTTGCCATGCTTAATGCTTGTCACTTTGGGCCCAGGTGCCATGATTTCAGATCTGAACCGTTTATGTTATCATCATTATATCTATGTTCTAGATCCGATCTTGCACGTTATAGTTACCTACTACGTGTTATGATCCGGCAAACCCGGAGTGACAGAAGCCGGGACACTTCTCGGTGATGACCGTAGTTTGAGGAGTTCATATATTCATCGTGTGTTAATGCTTTGTTCCGGTTCCCTAGTAAAAGAAGGACTTAATATCCCTTAGTTTCCGATAGGACCCTGCTGCCACGGGAGGGTAGGACAAAAGATGCGATGCAAGTTCTTTCCATAAGCACGTATGACTATTTACGGAATACATGCCTACATTATATTTGTGAACTGGAGCTAGTGTCGTATTGCCCTAGGAAATGACTGTTATATGATGACTATCATCCAACGAATTCACTGATCCAATGCCTATGAATTGCTAAGTTACTACTGCTATTGTTACTAGTGCACTAGCTACAAAATCATTGCTATCACTGTCACCGTTGCTATTATTGTTGCTACAACTATCAAAACTATCATACTACTTTACTACCGATCACTTTGCTGCATATAATTAATCTCCAGGTGTGGTTGAATTGACGACTCAACTGCTAATACTTGCAAATATTCTTTGGCTCCCCTTGTGTTGAATCCATAAATTTGGGTTCAATACTCTACCCTCGAAAACTGTTGCTATCCCCTATACTTTTGGGTTATCAAGACCTTTTTCTGGCACCATTGCCGGGGACCATAGCTATATTTGTGGAGTTATTTGGGATTATTATCAAATTATCACTATGAAGAATCTGAAGGATGCTAAGACTAAGATTTTTCCCTCCAAGATGAGGGGTGGTAAGGAACTGCCATCTAGCTCTGCTTTAGATTCACCTTCTGTTATAAGTAGACTTGCAACATGACCACCTGTTATCAATTCTGATATGTTGCAAGTTATTGATGACCCACAAGTATAGGGGATCTATCATAGTCCTTTCAATAAGTAAGAGTGTCGAACCCAACGAGGAGCAGAAGGAAATGACAAGCGGTTTTCAGCAAGGTTTTCTCTGCAAGAACTGAAATTATCGGTAACAGATTGTTTTGTGATAAGATAATTCGTAACGGGTAATAAGTAACAAAAGTAAACAAGGTGCAGCAAGGTGGCCCAATACTTTTTGTAGCAAAGGACAAGCCTGGACGAACTCTTATATAAAGCAAAGCGCTCCCGAGGACACATGTAAATTATTGTCAAGCTAGTTTTCATCATGCTCATATGATTTGCATTCGTTACTTTGATAATTTGATATGTGGGTAGACCGGTGCTTGGGTGCTGCCCTTACTTGGAAAATCCTCCCACTTATGATTAACCCCTCTCGCAAGCATCCGCAACTATGAAAGAAGAATTAAGATAAATCTAACCATAACATGAAACATATGGATCCAAATCAGCCCCTTACGAAGCAACACATAAACTTGGGTTTAAGCTTCTGTCACTCTAGCAACCCATCATCTACTTATTACTTCCCAATGCCTTCCCATAGGCCCAAATCATGGTGTAAGTGTTATGTAGTCAATGTTCCCATAACACCACTAGAGGAGAGATGTCAGGACCCCGATCCTAAGCCACATCGATCCAGCATGTAACACATCATATCACTTTGCGGCCTCACGCACGGTACTCCCACGGGTGCCACCTTACCTGGCCCGGGACCGTTTGCGTCTTTTGTCTCATGTATATGATAGTGACGCTAGCATCCATATGGCAGAGAACCCGGGCCGACATGGCTAGTCGTGAACCCAAAGCGGCGCTAACCTATAAGGACAGGCATACATGAATCACATCGAGCATGTCGGTCAGCAACGTGTGAATCCGGGCTGTAGCACTGGGCTAACAGGACTCCGGTAACCCGGGCTGTAGCAGGGTAGGCAGGACTCCGGATGTCACCGCGTGACATTTCCCCGAAGGGACAGACACAGGAACGAAGTGAATCACATGCCGGCCAGTCAAGTGTTCCGAGCAGTAGTGCTGGGCTAGCAGGACTCCGGTGAACCGGGCTGTAGCGGACTACTATCGCTCAGAAGCACTAGACTACATTTCCCCATATGATAGGCTGCCAAGGATAAACAACTAGATAGTCAGATCCCACTCATACCAAGCATTTCAATCATACACACAATATGCCCGATATGAGTAAATACAACATGGCATCACAACATAACTCTATGACTCAAAGTATTTATTCATTAGGCTCCGAGGAGCGAGATATTACAAACATGGGTCTCATGACCCAACATTCAGAGCATACAAGTCAAACACATGCGGAAGCTAACATGTCTGAGTACAGACATCTACAAATGAAAAAGGCTGAGAAGCCTGACCATCTACCAGATCCTGCCGAGGGCACAAGATCGTAGCTGAGGTATCAAGCTAAACGTCGAAGTCCAAGCGGTACTACTAGCGAGACTGACGTCTCTCTGCAAAAACATAAAATAGGCAAACGTGAGTACAAACGTACTCAGCAAGACTTACATCAGAACTAACTACATATGCATCAGTTTCAATAAAGGGGGTGGTGGAGTTTAACTGCAGCAAGCCAGCTTTGACTCAGTGGCTAACCTGAACTACGACTGCAAGTAATTCTTTTGAGGTGGCGCACACGAGTCCACATATTCACCATATCAATACACCACTATGGATCCGCTCCCGCCTCCCTACGAGAACGCCATCCATAGCACTCACGCTTATCTTGCGCATTTTAGAGCATCCACTTTCACTTGTCTATGAACTGTTATAGGCAACCCAGAAGTCCATTACCGCGGACACGGCTATTCGAATAGATGATGTTAACCCTGCAGGGGTGTACTTCTTCACACTCGCTCTCACCACTTATCGCCGTCTACACGACATGTACTCGGCAACCTTCAAGCGGAATCCCAGCGAGGGTGTCGGCCACAGCCTACCTAAACACTCAAGTCTCTAGTCCAGGTTTATCGCCTATTCAGGTTCCATCCGCAGGGAGTCCGGCCGAGGTTTCCACATACGGCCCCGAACGATGTGAGCAGGGTTCCCGAGACACCAAACGGGCGAATCGGTACACCGTGCCACGTGCCTACTGCAACACAGCCCACCCCTATGGTCAGCGCTGCGTGTGGCCCCCAGCATACTACAAACACCAGAAACTACTTGCAACCCCTGGACAGAGGACAAGGGTGATTAAGAAGCCGAGAGGGTCCATTGGTTTCGGGCCCAATGCGTGGTAGTAACTGTTTCATGGATCAAAAACACAGAAGTCGGTTCCTGAGGATGGCTTCAATGAGACAACCCACCATGTACTCCTACATGGCCTCTCACCAATACCTTTACCAAATCGTGTTCACACACTTAGCTCACACACAGTAGGACATGTTCACACCTTCCAATTCATCCCCGATGAATCAGACCTGACTCAACTCTAAGCATTAGCAGGCATGACAAACAAGCATGAATGAGTAGGCACAACAGGTCTCAAACAACTCCTACGCATGCTAGTGGGTTTCATCTATTTACTATGGAATGACAGGTCATGCAAAGGATAAAGGGGTTCAGCTACCGCAGCAAGTAACACATGAATCGTTGTTGTCCTAATGCAATAAAAGAGAGTAGGAGCGAGAGAGTGGGATTGTATCGGAATGAACAAGGGGGTTTTGCTTGCCTGGCACTCCTGAACATAGTATAGTTCTTCATCGGTGTCACCGATCTCATCGTCGAAATACGTCTATCGAGAGGGGACAATTACCGGCAACAAGGAGAAAACACAATCAATGCAATGCACAATATGATGCATGAATATGGCATGGCAAAATGAGTGTGTTGTACTAATGCATTTACAACCAGAGTGGTTTGAGCTCATTTGAATCAAAGATTCAAATACAAGCTCAAGTTATGGGTTTATAAAGTGCATTAACATGTTTCATCTAAACAGCAATGTTGGGTTGCTCTAACATGCATGAAATTATTACAGATGGATAGACTGGATTTTTCTGATCATTTTTCATATATAAATCTTTGCAATCTGAGCTACGGTTGAATTTATATGAATTTTAGAAGTTTGCAACATTTTCTGGAATTTCTTGAGTTAAATTAATCTAGGATAAGAGTTACTGCGTCAGTCTTGCGTCAGCGTGACGTCAGCAAGTCAACATGCCCGGTCCAGGTCAAACCTGACCAGTAGGGCCCACTGGTCAGTGACACATCTAACTAACAACGTTAGTTAGCGTTAGATTAAGCACTAATCTAGGTTAATTAGCTCTATCTATACCTAACTAAGAATTAACAGGGCGGGCCCATGCATTAGTGACCCTAGGGGGTCAAACGAGGGTCAAACCCAGGTCAAGTCGCCGGAGTTGACCCGCGGCTCGTCGCCGGCGGAGCCAGAGACGGCGGAGGGCGCCGGGTTTCGCCCTCCGGCGGCCAAAAGAGCGGCGGAGGGGTTCTTCGTGACAAGGGAACTCGTCCGTGTCCAGTGGTGCTCACCGCAGCAGCTCTAGTGGCTTAAAACGACGGCGGTGGTGACTTGCGGCGGCCGGAGTTCGGGCAACGGCGGAGATGGCGCTATCGGGCACGACAGGGCAAACCCATGGGTGTTTTGGGTTCGCAGGAGCGCGGCGAGCACGCTGGTGATGCTCGGGCGAGCAGCCGAGCTCAGGAGCACGGAGCTCGTTGATCATGGCGGCGGCGAGCCTCGGCGGAGGTGGGGAACGGAGCTCGAGCAAGAACGCGAGTAGGAGAGGAGGGGGAATAGGTCCGTGAGCTCACAGTGGTTGTGACGGTGGCCACGGGGAGCTCGGGGAGGGGCTGGTGACGGCAGGAGGTCGCCGGTGATCTCGGTGACCCGAGGTTGAAGAAGGCGATGGCGACAGCGATGCAGTGCTCCCCCGGTGGAGTGGCTCGGGGTGGAGGAAAAGGGGGGGTCGAGGCGGAGCTCGTGGGCATGTCCAGGGGGCGAGGGGGAGGCAGTGGCCGCGGTGGGGCTTGTCGACAGCGACGGACCCGCTCGGCGCGAGAGGGAGAGAGGACCAGAGGAGGGGAGAGGCACGGGAGAGAGTGAGGGGTGGTCGGGGAGGTGCGTGGCCGTCTCCGTGGCGCTGGGAGGGCCTCGAGGCTGCATGGCCGAAGCAGGAGGTGGCAAGGCGTCGCCGGCGCGCATGCCACGCACCTGTCTGTCCTCCTGGCAGGAGGAAGACGACAGGGGCCAGGTGGGCTGGGCCGCACAGGTGGGCTGCCAGCTGGGCCGGCCAGGTAGGTGGCCCAGGTAGGTGTTCTCTCTCTCTCTTCTAATATTTTTTCTGTTTCTATTTTTTTAATGTTTTCTATTACTCTGTAGTCTTTAGTGGTTTATTAAAAATACTTGGACACTTCCAAAAATCATGAAACTACTCATGATCACTGTTGGGAATATATCCTACAGTAAACATTTTAGTTTATGATTATTTGAGCATTTAAAATATTTAATAGCATTTAAATGCCCAAATGCAAATACTATATGATTTAATACAGTGACCAAATATGTCATGGAAAATGTGCAACACCTCTGGTTATGGTGTATAGCATTTATCCAGAAATGATGAACATTTTCGAAGGCCATTTGGGTTCATTGAAAAATATTTTCTTGGTTGAACCTATTTGAATTGTTTTAGTGCTAGGGCTTGGTCATCCCCATTTCAAGTTTTCATGAGATTTAAACATGATGCATGGATGCAAAAGCAAAGGCAGGCAAGGCCTAAACTGGGGCTGTGACAAGAGACAACATACATCTCATCAAAATATTGAACGAATACCAAATTCACATGATTACTTATAACAAGACTTCTCCCATGTCCTCAGGAAGAAACGTAATTACTCACAAAGCATATTCATGTTCATAATCAGAGGAGTATTAATTATCATTAATGATCTGAACATATGATCTTCCACCAAATAAACCAACTAGCATCCACTAAAAGGATTAACCAACACTACTAGAAACCACACGTACCAATCTGAGGTTTTGAGAAAATTACTGGACACAAGAGATGAACTAGGGTTTGAGAGGAGATGCTGTTGGTGAAGATGTTGATGGAGATTGAGCCCTTTTTGATGAGACGGTCGTTGGTGATGACGATGGCTTCGATTTCCCCCTCCCGGAGGGAAGTTTCCCCGACAGAATAGCTCCGCCGGAGCCCTAGATTGGTTCTACCCAGGTTCCACCTCGAGATGGCGACGCTTCATCCCGAAAGCTCCCTTCTGGTTTTTTCCAGGTCAAAACACACCATATAGCAGAAGATGGGCATCGGGGGCCTGCCAGGTGGCCCACAAGGCAGGGGTGCGCGCCCAGGAGGTAGGGCGCGCCCTCCACCCTTGTGGATGGCAGGTCCCCCCTCTGGAGCTTTCTTCGCCCAATATTTTTTATTTATTCTAAAATGATTCTCCGTGATGTTTCAGGACTTTTGGAGTTGTGCATAATAGGTCTGTAATATTTGCTCCTTTTCTAGCCCAGAATTCCAGTTGTCGACATTCTCCCTCCTCTTGTAAACCTTGTAAAATAAGAAAGAAAAGGCATAAGTATTATGCTGTAATGTGTACTAACAGCCCATAATGCAATAAATATCAATATAAAAGCAGGATGCAAAATGGACGTATCAACTCCCCAAGCTTTGACCTCGCTTGTCCTCAAGCGAAAGCCGATATCAAAAAATATGTCCACATGTTTAGAGATAGAGGTGTCAATAAAATAAAATACAGACATGAGGGCATCATGATCATCTTTAGAATAGCAACATATATTGTCATATAATTTCTTATATTTAAGTAACAATTCGTTCACAAGGTAAAGTATGAATCAGAAACTTTGTTGAAAACTAACAAACTATTATCTCAGTCATTGAAGCAATTGCAATTTATCATAACATCAGAAAGAGTAAATTTAAGAGCTTTTCGGCAAGTCCACATACTCAACTATCATTCAGTCTTTCACAATTGCTAACACTCACGCGATAATTATGGGTTCAAAGCCTCAGTCGGACACAGAGAAAGATAGGGGCTTATAGTTTCGCTTCCCAATCTTTTACCTCAAGGGTAATGTCAACAATAATACTTTTTGATAACCTACATCCGAGGAGATATATATATATCTGGATCTCTCCAACACATAGTGCTTGGCAAAAGAAAAAGTGTAAAAAGGAAAGGTGAAGATCACCATGAATCTTCTATAAGGGTAGAAGATAAAAGTAAAAGATAGGCCCTTTGCAGAGGGAAGCAGAGGTTGTCATGCGCTTTTATGGCTGGATGCACAAAATCTTAGTGCAAAAGAATGTCACTTTATATTGCCGCTTGTGATAAAGAACTTTATTATGCGTTTCATCGCTTTTATTTCTTCCATATCACAAGTTCGTATAAACCTTATTTTCTTCACACTAATAGATCATACATATTTAAAGAGGAATTTTTATTGCTTGCACCGATGACAACTTACTTGAAGGATCTTACTCAATCCATAGGTAGGTATGGTGGACTCTCATGGCAAAACTGGTTTAAGGGATGTTTGGATGCACAAGTAGTATCCCTACTTGGTGCATAGAATTTGGCTATCATGAGAGGGAAAAGTAAGCTCAACATGTTGTGGGATCCATGACAATATAACTTCTATTCGGATATAAGAAAACACAACCCATTATGTTGTCTTCCTTGTCCAACATCAACTTTTTAGCATGTCATATTCTAATGAGTGCACATAATTACAAAAGGTGTCCAAGATAGTATATTTATATGAGAATACCTCTCTTTCTTTATTACTTCCTATTAATTGCAACAATGACCAAAACTATGTTTGTCAACTCTCAACAATTTTTGTTCATCATACTCTTTTTATGTGAAGTCATTACTCTCCATAAGATCAATATATGACCCTTTTATTCCCTCAAGATCATAGCAAGAAAGCAAAGCCCTCAACTCAAAACTACTCTTTATTATATAGCTCATGGACTCGATTACATAGATAGATCTCAAAACAAAACTGAAAGCCAGATCATGCTAAAACTTTATTCTACTAGATCAAAATATAACCAAAAGGATCGAATTAAGAAAAACGATAAAGGAAAAGGTGTGATGGTGATACGATACCGGGGAACCTCCCCCATGCTTGGCAGTTGCCAAGGGGAGTGCCCATACCCATGTATTTATGTCTGTTTCTTCGGAGGTGGTGATGATGGAGTTGTTAATGAAGTAGGCTTCTTCCTCAGCTTGCGCTTGAGGATAGAATTTTTCTCCCTTAAGTCATCGATCTCCCGCTCAAGCCTTAATGTCTTTTTACGTAGTTCTTGTTTGTTTTCCTGCAAGAGACAAAAAGGGATAAACTCGATCTTAGGTTTCTTTGCTCTGTTAGGAAGGCTTGACTTTTTGAACTCCACGTGCATGTCCCCAGGTTGGGGTAGTGGGACTTCCTATTCATCAGAACTTGTCTCTTCCTTTCCTTACGGATCATAGTCTTCTTATTCCTTCGTGATCCAACCATAATGCTCCAAATACCCGTAGACCTTGGGGTCTGCAATTTAATAAGCTACATAGCTCTCTCCCTCCAAGTCATAGGACGACATATTGCTCCAAATTGGATGCAAAAACAACTCAAACGAAAACAGGGAATTTTGTCGTGGTACGGTGGTCAAAACCTTCGGAAGATTGTATACCGAATTTTACCGACCAAAATAAGTGTTGTGCAAGAAAACGGAGTCCAGAGGGCACACGAGGTGGCCACAAGGCAGGGGGCGCGCCCAGGGGTAGGGCGCGCCCTCCACCCTTGTGGAAGGCAGGTGCCCCCCTCTGGTGCTTTCTTCGCCCAATATTTTTTATTTATTCCAAAATGATTCTCCCTGATGTTTCAGGAGTTTTGGAGTTTTGCAAAGTAGGTCTCTAATATTTGCTCCTTTTCTAGCCTAGAATTCCAGTTATCGGCATTCTCCCTCTTCATGTAAACCTTATAAAATAAGAGAGAAAAGGCATAAGTATTATGCTGTAATGTGTACTAACAGCCCATAATGCAATAACTATCAATATAAAAGCAGGATGCAAAATGGACGTATCAACTCCCCAAGCTTAGACCTTGCTTGTCCTCAGGCGAAAGCCGATATCGAAAAATATGTCTAGATGTTTAGAGATAGAGGTGTCGATAAAATAAAATACAGACATGAGGGCATCATGATCATCTTTAGAATAGCAACATATATTGTGACATAATTTCTTATGTTTAAGTAACAATTCGTTCACAAGGTAAAGTATGAATCAGAAACTTTATTGAAAACTAACAAACTATGATCTCAGTCATTGAAGCAATTGCAATTTATCAAAACATCGGAAAGAGTCTATTTTAGAGCTTTTCAGCAAGTCCACATACTCAACTATCATTCGGTCTTTCACAATTGCTAACACTCACGCAATACTTATGGGTTCAAAGCCTCAGTTGGACACAGAGAAAGATAGGGGCTTATAGTCTCCTCCCAACCTTTTACCTCAAGGGTAATGTCAACAATAATACTTTATGATAACCTACATCCGAGTGGATATATATATCTAGATCTCTCCAACACATAGTGCTTGCCAAAAGAAAAAGTGTAAAAAGGAAAGGTGAAGATCACCATGACTCTTCTATAAGGGTAGAAGATAAAAGTAAAAGATAGGCCCTTTGCAGAGGGAAACAGAGATTGTCATGCGCTTTTATGGCTGGATGCACAAAATCTTGATGCAAAAGAATGTCACTTTATATTGCCGCTTGTGATAAAGAACTTTATTATGCGGTCTGTCGCTTTTATTTCTTCCATATCACAACTTCGTATAAAGCTTATTTTCTTCACACTAATACATCATACATATTTAAAGAGGAATTTTTATTGCTTGCACCGATGACAACTTACTTGAAGGATCTTACACAATCCATAGGTAGGTATGGTGGACTCTCATGGAAAAACTGGTTTAAGGGATGTTTGGATGCACAAGTAGTATCCCTACTTGGTGCAAAGAATTTTGCTAGCATGAGAGGGAAAAGCAAGCTCAACATGTTGTAGGATCCATGACAATATAACTTCTATTCGGATATAAGAAAATACAACCCATTATGTTGTCTTCCTTGTCCAACATCAACTTTTCAGCATGTCATATTTTAATGAGTGCTCACAATTACAAAAGATGTCCAAGATAGTATATTTATATGTGAATACCTCTCTTTCTTTATTACTTCCTATTAATTGCAACAATGACCAAAACTATGTTTGTCAACTCTCAACAATTTTTATTCATCATACTCTTTGTATGTGAAGTCATTACTCTCCATAAGATCAATATACGATCATTTTATTCCCTCAAGATCATAGCAAGAAAGCAAAGCCCTCAACTCAAAACTACTCTTTATTGTATAGCTCATGGACTCGATTACATAGATAGATCTCAAAACAAAACTGAAAGCCAGATCATGCTAAAACTTTATTCTACTAGATCAAAATATAACCAAAAGGATCGAATTAAGAAAAACGATAAAGGTAAAGGTGTGATGGTGATACGATACTGGGACACCTCCCCCATGCTTGGCAGTTGCCAAGGGGAGTGCCCATACCCATGTATTTGTGTCTCTTTCTTCGGAGGTGGTGATGATGGAGTTGTTGATGAAGTAGGCTTCTTCCTCAGCTTGCGCTTGAGGATAGAATTTTCCTCACTTAAGTCATTGATCTCTTGCTCAAGCCTTAATGTCTTTTTATGTAGTTCTTGTTTGTTTTCCTGCAAGAGACGAAAAGGGATAACTCGATCTTAGGTTTCTTTGCTTTGTTAGGAAGGCTTGAATTTTTGAACTCCACGTGCATGTCCCCAGGTTGGGGTAGTGGGACTTCCTATTCATGAGAACTTGTCTCTTCCTTTCCTTACGGATCATAGTCTTCTTCTTCCTTCGTGATCCAACCATAATGCTCCAAATACCCGTAGACCTTGGGGTCTGCTATGTAATCAACTACATAGCTCTCTCCCTCCGAGTCTTGGGACAACATATTGCTCCAAATCTGCTACAAAAACAACTCAAATGAAAACAGGGGATTTTGCCGTGGTACGGTGGTCAAAACCTTTTGGAGATTATATACTGAATTTTACCGACCAAAATAAGTGTTGTTCAAGAAAATGGAGTTCGGAGGGCACACGAGGTGGCCACAAGGCAGGGAGCGTGCCCAGGGGGTAGGGCGTGCCCTCCACCCTTGTGGTCTCCTCGTGACTCTTTCGGACTACTTTTAATTTTTCCTAATTTTTTAATGATTCCAAAACGGAGAAAATTTGCTATTAGAACAGTTTTGGAGATGGTTTACTTACCGTACCACATACCTATTCCTTTTCCGAGTCTGAATCGTTCGGGAAAGTATCCCTTATGTACTCCTCTGGTGTTATGGTATTAATTATATTTGCTTAAACATCTATGGGAGTACCTGAGATATAATGTTGGTTGTTTGACCGTATACCACCTTTGAGTTTGTGCCTTCAGCTTTGTTGATTTTGATGGCACCGGAACGATAGACCTCCTCGATAATGTAAGGGCCTTCCCATTTAGAGAGAAGTTTTCCTGTAAATCTTAAATGAGAGTTGTATAGCAAAAGATGATCACCTACATTAAACTCGCGCTTTTGTATCCTTTTGTCATGCCATCTTTTAAACTTTTCTTTAAACAACTTAGCATTCTCATAGGCTTGGGTTCTCCATTCATCAAGCGAGCTTATGTCAAATAACCTCTTCTCACCGGCAAGTTTGAAATCATAGTTGAGCTATTTGATTGCCCAATAAGCTTTATGTTCTAGTTTAAGAGGTAAGTGACAAGCCTTTCCATAAACCATTTTATATGGAGACATACTCATAGGGTTTTTATAAGCAGTTCTATAATCCCATAATGCATCATCAAGTTTCTTAGACCAATTCTTTCTAGATCTATTACAGTCTTTTGCAAAATCAATTTAGTCTCTCTATTGCCCAATTCTACTTGACCACTAGACTGAGGATGATATGGAGATGAAATTATGTGGTTAACATCATATTTAGCAAGCAATTTAAGGAAAGCACCATGAATAAAATGTGAACCACCATCAGTCATTAAATATCTAGGGACTCCAAATCTCGGAAAAATAACTTGTTTAAGCATCTTGATAGAGGTGTCATGATCAGCACAACTAGTTGGAATAGCTTCTACCCACTTAGTAACGTAATCAACAGCAACTAAAATATGTGTATACCCATTAGAGGAAGGAAAAGGTCCCATATAATCAAAGCCCCAAACATCAAACGGTTCAATAACAAGTGAATAGTTCATAGGCATTTCCTGACATCTACGAATATTACCAATTCTCTGGCATTCATCACAAGACAAGACAAACTTACGAGCATCTTTGAAGAGAGTAGGCCAATGAAAACCAGATTCAATACCTTGTGTGCAGTTCTATCTCCAGCATGGTGTCCTCCGTAAGACTCGGAGTGGCACTTGCGTAGGATATGTTCCTGTGCATGCTCAGGTACACAATATCTAATAACACCATCTACTCCTTCTATATAAAGGTGTGGGTCATCCCAAAAGTAATGTCTTAAATCATAGAAAAACTTTTTCTTTTGCTAGTATGTGAAACTAGGTGGTATAAATTTAGCAACAATGTAATTAGCATAATCAGCATACCAAGGAGTATTACGAGAAGCATTTGTGACAGATAATTGCTCATTAGGAAAGCTATCATCAATATGCAGTGGGTCATCAAGAACATTTTCTAACCTAGACAAGTTGTCTGCAACGGAGTTCTCAACTCCCTTTCTATGAATAATATGCAAATCAAATTCTTGCAGCAAGAGTACCCATCTAATAAGTCTAGGTTAGCATCTTTCTTTTCCATAAGATATTTAATAGCAGCATGATCAGTGTGAACAGTTACTTTGGAATCAATAATATAAAATCTGAACTTATCACAAGCAAAAACAACTGCTAAAAATTATTTTTCAGTAGTAGCATAGTTTCTCTGGGCACTATCTAGAGTTTTACTAGAATAATGAATAACATTCAATTTCTTATCAACTCTTTTCCCTAGAACAGCACCAACAGCATAATCACTAGCATCACACATAATTTCAAAATGTAAATTCCAATCAGGTGGTTGAACAATAGGTGCAGAAATCAAGGCTTTCTTGAGTATTTCAAATGCTTCTACACAATCATCATCAAAAACAAAAGTAACATCTTTTCGCAAGAGATTAGTGAGAGGCCTAGAAATTTTAGAGAAGTCTCTAATAAACCTCCTATAGAAACCATCATGACCAAGGAAACTTCTTATACCTTTGATATCTTTAGGACACGACATCTTTTGAATAGCGTCTACTTTAGCTTTATCAACTTCAATACCTCTTTCAGAAATTTTATGCCCCAAGACAATACCATCATTGGCCATAAAGTGGTACTTCTCCTAATTCAAGAAAAGATTAGTTTCTTCACATCTCTGCAAAACTCGATCAAGGTTGCTTAAGCAATCATCAAAAGAAGTTCCAAAAATGGAGAAATCATCCATGAAAACCTCAACAATATTTCATAAAATCCTAAGAATATAGCAGTCATACATCTTTGAAAGGTAGCAGGTGCATTGCATAAACCAAAAGGCATACATCTATAAGCAAAGGTACCGAAAGGGCAAGTAAAAGTGGTCTTTTCCTGATCATCTTTTGACACAGGTATTTAAGAGAAACCAGAATAACCATCTAGAAAGCAAAAATTTGTATGTTTGGATAGTCTTTCTAGCATTTAATCAATAAAAGATAGAGGGTAATGATCTTTTCTAGTAGCTTTATATAACTTGTGGAAATCAATTACCATTCTATAACCTGTAACAATTCTTTGTGGGATCAACTCATTCTTATCATTAGGAACAACAGCAATACCTCCCTTCTTAGGGACACAATGAACGGGACTTACCCATCTACTATCGGCAATAGGATAAATTATACCTACCTCCAGAAGCTTTAATATTTCATTTCTTACCACTTCTTTCATCTAAGGATTTAACCACCATTGATGATCAACAACTGGTTTAGCATTGGGCTCCAAATTAATTTTGTGCTGACATAGAGTGGGACTAATGCCCTAAAGATCATCAAGAGTATTTCCAATAGAGGCACAGTGCTTTTTTAGAGTTTTAAATAATTTCTTTTCTTCATGCTCTGAAAGGTTAGCACTAATGATAACAGGATATGTCTTCTTTTCATCCAGATAAGCATATTTTAAAGTGTCAGGTAATTGTTTAAGCTCAAAGACGGGATCACCCTTGGGTGGAGGAGGATCTACAAGGATTTCAACAGGCAAATTGTGTTTCAAAATAGGCCCTTGATTAAAGAATATTTCATCTAATTCCTTTCTTTCATTCATAAACATATCATTTTCATGGTTTAGCAAATATTGTTCTAAGGGGTCGGTAGGAGGCACGACAACAGAAGAAAGACCAATAATTTCATCCTTACTAGGCAATTCTTTATCATAGGGTTGCCTATGAAATTTAGAGAAATTAAAATCATGAGACATATCCCCTAAACCAACAGTAACAATATCTTCCTCGTAGTCTATCTTAGCATTAACAGTATTCAAGAAAGGTCTACCAAATATAATGGGACAAAAATCTTCTTGTGGGGAAGCAAGAAAAATAAAATCAGTAGGGTATCTTATTTTCCCACACAAGACTTCAACATCTCTAACAATCCCAACTGGCGAAATAGTGTCTCTATTGGCAATCTTAATAGTAACATCAATACCTTCTATTTCAGCAGGTGCAATATCATTCATAATTTCTTTATATAAAGTAAAAGGAATTGCACTCACACTAGCATCCACAACACATAAGCCATGATAACAATGATCTCCTATTTTAACAGAAACAACAGACATGCCAACAATAGGTTTATGCTTATCTTTAGTATCGGGTTTAGCAATTCTAGCAGCTTCATCACAGAAATAAATAAAATACCCATCAATATTATCGACCAAGAGATCTTTAACCATAGCAATACTAGGTTCAACTTCAATTTGTTCAGGTGGGTGTAGGTGTTCTAGTATGACTCTTACGAACCACATTTGAAGCTTTAGCATGATCCTTTGTTCTAACATGGAAATGTGGTTTCTCAATATAAGGAGTAGGAACAATAGGATCAACATTATAAGTAATAGTTTCTTCTTCAACTTTAGTAGGTTCTACTACTTTCACTTTGATGGGAGGATGATATTTAAACCACTTCTCCTTAGGGAGAACAACATGAGTAGCAAATGTGGTAGGAATCGGATCCCTAGCAGGGCGTGGTCTCAAGTTGTAGGGGTGGAAGGAGGGATGGCGTGGAGGAAGGCGTGGTCGCCGGTGCCGGGGCACCATCATTGCGTGTGCGCGTGCGAGAGAGAGTGCAGCGGTGGCTAGGGATAGGTCTCCCGGCTCCCTAAGGAAGCCGAGAAAATATGATTGCTTCTTGCTTAATCCCAAAATGGGTCCTTACATGAGTTTATATAATCCTCCTAATAAGATAATTGGGTTGTCAGTGTACAGAAGTAGCGGCTCTACCTTGTACCCCTTTACCTGTGCACGGGCAGTCAGAGTCGCGCCCGCGGCCACACTGAGCAGGGCAGAGGAGGAGAGCCGAGGCCACAAGTCAACCAAGCAACGCCAAGACGGAGACACAAAGAGCAAGAAGGTGAGGCAGACTCCCCCGGCAAGACCCTTGCCGAGGCGGCCTCCACAGTCCCGGCAAGAGCCTTGCTAGGGCAACTTGCCCAAACACCAGCCGGGCGCGCCACCCTTGAGCCCGAGGTTTCCAACATCATCAACCACATTGGAACCAAGGCTCGGGAGGCGCCTCCGTGGTAGCATGCAGATCTTTGTGAAGATCATTAACACACAAGATCACATGAGGACAAAAAGACAACGATCCTCGGCAAGATCCTTGCCAAGGAAATCCACGAGGCCTCCGGCAAGATCCTTGCCGGGGATAACCGCGACACCACAGCAAGACCCTTGCCGGGGCCCCGGCAAGACCCTTGCCGAGGACATCAGCGGGGCCGCGGCCAGGCCCGCGCCCGCCAAGGTTCCACCGCCGTTCCCATGCAGCTGCCAGTCCAGCCAGCCTGGCAAGCACCTGTGTGGCGACGCGCGGCCGCGAGACCAGCTCAGCAAGCACCTGCGTGGTGGCATGCAGATCTTCGTGAAGACACTACCACCGCGCCAAGTCAGCAGCCTGCCAGCCTACATGGCACTGCCCGCCCCGCTGGCCTGGACGCGTGTTGAAGCAAGCTGAGGCGGCAGCAAAGCGAGGGGACACCTAAGGGGCGCATTTAATGCGTCTTGTCCCGTAATGACAGTCTATAAGCTTGTACACTGTACCGTTTCCACCTCCTCTGTGCCACTGTGGCATCCCCTTTTTTCCTATAAAAGGAGGTCCGAGGCATACTGGAGGGGGATTCGACTTTTTGAGCAAGTCACGCATCGTAGCTAGCTCAAGAACACTGAAATACACACCAAAGCAGGATTAGGGTATTACGTGATCCCAGCGGCCCGAACCTGGGTAAACGACCTTTGTGCTGGCTCTTAGACCCGCTCTTCTCACGACCCCGCGCACGCCGACCAAAGTAGGGATTCCAGTGATCCCATAGGTGTCATTCCCACCGACATCTTTGGCGCGGCAGGCAGGGGCGCGCAGCTGTGAGAATCTAGTCTAGCGGCTAGTTGAGCAGTCCTTCATCGCCATGGCTTCCAAGGAAGAAGGCGATCGAATGGGTGGCATCATCTACGGATGCAGCAGACGCTCGCGCGGCGACAGAAAAGCTAAGTCACGCAAAACCTTTGTGCAATTCTTCTTATATACGATTATTCTCCTTGGAGATCTCTCCCTCTGTATGAGAAACCTGCACGCAACGGGCCCCTTCCACTATTGGCAACTCCTTTGTTCTGTGTCGAGTCTGCTGAACAGTTCAAGCGGCTGTGTCGAGAATGGCAGGATAGCCTTCCACTATTGCAACGCTCTCATCCTGTTTTAAGTCCGCTCAACAGTTCGGGCGGCCGCGCTGAGAACGGTAAGGTGGCTCACCCGGCAGCAAGCACACCCGGCAGGCTATTGAGGATCTGTCCTCAAGGCGCCGCGGCTGAGTTTACGCACTGGCAAGCCAACCCACGTAATGTAGGGTGGACATACGGAGAGAGAGATCAAATCCGAAAATAACATGCATCGTTTCAAAAGTACTGCAGAGTTATGTTACATCAATTGTTCCTGCGGTTCTAACTAAAGATAAAAAATGTCTTGGTCGTGAACCTGCAGCGGCGATGAGAAATGGGGTGCCTAGTCCCGGCGCTGGCCCTCCACCCTCTCGATTCCGTCCACATGGCTGATGATAGGCTTGATACGCTCCTTGAGCAGCGCGAGGTCCATATCCTCCGGCAAGCTCTCCAGCGCGGCGTCGAAGTCGAGGTTAGGGTACCAGTATACCACCTTGGTGAGGACCTTGTTCAGGGCACCCTGTCAAAGCTTCCGGGCCTCATGGGCCAGAGAGCTCGCTCTATTAGAGCGAAACTGCTCCAGGGCTCCAAGAACGCCCTCGAAGAACAGGGTCAGCTTGGCATTGGGGCTCACGTTCGGCTCTGGGGTGTACCTCCCATTCGACATCCCCATAGCAGCCAGCTTCTCGGTGATCTTGTTGGCGATGTCGACGAGGCGGCTGATCCAGAGGTTCTCGCCCTTCACGAAATCTTCGTGGTTGGCGGCTTTGTTCTTCTGCAGATGCCTCTCCTTCTCCAGGCTCTTGGTCAGGGTCTCCTCTCGAGCCTTGACCTCCGAAAGCGTCCCCTCAAGACCCTCCAGCTTCAGCTTCAGGTCCTTGATGGAGTCGTTGGCGCGAGTGAGGAGCTCGGCCTTGTCGAAGACTGCGGCCTGCGCCTCCGTCAAGGCGCAGCTGACCATGTCCTTCTCCTTCGCCAGCTGCTCGGCCCTGCTCTTGAGGCCGTCCCACTCCGCCTCTAGCTCCTTCACCTTGTCGCCGTGGGCCAGAGCTTGAGCATCAAGTTCTTCTTTGTGTTTCTGCTCCAGCTCCCTGGTCTGCTGCGCGATGAGCTTCTCGACCTCCTTGTCCTTGCCACGGAGTGTGGCGGCGAGCGCCGCCTCGCGAGCGACGAGGTCCTCCTCCTGGGAGTTCAGCTCGGCCTGGTGCTGGGACCGGGCGGCCTCGTTCCTGCTAGCCTCTTCCCTCGCCACCTCCTGGGCCTTCTCGATGTCGGCCTGCTTCTAGAGGAGCTCCTGCTTGCGCTCGGCCAGCTGGTCTTGGGCAGCCTTCAGCTCTTCGTGGGCCTGGCGGAACCAGGCCTGCGCCTCGGTGACGCGCTCCTTGAGATTCGCCTCTACCTTGTCTGCCGCCGCCTCCCTAGACTTCGCCTTCTCTAGTCGGGCGCGGCGGAGCGCCTGGAGCTTCCAGAAGTTGGCGCCCATGGCCCAAAGAAGCTGCTCCTCCTGGGTACCGCTGCCACCGGTGCTCGGTTTGTTGACAACCTTGAGCCCAGCGGCGGCGAGCACCTCATCGTCGAACACCTCCCCCTCGGCCGGCGCCATGGTACCCACCATCCCTAGAAGGTGGACGAACAAGTTGTCGCCCACCTTCAAGTACCTGCCCGAGCCAGAGGAAGCGGAGGAGGAGGGTTGATCGTCAACCATCTCCTCCTCAGCAGCGGCCTTGCCGGCCTCCTCGGCGGCAGCCTTGCCGCTCTCTCCAGCAGGCCGCTTGCCGACGTCCTCAGCAGCGGTCTCGGCGGCCTCCTCGGCGGTGATCTTATCGGCCTCGGCCTTGGCCTCCTTGGGGACCTCCATGATGACGGTGTCGACGTCCTCCTGGTCCGCCAAGGGAGGATCTGGATGCCGGAAAGGAGAATGAGTCAAGCCCAAGATCAAGGCTCGAAAAAGAAAGAAGGAAATGTAGGAAGAAAAAGCAGGTGGCTTACCCGTGTCGGGTTGAGAAGAAGTGGCCCCTCCCCGCCAACATCTGTTGCCAGGGCAGATCCACCAGTGCCCAAGTCCTCCTCCTCCTCCTCCGTGCGCATGGGCTCGGTGCTCGGCGCCCCTGCCGGGGACGCCCCTCGGGGCGGTGTGGTTGATGGGGGCGGCGTGTTGGGTGCTACCTCTTGAGCACTGCGTTGGTTTTCCCCTGAAGAGGAAAGGGTGATACGTTGAGACGTATCATTGGGGGTGGCCCTCGGTGGCTCCTCCTGCTGCCGTCCTCCTCCTGCAGCCACGGCGAGGTCAGTGCCAAAAGATCGTACCCCCGCGCACGTTGATGAGGAGTAAGTGGTGGACGCACGCTGGGGGCTGAGCCGGGGGCTGCACCGGGGGCTGTTGTCCGGGCTGATCTCCACCATCGGCGTGTGCGAAGCGCCCGCCGATGCCCTGGCCCTCTTCTCCACTCTCTGGGCCAGTGTCTCCCTGTCCCTGCAAAGATGAAAACAAGTCACGAAAAGTGGTGCAGTCTGAAAGAGCGGAGGTGAAGAAGGGCGGGCACTTACTCGTCCTCCGCCTCCTCTTCCGCTGCCCTCCTTTTCCTCCTCGGGCTGAGAGACCCGAAATCAAAGACGACCTCTGGGTCGACATCTGTGAGAGGAGGGGAAGGGGATGTGGTCCGGCGACGCTTGGACAAAGAAGAGGCGGTCGCCTTCTTCTTCGCCACCGCGGTCTTCACCGTCTTCTTCGCTGCTGCGGCTCTCGTCTGGCACACGGACTCCCTCTGGGCCCCTTGCCGCGGTTCGGTCTTCCTGGGCTGGACCGGCTTTCCAAAGCTGGCCCGCCGCAGCACACGTCGTCTTCCCATGGCCGAAGGATCGTCGGCCTCGGCCTCTTCCTTGGTCGACTCCTCGGCCACCTCCTCAATAGGGGGGCCCTGATGTTGGCACCGCCGGCCTCCCCGGTAGACCCCACCCACTAGGCGAGCTCCCTCTCCTCCGCGACCACGTCGGCCTCATCCTCCATGCTGCCACCGCTGCCGACCTCCATGATGAGCTGCGCCTCCGC
Source organism: Aegilops umbellulata (assembly GCA_032464435.1). NCBI lineage: Eukaryota > Viridiplantae > Streptophyta > Magnoliopsida > Poales > Poaceae > Aegilops > Aegilops umbellulata. Next base: position 161,523,327 of record CP136057.1, on the reverse strand, counting down.
CGCCCTGGCGGTGATGTTGTCGATATCCGCCTGGGAGGTGTCCTCGACGAGCAGCGGCTCGTTCTGGTCATAGTCCTCCGACAAGTTGTCGAAGAACTCCTGCACGTCACGTGCCGGGGGCTCGACACAGGACGGGTCAAGGACGTGCGCATTGAAGACCGGCATCATCTCGAGAATGGCGGCCTAGCACGTGTTGTTGCTCAGCGGGAACACACCCGGCGGCAACCCAAACAGGGGATCCTTGATGACCTTGCCGGCCTTCGCGACCCTGCCGGTCCTCTCCACCCTGCCGTTGGCGAACACATCAAGCTGGAAGAGCCTCTGGTAGAAATGGGCATCTCCCGCCACCATAAAGTTGTGCTTCAGGCCGGGGCGGAGCCTCATGATGTCGGCCGCGTTCCTGAAGTCCCAGGTCGGCCTCCCCTTGTTGTGCAGCGGGGTGATTCGGCGGTGGATGAAGTCTGCCCCAATCATCTCGAGGGTGAGCCCGGCCGTGGTAAGGTGATGGATCCTTGTGGTGGCGATCGAAAGCTTCCCGTCGTTGGCATCGACGTCGCTCCAGTCCTCGCCGCGGGTCGGCGGGCTCTGACACAACTGACAGAACTTTGGCGGGTTCTTCTCCTCGATCCAGCACCACCGACCCCGCCACTCCTCCCACCTCTCCTTGTGGGCACCCTCTGGATACGTGCCTTTCTCTTGGACCCTCAGGATCCAGGAGATGCTTCCGGAGAGGGCGCCCCCTGGCTGGAGGCGAGGGGAGAAGTAGTGGCGGAAGAGCGTCGTGCTAGGAAGCACCTCGGCGAAGCCCTCACAAAGATGGGCAAAGAGCCCCATGCACGCCACGGCGTTCGGCGTAAGATCCGAAAGCAGAAGCCGAAAGTGCGCATGACGTCATTGAAGAAATTAGAAAAAGGGGGCAGAGCCCGCAGGAGAAGAAATCGACAAAGAAGGGGTGCCGATTTGGGCCGGCCTTGATGCAGTCGGCGGGGATGACGCGTGTGGCAGGGTGCGCCATCGTCTCCATCGCCCATAGAGGCCTGAAGAAGTCCTTGAGGTGGAATACGTCGACCGACGACGGGAGAAGTAGGCAAACTATGCCCGCCGCACCGCCGCCTCATTCTCTGGCGTCTCCCTCTCCACGGCATCCTTGGCTGCCCCCTTGCCCTTGCCAGTCTTGGGCGCCATGGGGCTAGGCGAAGGCAAATGATCGCAAGTGATGGGGCCGCAGCAGTGACAAGCAGCAGCGAGAGCTCGAGGAGGAAGAAGATGGGGACAGCGGTGCCAAGATTGGAGAAAGCACAGAGGGTAAATGAGCAGCGCGCGTGCGGTTATTCCTTTTTATGGGGAAGGCGTGGGCCGCCTCTTTACCATTTACTACGACATGATGCCCGCATGCAGCAGGCGCCCCATGCATGCCCCCCACGTCACACACGACCCTCCACGCCCCGCCTGCCCGCGCACCTTTCTAGGCCTAGCCCAACAACGTGTCGCGCTTATGTGTGGCCCAGACTAGGGGGCTCCTGTCTTTGTACAGAAGTAGGGGCTCTACCTTGTACCCCTTTACCTGTGCACGGGCAGTCAGAGCCGCGCCCGCGGCCACACTAGGCAGGGCAGAGGAGGAGAGCTGAGGCCACAAGACAATCAAGCAACGCCAAGACAGAGACGCAAAGAGCAAGAAGGTGAGGCAGACTCCCCCGGGAAGACCCTTGCCGGGGCGGCCTCCGTAGTCCCGGCAAGAACCCTGCCGGGGCAACTTGCCCAAACACCAGCGGGGCACGCCACCCTTGAGCCCGAGGTTTCCAACATCATCAACCACATTGGAACCAAGGCTCGGGAGGCGCCGCCGTGGTAGCATGCAAATCTTTGTGAAGATCATTAACATGCAAGATCAGATGTGGACTAGAAGACGACGATCCTCGGCAAGATCCTTGCCAAAGAAATCCACGAGGCCTCTGGCAAGATCCTTGCCGGGGATGACTGCGACACCACGGCATGACCCTTGTCGGGGCCCCGGCAAGACCCTTGCCGAGGACATCAGTGGGGTCGCGGCCAAGCCTGCGCCCGCCAAGGTTCCACCGCCGCTCCCATGCAGCTGCTAGTCCAGCCAGCCAGGCGAGCACCTGCGTGGCGACGCGCGGCCTCGAGGCCAGCTCAGCAAGCACCTGCGTGGTGGCATGCAAATCTTCGTGAAGACGCTGCCACCGCGCGAACTCATCAGTCTGCCAGCCTAAATGGCGCTGCCCGCCCCGCTGGCCTGGACGTGTGTCGAAGCAAGGCGAGGCGGCAGCAAACCGGGGGGACACCTAAGGGGCGCATTTAATGCATCTTATCCCATAATGATAGGTGATAACCTTGTACACTGTACCCTTTCCACCTCCTGTGTGCCACTGTGGCATCCCCTTTTTTCCTATAAAAAGGAGGCCCGAGGCGTACTGGAGGGGGATTCGCCTTTTTGAGCAAGTCATGCATCGTAGCTAGCTCAAGAACACTGAAATACACACCAAAGCAAGATTAGGGTATTACGCGATCCCCGCGGCCCGAACCTAGGTAAACGACCTTTGTGCTGGCCCTTAGACCCGCTCTTCTCACGACCCCGCGCCCGCCACCCACAGTAGGGATTCCAGTGATCCCATAGGTGTCGTTCCCACCGACATGGGCTAAGCCCCTAATAACGAGAAGATAAAGTGGGCCTCAACTAACTGGGCTAAGCCCCTAATATGTCGGTCATAACATCTCTCCCCGCCTGCACAAACAGCTCGTCCTTGAGCTGGAAGGCGGGGAAGATCAATGGTCGTCAAACAGCTCCGCGTCAAATGGGGCGGGCTGTTCGCCGAGCCCGGCGGTGGCGGGGTCCTCAATGTAGTCTGCAGCATCTAGGTAGAAGAGTCATGGGAAGACGTGGTCCAGTACGTAGGGTTTGTCGCAGTTGAAGCACCACCCTTGGCAGCAACACTCGAGTTGCTCGGCCGGGTTGAGCCGGTGGAACGGGCGTGCCGTAGCCGCGGTGATGGGCGCCACGGAAGCCTGGGTAGGCTGACCCTACACGGGAACTTCCGGCCAGGGTGGCGGCCCAGCGGCCCGGGGCGGTGGCACCTGCTGGATGGCCATCGTGCGATGCTCGAACGCGCGGGCGTAGTACATGGCCATTGGAGGTCCTTTGGCCCACGCATCTCCACGTCCATGCGAATGTGGTCCGATAGGCCGCCGACGAAGACACTACTAGGGAAAACCCTATACACAAAACCTTAGCAGCAGCGCAGCTCAAAAAGGAGCGCTGCTGGTGATTAGCAGTAGCGCGGGTGCGGAAAACCCGCTACTGACAAGCGCTTAGCAGTAGCACGCTCGGCGTAACCCGCGCTACTACAAATATCGACCGACAGTGCCCACCCAACTCCATTTAGCAGCAGCGCGGTGCCGCGAGCCGCGCTACTACTATGCTGTAGTAGTAACGCGGTTTTTCTGAAGTCGCTGCTGCTAATTTTCAAATTGGGCACACTTTTGGTCCCGGTTAGCAGTAGCGCTTGTACCGAAAGCGCGCTGCTGCTACTTTCTTAGCAGAAGCGCATTTTACGTCCCACGCTACTGCTAATCCACACCCACCACCTTTTCCCCACCCGTCCTCCCCCTCCCCCTCCCCCTCCGCTCCCTTTCCCCTACCTCTCCCACTCTCACTCTTCTTCTTCCTCAATACTTCTCCCCCATTAATCTCCCTCTTCTACCTACCTTTCTCTATCTTCCTTACTCCTACCTAACTACACCACCTCCATTAATGCATCTCCTTTCTCTTTTTCCTTCCCCTCCACTAGTTGAAGTTTTCTCCTCCCAAATTAGGTAGCTAGGTAGATTTAGCATTTAGTTAAGTGACCTATTTGCCCCCTAACTAGATCTATCTTTGTCAAGAAGAGCTTTGTGCACTTTTGATCTCCCTACATCATCATGTCCACCGTGTGCTCGATCTCGAGATATAGGTGATTAAAATTTCATGCTTTTGCAAAATGGAAATATGTTTATGTGTGTGTGATATGTTTATGGAAATTGTGCGTGTGGCATGAGTTGATGCCAAATTGTGCTTTTGAGTTGCCTATGTTTTGTCGAAATGTCGATTTATTTCCGTTTCGGTGAATTCCGGGCAAACTATAGATCTATATATGTCCTATTTTTAAGGAAGGTCATGCCGAATTTTTCTATGACTTTGATGCATGCACGCATTTTTATAATCAATTTGTTTATTATTACCGTGCAGAGTTGACGATGGTCAGTGGAACGATGGTGGACAGGTGGCTGCGGTCGACGGTGCAGGGCATGAAAGAAAATAACCGGATAGAGGTTTTATGTCCGTGTCGAAAATGCAAAGGAATAGTTTGGCTCGACCCCCATGACGATGGTCGTGTCGAAGCACACCTGCTCATGACTGGTTTCATGGATGGCTATACTCGGTGGATAATTGAAGATGAGGATGACGATGTTGAGGATGCCGACAGGGCAGGCAATGATGACACGGGGCAAGACAAAGAGATGATTGATAATGGCGGCGGGGAAGAGGCCGGACATGGCGGCGGAGAAGGGGCTGGACATGGCGACGGAGAATGGGTCGGACATGGCGGCGGAGAGAATGACATGGACTCCACGCAGCAGATTTCGTCGATACTAAGTTCCATCGTGCGGGACCCTCATGTTCAAGCATTGCTTCGCAAGGAGACGAGTACTGAGAGAGCTGCTTCTAGATAGGAGGCTAAGATGGAGCAACTGGTGGTAGACTCGAACACTCCATTGTATGATGGTTACAATCCTGAGGTGACCCGCTTGAGTTTCACGCTCCAACTCCTAAAGGCGAAGGCTAAAAACAAATGGACCGACACTAGCCTCGATGAGCATCTCAAGTACCTAAAGGATGTTCTTCCCGCGGGTAATCTGTGTCCTAGTAGTGTTGATGAGGCCAAGAAGATCGTGTGCCCCCTTGATCTGCCACACGTTAGATACCATCCATGCATCAACGATTGCATAATTTATCGAAAGGAGCACGTGGAAAAAACAAGCTGTCCGGTGTGCAATGCTTCTCGATACAAGAAGGCCGGGAAGAAATGTCCCTAGAAAGTGGTATGGTACTTACCGATCACTCGCCGTCTCTAGAGGTATTTGTAGATCCCAAGGAAGCAAAGCTAATGCGCTGGCACGCGGAGAGGAAGAAGCCCGACGATGGAGATGATCCGAAGCTGAGACACGTCAAGGATGGAAGCCAGTGGAGAGCGTTGAACAGCTTCTATCAGTATTTTGAATGTGATGCAAGGATCATCGTGCTCAGCGCGTGTACCGATGGCATGAATCCGTTTGGCAACCAGAACACCAACCATAGCACATGGCCCGTGTTTGTATGGATGTACAACCTCCCCCATGGTTGTGCATGAAATCGAAGTACATTCACATGAGCATGCTTATTCAAGGGCCGAAACAACCAGGAAATAATATTAATTTGTATCTGGGGCTACTTCAAGAGGAGTTAGACACGTTATGGAACACACCGGCCAAGACATGGGACGCCAGCAAAGGCGAGTATTTCAACATGTGAGCCGCGCTGATCACGACAGTGCAGGACTATCTCAGTTAAGGATATGTGGCAGGCCAGGTGTGCCATGGATATTGCGGATGCACGCGGTGCATGGATGATACGACGTCTCAGCAGCTAACGTCAAGGAAAGATGGCGGGTCTGGGAAAATCGTGTACATGGAGCATCGAAGATGGCTCAAACAGGACGACCCGTGGAGAAACCGTGGAGATCTATTCAATGGTCACGCTGAGCATCGAGGACCTCCACGTAAGCGGAGCGGTGCCGAAATCGATGAGCTGTTGAAAAACTGGAAGGAGTGCCCCGCACTGGGAAAGACGATGAGAAAGGCGCGGGAGCCGCTGCTGAAGGTATGGAAGACGAGGTCTGTGTTCTGGGACTTGGAGTACTAGCACAAACTCGATACACCTCATTGCCTTGATCAAATGCATATCTGTAAGAATGTCCTTGAGAGCTTGCTCGCAACACTGATGAACATGCCGGATAAGACCAAGGATGGGCCGAAGGCAAGAAAAGACTTGCAAGATTCGAAAATCAGGGAAGATCTGCACATGCTGCCCCATAAAATGTCAGACAAGACAGAGACGGAGACAGAGCACAAGAGAAGAAGGGAAAGAAAATAAAGAAAGAGGATTATTGCCCCCTTCTTCCTTCACCTTAAGTCAGGCTGAGATCGATCAAATCTTTAAGTGCCTGCTGACGAGCCAAAATGCTGTTGGCGTGGCACGCCAGTGCCTGTAAGCGGTCGGCGAACTTTGGCACCAAGGTGAGGAACGAAGGACGTGTTGGAAATGTTGCATGCAATTTCAAAAAAATTCCTACGCTCACGCAAGATCTATCTAGGAGATGCACAACAATGAGAGGGGGAGAGTGTATCTACGTACTCTCGTAGACCGAAAGTGGAAGCGTTTGATAACGCGGTTGATGTAGTCGAACTTCTTCTTGACGGCACCTCTGAGTTCTACACACATTCAGCTCGATGACATCCCTAGAACTCTTGATCCAGCAAAGTGTCGAGGGAGAGTTGTGTCAGCACGATGGCATGGTGACGGTGATGGTGAAGTGGTCCACGTAGGGCTTCGCCTAAGCACTACGTGAATATGACCGGAGGCGTAAACTGTGGAGGGGGGTGCCGCACACGGATAGGAGTCAATATTGTGTGTTCTAGGTGCCTACCCCCTTTGTCGGTGTCAAAACCGGCGGATCTCGGGTAGGGGGTCCCGAACTGTGCGTCTAAGGTGGATGGTAATAGGAGGCAAGGGACACAATGTTTACCCAGGTTCGAGCCCTCACAATGGAGGTAATACCCTACTTGCTCCTTGATTGATCTTGATGATATGAGTAGTACAAGAGTTGATCTACCATGAGATCGTAGAGGCTAAACCCTAGAAGCTAGCCTATGGTATGATTGTTGATGTCCTACGGACTAAACCCTCCGATTTATATAGACACCGGAGGGGGCTAGAGTTACACAGAGACGGTTACAATGGGAGGAGATCTACATATCCGTATCGCCAAGCTTGCCTTCCACGCCAAGGAGAGTCCCATCCGGACACGAGACGAAGTCTTCAATCTTGTATCTTCATAGTCCAACAGTCCGGCCAAACGATATAGTCCGGCTGTCCGGATACCCCTAATCCAGGACTCCCTCAGTAGCCCCTGAACCAGGCTTCAATGACGATGAGTCCGGTGCGCAGATTGTCTTCGGCATTGCAAGGCGGGTTCTTCCTCCGAATACTCCATAGAAGATCTTGAACACAAGAATAGTGTCCGGCTCTGCAAAACAAGTTCCACATACCATCGTAGAGAGAATAATATTTCCACAAATCTTGTCTGCTGATGCATCTTGAGGCATGACGTTATGCCACGGCTCGGTCATTATTCGAACCGTTTTTCTCAACCAGCCTCAGCGCATATTGTGAGGCGGTTTCCTTGGCACGTCTTGTCGAAGCAGAGATTGTGTCCCCTTATCACGGGATTCTCATCAATACAGATGTGGGTAACCCAACCGCGCCATCAATTGTGGCGTTTGGGGAATAAGCGAGTTTACTAGGCAGGTGGGGAGGCGCATGGTTTCGTCCGGCCTTATAAAGGGATAAGGGTTCACCTTTTTCACCCATGCCATCTTCCTCCTCGCACACCCATTCTCGCGCACTCGAGCTCCAACACCCAAGTTTGCGTATTTCTCCTCAAACCGCCCCAAGCATGTCCGGAGCGGGAGGCAAGTGGATGAAATCCTCCATCATGGAGGAGGACATCAAGAAGCTGCGGGGAGCCAGATACTTGGCCGCGGATATCGCACACCGGCTGCCCGACGCAGGGCAGATCGTCCCTACCCCGAAACCTCACGAGAGGGTAGTTTTCTTCACCCACTTCGTCCGCCAACTGGGATTTCCTCTCCACCCAATCGTCTTCGGCGTCATGTTCTACTATAGGTTGGACTTCCATGATCTGGCCCCGAACTTCATCCTCAACATCTCGGCGTTTATCGTCGTGTGCGAGGCCTTCCTCCGCGTCCGGCCCCACTTCGGCCTGTGGTTGAAGACCTTCAATGTTAAACCAAAGGTTGTGGGCGGTCAGCAAGCGGAATGCGGAGGCGCCATGGTGGGCAAAATGCCCAATGTCACATGGCTTGAGGGCTCCTATGTGGAGACCATAAAGGGGTGGCAATAGGGGTGGTTCTACATCACCGAGCCGCGCGACACCAACTGGGTGGCGGCCCCCGAGTTCAGATCCGGAATCCCCACTAGGCTCACCTCCTTGAAGGAGAAGGGCCTGTCCTAGATCCACCGATGGAGATGACCAGACTCCAGAAATGTATCCGAAACATGATAAGCAAGAAACTCATGCTTGTCAACGTGGTCCAGGTCATACACTTCCGCCGGATCCTCCCGTGTCAACGACGGGCATTCAATTTGTGGGAGTTCGACCTGGCCCAGCACCAGACGCTGCACGAGCTTTTTGACACGACGCACAAAGATGTCTGGAGGGTGTTGTTCAAGGGCGCCGAGGTACCTCCTTCCCTTACCAAGGACCGCGGACTTAGCGCGAAGCGCCCTGCGAATCCGGTAAGTTCTCTACACCTTATAGGGTATTTTATTCTCCCTAGTTTAATCATGTGCGAGATCTAAGCTCCCATGCCTTTGACTGGACTGGGTGGAGACAGCCGAGCAGATTGACTGCCCAGCCCCCCTGCCCGAAGATCCAGCAGACACTCTCCTGTCGGAGATGTTGACTCCGGCACCTTATGAGGTGCCGGAGAAGAAGACCAAGAAGAAGGCCACGGGGACCCGAAAGGGTCTCCGGCGTTAGGTGATATCAGACTCATTGTCCAATAACTCCAAGACGCACTCCTCCCATGAAGACGAGGAGGAGGACGAAAGTTCTCCCCCCCCCAACCAGGGGTGATAAGAAAAGGAAGGCCGCCCCAACTCGGGAGGCGGAAGGGTCCAAGAAGAAGAGGACCCTCCTTCCGGACTGCTCCACGACCGCCGCCTACAACGACAACGAGTGGTTGCCCAGGGACAAGCCCCTGGCAAAGTCGTAAGTATCTGGATACCATAGTAATTCATGATAAGTTTCTATTGCACTGCTTCACCTTACGCCGAACATGATTATGTAGTCCGACCCAAGCCCGTATCGACGTATCTTCGTCGGACGGTTCTTTGGACCCGTCGGATATAAGTAGCGGTTCTCTTCCGACCGCCTCCACCCCTTGCCCTACGGACAACACTGAGGTGTTGTCTAAAAAGGCACCGGGACGAGGGGAGGTAGTTCACGAGACGCCTCAGGGCGACCTTACGGACCCTGGGCGCAAAGGGAGCAAGACTCCCATGGGCTCCAGGTTCGGACCCCAGCCGAACACCGCGCCGGAACCATCGATGGTTCCTTACTCCGGCAGGCGACCCCCTATTAAGAGGGGCAAGCCGCCCGTGCCGGTGATCTCTGTCCATCCAGAGGCACTGTACAACTTGTTGGAAGTGCTTCAAGGCGCTTCCATCACCGAACAGCACCACACTATCATGAGTGCGGTGATCGAGAAGGTTCGGTCCGCCAAAAACGAACTGACTGAAGCGTGCACAAGCCTCCTAACAGGCTTTCAGGTAAATAATTATAGGAAAATGTTGCCGCATAGACAGTAGCCCCTGATGCTCTGTTTGGCGTTCACGAAGAAAGGCCGAATAGAGGATCAAATCATGACTCGGGAGTCTAATTCGAATATGTCTATTTGTATATGCAGGCTTCACTGCTGGCCGCTGCCGCATGTACCGCGGAGGTCGCTGCGCTGCAGCAGGACCTTGAGTTGTCCAAGGAGGAGCTAGGCCTTATCAAGAGGTAGCTCGAAGAGAACAAAGGTAAGCAAGACCTTGTCTATATGAAAAAGGAATTGGTTGCAAAATAATTGGATCATCATGAATGTACCAGGGCCACGACCGAAGTGGCGACCCTGAAGAAGGCGTTGTCCGAGGCTGAAAACAAAGCGGCCCGGGAGCGCATTGAGCGAGAGAAATAAGAGGCCCGAGTGGGCGAGGTGCAGCATGAGCTCCAGGCCCTCGTCAAGAAGCACGAGGCCTTGGAGCTTGACTCGAAGACGCAGGAGTTCGAGCTTGCAAAGGCCCTCAAAAGTGCAAAAAATGCCAAGGCCAAAGCCCAGAAGGCCCTCCAGGAAATTGAGGCGGTGAAAAAGATAGTGGCGGGCAAGGAATTCATTATGGAAAGTAGGCATACGAAAGAAAATTTCCTTTTACTTACCTGAGTTCGGAGCTCTCCAGGAGCGTTCGCAGATCTGCCCCGTAGTGTGTCTGATGCCGCGGAGTTCTACCGGGCCGAGGAGGGAAGCTCAACGGAGAAATTGTTTTGGTCTCAGTATACTGGGACCGAACACCCGATGCCCGTGAGCGACCAGCTGAAGCAACTGGTCGAGCTCCACAAGGCGTCCGAACAGGCCATGAGGGGCCTTATAGTCCGGATGTGGCTTGGCGATTCCCTTCCCAACAGCTACTTCGCCCTGGTGAGGCAGCTTGTGGATGCCTGCCCACGGCTGGAAGTCATCAAGCGGTCCGTCTACATCGAAGGTGCACGCAGGGCTTTTGCCCGTGCGATGGTGCACTGGGCGAAGATGGACGCCAAGAAGCTGGTGAAGGAGGGGCCGCCGCAGGGCAAGGAACATCGCCACCCCGAAATGTATTATGAAGGTGTCCTGAAGGGTGCCCGTCTCGTGGCGGACGAGTGTACCAAAGATGTAATCTTTGAATGAACTTTCTCATGTGATCCTTGTATTTATTAAAACTAGTTCATGTTCGTTATGCAACGCTTTTGTATTTAAAATATTACCTTCTGTGCGGCCGTTTATAAATTCTGAGAGTTGCTAGTCGTCGGCTTCTGCCCCCATGCAACTAGCGCTGGGATGTTCGGGATAAATCTGACCACTCTTTTTCCCATTCTTGGGTCCTTCGAGGGAGGTGTTCAGCGCAACGAACCAGGCAATCGGACTATAATGCTTTATCGCTCTCACTTAGCCATAGAAGTCTGCAATTTTAAATTTTGGTGAAGCCCCTAGTCTTTGGAAGGCCGAATTTGGGGCGCTATACACGCCTAAGCCGGACAAGGCCGGCTCCTCGCCCGAAGCGGAAAAAGTCTTTAGGGACTTGAGACCTCTCAAACAGCGACCAGCTCTCGCCTCATCATGCCAGTCAGTTTTAGCTTTCTCTACTTAGGTGCTCGGCCGGAAGAACCGGGGCACAATCGCAGTAGTTCTCCCAGTGCTAACTTAGCCGATATAGCGGAACGTAAGGTACCAAAACATGGGAGCCGGGCAAACCCAAATATTGATCCAAGACATGATTCGGAGTTGATGCATATAATGCTATAAGTTCAGGCTGCCGCACTGTCGAAAGTGTTCAGACTTCTCACGCCGAATTATGGGGTATACGGAAGCCCCTGACGTATTGGCCATACCAGAGTGTACGGGTGCTGATTGTCATAGATGAACATATATATAAAAGAATATAGGATGCAATGATAGACTAGTACTATGCATTGTTTATTTAAGAAATGCGTTAAAGCATACTGATACAAGTAGTGCGGTAAGCAAAAAATAGGACTATTTGACATGTCCCATCCAAGGGCCAGCTGCGGACTGGTCTTAAAACAGGTATTTAACTCGTTATCAGAGACCACCTGGGGATTCCGTTGTACAACGTAGCTTCCTGCCCCCTTGGGTGTTGTATCATGTGTCCGGCTACCGTACTGCCGGATAGGGCTTCCAGAGAGTAGAGTCCTGAAAGAGAGAGAGTGATAAACGTAGTAAGCCCCTAGTGCGGTTCAGCCGCATTGTGGGACGCGCCGTGATCGTGCCCCCGCCTATACCCATGGTATGTTTAATGCGTAATTATGCACGCGCAGGACGGACTTTGCCATTGTACTGAGACAAGGGCGGGGGCCGAATTGCTAGGCGAGCTCTGAGTGTGCCAGCCGATCCTCTTGCAGGTTACTCCGGACGCGCTTAACGGTGTCCGGGGGCTTGATCGCCGAACTGGTGGATTGCCTCAAAAGGCTGCTTTGCGCTTCTGCTGCGAGGGCCGCAGTGTGCTCCTCCGTACGGAGCGAGCATTCTGTGTTTCCATTGACTGTGATGACCCCCCTAGGTCCTGGCATCTTTTAGCCTAAGGTATGCGTAATGCGGTACCGCATTGAATCTTGCGAATGCGGTGCGCCCGAGAAGTGCGTGATAGCCGCTGCGGAACGGGACGATATCGAAGATTAGCTCCTCGCTTCGGAAGTTGTCCGGAGTTCCGAAGACCACTTCTAGTGTGATTGAGCCCATACAATGGGCCTCTACACCTGGGATGACGCCTTTAAAGTTCGTTTTGGTGGGTTTGATCCTCGAGGGGTCTATACCCATTTTGCGCACTGTGTCCTGGTAAAGCAGGTTCAGGCTGCTGCCGCCGTCCATAAGGACTCGAGTGAGGTGAAATCCGTCGATGATTGGGTCTAAGAACAATGCGGTAGATCTGCCATGACGTATACTCGTGAGGTGGTCCCTGCAATCAAAGGTGATCGGACAATAGGACCATGGGTTGAACTTTGGGGCGACGGGCTCCATCGCATATACGTCCCTTAGTGCACGCTTCCGCTCCCTCTTGGGGATGTGGGTTGCGTATATCATGTTCACCGTCCTTACTTGTGGGGGGAACCTCTTCTGTCCTCCCGTGTTTGGCGGCCGGGGCTCCTCCTTGTCATCGCTGTGCAGCCCCTTGTCCTTATTTTCGGTGTTTAACTTGTCGGCCTGCTTGAACACCCAGCGTTCTCAGTTGGTGTGATTGGCTGGTTGTCTGGGGTGTCGTGTATTTGGCACGAGCGATCGATTATGCGGTCTAGACTGGACGGGCCCGGAGTGCTTCTTTTGAATGCCTTTTTCTACTGACCGGGTTTAGAGCCTCTGAATCCGGCATTAACTGCCATATCCTCGGCGTTATTGCCGTTATTGCGGCGTTTATGTTTGTTGCGACGTGGCTTGCCGTTACTATCCTTGGTATCCGAAGTGCCAAGGTTCCCTGATATGTTGTTGCTGTGAGCCAGCCAGCTATCCTCTCCCGCGCAAAAGCGGGTCATGAGTGTAGTGAGGGCTGCCATTGATTTCGGCTTTTCCTAGCCGAGGTGCCGGGCAAGCCACTCATCACGGATGTTGTGCTTAAATGCCGCTAAGGCCTCTGCATCCGGACAGTCGACAATTTGATTTTTCTTGGTTAAGAACTGAGTCCAGAATTTCCTGGCCGATTCCCCTGGCTGCTGAATTATGTGGCTCAGGTCATCGGCGTCTGGTGGTCGCACATATGTGCCCTGGAAGTTGTCGAGGAATGCGTCTTCCAGATCCTCCCAATAGCCGACGGAGTCTGCTGGCAAGCTATTCAGCCAATGCTGAGCTGGTCCTTTAAGTTTTAACGGGACGTACTTGATGGCATTTAGATCGTCGCCGCGAGCCATGTGGATGTGGAGGAGGAAATCCTCGATCCATATCGCGGGATCTGTTGTACCATCGTATGATTCGATATTTACGGGTTTAAAACCCTCTGGGAATTCATGATCCATTACTTCGTCAGTGAAGCATAGGGGGTGTGCGGCACCTCTGTGCTGGGCTATATCGCGGCGCAGCTCGTATGAGTCTTGCCTGCTGTATTTGGCCCGACCGGATTTACTTTTACTGTATCCGGCGTGACGGTCACCGTCCCGTGTAGGGGCTCACCCCCGTGATCCATAGATCGATCTTGCGTGTTTTGCCATGTCTTCCAATACATCTCGTAGGTCTCGCTTGTTTCCCGGTGCCTTGGTATGTTTGTTTGAATGGTGGCGGGGTGCAAACTGATTTTTAGGCTGGACTGCCTCTCTATCTTGGCCACGGGGTGGCCAATCAGCCACATCGTATGCTGGTGATGTAGGTTTCCATGCTTCCTCCTCAAGTCAGGGTAGCAACCTGCGCTTTGAGTGATTCTTGGAGGGGCGTTCGAGTTCGTATTCCTCGGCTGCAAGGACTTCAGTCCATCTATCTGCTAGCAAGTCCTGATCAGCTCGAAGTTGTTGCTGTTTTTTCTTCAGGCTCTTTGCTGTGGCTATAAGCCGGCGCTTCAAGCTCTCCTGCACGACGGGATCCTCAGGTACGATAAATTATTCGTCTTCGAGGCTCACTTCCTCTTCGTAGGGAGGCATGTAATTGTCCTCCTCTCCCTCTGCCGCTCGCTCCAGAGGGCTGGCTTGTTCATCCTCCTGCTCTGGATCCTGCTGGAGGGGCTTGTCATCATCTTCGGCACTGTCCGGAGTACTACTATCTCCTGTGCCGGTATCACCGGTTTTGCTATGGCAAGACTTAGAGCGGCGCCGCTGATGACGGCGCTTAGGTTGCTTCTTGGAGGGGTCATCCTCCGTTGTCCTGTCGCCATTGCCTTATTTGGGTGTATCCACCATGTATATATCGTATGATGAGGTTGTGGTCCAGTGCCCCGTGGGGGAGAGGGGGCATCCTAGGGGGCACCCAAGTAGGAGGAATCCTACTTGGGGCCCTAATCCTATTCGGCCCCCCTTACCATAATTCCTGAAGGGGGGAGGAAGGAGGAGGGGGAAGAGAAGGAAGGGGGAGGCCAAATCCCTCCCCTTCCTTTCTCTCTTCTCCTCTTTCCTTCCCCCTCTATTTCGGCCTACATGGGGTGCACCAGCCCCTTAGGGGCTGGTCTGTCCCAATCTTGGCCCATGAGGCCCATGTAGTTGCCGGGGGGATGCCCAGAACCCCTTCCGGCGACCCGATACGTACCCGGTACCCCCAAACACTTTTGGTGTCCGAATACTATCATCATATATATCAATCTTTACCTCTCAACCATTTTGAGACTCCTCGCATGTCCGTGATCTCATCCGGGACTCCGGACAACATTCGGTCACCAAATCACATAACTCATATAATACAAATCGTCATCGAACATTAAGCATGCGGACCCTACGGGTTCGAGAACTATGTAGACATGACCAAGACACCTCTCCGGTCAATGACCAATAGAGGAACCTAGATGCTCATAATGGCTCCCACATATTCTATGAAGATCTTTATCGGTCGAACCGTTATGACAACATACGTTATTCCCTTTGTCATTGGTATGTTACTTGCCCGAGATTCGATCGTTGGTATCTTCATACCTAGTTCAATCTCAATACCGGCAAGTCTCTTTAATCATTTCGTAATGCATCATCCCGCAACTAACTCATTAGTCACATTGCTTGCAAGGCTTCTTATGATGTGCATTACCGAGAGGGCCCACAGATACCTCTTCGATACTCGGAGTGACAAATCCTAATATCGATCTATGCCAACCCAACAAACACCTTCGGAGATACCTGTACAACATCTTTATAATCACCCAGTTACGTTGCGACGTTTGATAGCACACAATGCATTCTTCCAGTATCTGGGAGTTTCATAATCTCATATTTGGAGGAATATGTATTTGACATGAAGAAAGCAGTAGCAATAAAATTGAACGATCATTATACTAAGCTAACGAATGGGTATTTTCCATCACATCATTCTCCTAATGATGTAATCCCGTTCATCAAATGATAAGACATGTCTATGGCTAGGAAACTTAACCATCTTTGATTAATGAGCTAGTCAAGTAGAGGCATACTAGAGACACGGTGTTTTATCTATGTATCCAGACATGTATCATATTTTCGGTTAATACAATTCTAGCATTAATAATAAACATTTATCATGAAATAAAAATATAAAATAACAACTTATTATTGCCTCTAGGGCATATTTTCTTCAGTATCCCACTTGCACTAGAGTCAATAATCTAGTTCACGTCGCTATGTGATTTAACACCAATAGTTCACATCGTCATGTGATTAACACCCATAGTTCACATCACCATGTGACCAACACCCAAAGGGTTTACTAGAGTCAATAATCTAGTTCACATCGCCATGTGATTAACACCCAACGAGTATTGAGCTGTGATCATGTTTTGCTTGTGAGAGAAGTTTAGTCAATTGGTCTGTCACATTTAGATCCATAGGTATTTTGCAAATTTCTATGTCTACAATGCTCTGCATGGTGCTACTCTAGCTAATTGCTCCCACTTTCAATATGTATCCAGACTGAGACTCAAGTCATCTAGATTAGTGATTAAAGCTTGCATCATCATAACCCTTTATGATGAACCCTTTATCACCTCCATAACCGAGAAACATTTCCTTAGTCCTCTAAGGATAATTGTGACCGCTATCTAGTGATCTACTCCTAGATCACTATTGTACCCCCTTGCCAAACTCATTGGCAAGGCACACAACAGGTCTGGTACACAACATGGCATACTCTATCTTCTGCCGTGATCGGGCTTTAAGTCTTACTCAACTTAACACCTTGCAATACAGACAAGAACCC
This sequence comes from Aegilops umbellulata, assembly GCA_032464435.1. Lineage (NCBI taxonomy): Eukaryota > Viridiplantae > Streptophyta > Magnoliopsida > Poales > Poaceae > Aegilops > Aegilops umbellulata. The sequence continues at coordinate 161,506,830 of CP136057.1, read as the reverse complement.
TTCCTTTGACCGATCCATTTTGAACTTATTCAAAACTTTGTCAAGGTATGTGCTTTGTGAAAGTCCTATTAAGCGTCTTGATATATCTCTATAGATCTTGATGCTCAATATATAAGTAGCTCACTACTGCAGGATGCTGCTAACGCGACACTACAATCAGAGACCCTTCGAGAAACTGTGTGCAATGCAATAATTGCAAACGGTGGTGTCAGAGAACCGTCAAAAATGTCCAAAACGTTTGCGATGACCGATGCATCAAACACGGTTCATGTTTTAGTTGCGTGTGTGATGCAGGGCATATGGTTGATTCGGCAGAACTGTCTGTGATGAGGAAGAACAACAGAAACGGGCAGCCATATCAATGTGTGTGTGATATATGGCATACAATTCCCTCCGATGAACTATGTGCTATTAGGGAATGCAACAGAAACGGTCAGCCAGATCAAGGTGTGTGGGATATATGGCATACAGTTCACTCGGACAAACTATTTTTGATTAGGCAAAAGAACGGAAACGGTTCATCTTAACAAACGATTCGTGTAAACCAGATGTGTGTGATACGTAGCAAACAACCCACTTGGATGAACTGTTTGGGATGAGAAATTATAACACAGACGGTTACTATAGTAAGTTCGTGTGTGATAGTGGGCAGACACATACACGTACATCCGAGAACAAGGGCCCATGTTTCGCGCTTCCGATGCGTGGCATACGATTGATCCAAAAGAACTGTTTGCGATGAGACAGAACAACAAAAACGAGGCTTTGTGGGCCCAGAACCATCAATAAATTTTGACTTTTTTTCTCCTCACATTGCAGATTACAACGCAATAGGTCATTGCAAATCTATTCAGACAGATCAAACGTATATGTGTTCACACTTAGCAACGGGCTATAAAAGCTACCCACTCAAAAATTACTTCACATTTCCTCTCCTCATCACCTAAAAGAATGGTCTTTCCAGTCTAGTCATTCCGCCATGACCGGTAGGAGGAGTTTCGGGTGGGCATATAACCAGATAGCAAAGACCAAGGCCGTTGAAGCACTTGAGAGGTCCCGCTGCGAACCGGCAGCCGCAGCTGCAGCAGAGAGGTCATGCCGCGAAGCGGCAGCCGCAGCCGCAGCAGAGATGTCCCGACGCACCACGGAGCCCTCGAACGAGCTCTCACGTGCATGTGAGGGCTCTCACAAGCGCACTCTCCGCATCGGTGATCGCGGCGAGCTGGCATTGCTGAAGTCCTTGACCGGCGACGATGACATTCTCGCTGGCCTCATTAAATAGAAGGAGCTGATGGACGGCTTGATGAAGCTACTCAAGATCAGCGATGCCTCGGTTGACAAGGCAACCGGCCTCGTCGACCAACTCATGGGTGACAATGCGAAGCTCCTCAAGGCGCTCACCAAGAAGGAGGAGGAGGCCGCCGGCTGGAAGATGCTGCATGAGCAGAGCAGTGCCTCGGTTATGACGCTGATAGCGATCATCGAGGAACTAATGGGTGACTTGAGGAAGATCCGGATCAAGCGCGAGCAGGAGGTGGAGGAATCTGTGGCTGCTCTCCAGCAAAGCCGTGAGGAATTGAGGATGGAGCTGGAGGATGTCATCGCCCGGCGATCCATCGAAGAGTAGATATAGCAGCGATCTAGATCGTTGTCTATGATTTCCTTCTTCTCTTGCCCCCGTCTTCCGAACTTTGCCGCATGTGCCATTTTAAACTTATGCAAGCTAAAGGCGGGTGAGTTTATTTAGAAATTAGGACAAACCGTGTGCGATAACCAGCTAGCTAGAAATATAAAAAGAAACTACCTGCCATGACCGTTGCAAAAATCGGCAGTTCCACCACTTTTCCTTTTTATTATTATCATACACGCATATTCTTATTGGACCGTGCGCAATCTTGGGCACTCCCGCCCCGCATCAATGCATTTACACAAATTTTAGTAGCTGTCGTACTTCAGCCGTCGCCCACACTCCTCCAGCACCGACCTTATAGTAAAATTGCAGTAGCTGGGGCATTTGAACCATCGCCCTCCCTCGTCCACCACCATCTCCGCCCACCATTACTAAAATTTTCAGTAGCCGTGACGTATCCTCAAAGACCACAATCCCCCACCAGAGTCCCCCCACCCGCCCCTCCCCCCTCGAACCCTAGCTCGCGGCCGCTGCCGCCGCCGCCGCCAACACATGCTGGTCTACCCATTCCTCCTAGCTTAGATAATAAAGTTCAGGTTACCCAGCTATTCCCATACCGTCGCCCCACTCCCCTAAGTTTTTAGATGAGGCCTGCAGTGTCCCTTCCCGCCAGATCCACATCCCCTGCTCCAGAATGTCGAAACCTAAGCTCGACCACGTATCCCGGGTAGCCCGATGAGTGTTCAGCCAAGAAGTGGGTTATCATGGCCTCTCCGGCGGATGTTGGCGAGGTGGCCGCCGTTCGCCCTGACTTATCGATCCCGGAGCAACACGTCACCACGGAAGCCGGTGAATACGTTGACTATGTTGCCATGTCGAAGGCTTCATGTCAGCCGTCTTGCGTATTACTGTATCTCGGGAAAGCTGGCTACAACATCAAGCTCGTCGACAGCGACGGCTTCACGCGGGCCATGTCACAGGTTACGTGGTCCATCCCCAACCTCTCTGGTTCAACCGCTGTCGATCTCTTCGACGGCGCTGCCGCTGATCTCCTCCACCAAGCGGTCAAGGATTTGCGATCCTTATACGCCATCGAGCCCATTTTGTCATTTCTGAAGGACACGTTCTACGGCAGCGGCTTGGAATCCTAAATTGCCAAGTCAGATCTCATCGACCACGACCACGACCACGACGAGGGCACCCACAAAGGTTCTTCTACCATGGGTCTATGCTCTTCCAATTGGAAGGGTCCCGTCCATGAAATGTGAGGTAACATCCTATCAGTAAATCTTACCTTTTCTAGCTTGCCAACCCGTACCCTTTGTTGTACTAGCATTTGTCGTGCGGTGCTATAACTGTGTCATGTTTAATTATTTCAGTTATGCAAAATGTACTGTTCAATAGGGCTATCTGATGTTTAAGTGTGAATTGTCCAATTCAGTTTCACGAATGGCTATATTTGGTTGTTTATAGTGAGAAGATGCCTTGTTTATCTATGTTTGGTTATTAGGTTGGTTGCAGTGAGCATTTTTCCAGTTATTGAGCCGATGCCTTGTTTATATGTATTTTGTCTTAGTTTGGTTGAAGTGAGCATTTGTCCAGTTATCAAGCACATGCCTTGTTTATCTGTATTTGGTTATTAGGTTGCATTTTTTTAGCATTTTTCCAGTTTTCAAGCAGATGCCTTGTTTATCTGTATTTGCTTGTTAGATTGATTGTTGTGAACATTTGTCCAGTTTTCAAGCATATGCCCTAGTTATCTTTATTTGCTTGTTAGATTGGTTCCAGTGAGACTCTGTCAAGTTTTCAATGCCTATATTTGGTTGTTATACTGATCATTTATGCCTTGTTTATTTTAGTCATTCACAATGTGTTGTTCATTATGTGCAAGTCAGAACTGTGCCGCTCGACTGCATCAATACTAGTTTGAATGGCTATATTTGGTTCCAGTTATGCCTGGTGTAGTTAACGCATGCCCTTAATTTTAGTTTTACACATTTATCCAATGATGTTTAAGCATTATCTATGTTCTATTAATTTTCAACAATACTAGTTTGAATTGCACTATTTGATGGCTGTTAAGCCTGCTATCGGTAACATTGCCTTCCATTTTATATATGCTTTAACAACATGCTGAAACCAACACATTCAAGCTATCATTTGGAGATGATATTTTTTACCTTTGCTATATTTTTTTGATGTTAAGGTTGTCGTACTTTTCATGCCTTTCCACTACTTATGCAGGACAGTAACGGGAGTGGCCACCATTTTCCGTCGAGGTTAGCTTCATCCCTCGGCTTGTACTCCCCCATCGTTCCATAATGTAGTGCATATAGATCCAGGCCTGGACACTTGTTAGCTTCTAATACTGACTTGTTGCTTGTAGGTACATATGCCCTTGGCAAGGATCCACACATCGACCCTTTTTGTGTATGGGGCAATGAGATATTCATGAACAAGCATCAAGTGAGGAAACTGATAAGGATTATTAGCAAAAAGATACAAATGGTGGCAAGCAAATTATTTGTTTATGCTCTATCCAACACAATAGTGAGCTGTAGGATCGTAACTACAAACTCCATAGCCTTCTCTTTTTACTGCCCATAATGAGTTGTTAGACTACAATGTCCAAATCTTTTTCGTTCGCGGTGGTTCCCGAAGCAGTTCACTCAAGATTACCTTGCAAAGTACATGATTGGTGGACACACAATGAAGGTTAAAGTATTTCGTCCAGACTACAATGAGCATCGAGAAGTTATAATGAAGACAGTGAAGGATGGACGGGCAGCCATCACAAGGGGTTGTCCTAGAGTCGTGCGCGCATTACGCATGGAGGAGGGCACAATATGGGCATTCCGCTTCAGCTTCTCCAGCAACCAGAATTTCATTCGCCTCTCTCTATACAGTCTTTAGTACATCTGTGGTTCACAATTCTTTACTTGGTGCTCCTGTAGTTCTTCGGGTATATGTACATGTGCATCGAATTATGCATTCGTGGTTGAACCTATATTTGTAATAAACCTAGTTGGATATGGAATAAGTGATTGCCTACTTTCAAATTCAAAAATGTGTTTTTTTTAATTAGGGATTAATAAGCGATTAATTAGGGATCAATTAGGGATTACACTTCACATGGTTTGCAACAGCAAAACGTCTGCGATAGACGTGGGGATCAGACACGTTTCTAAGATTCACTATGTGTGTGATCAATCTCCACCGCACACACGATCAGCCAGGAAAAAATGTGTGCGATTAATCTCCACTACACACACGATCAGCCTAGAAGAAACGTGTGCGATTAACAACGGCATCGCACACAGTTCTTTCTTATTAAATGTTTGTGATAGTCACCTTATCACACAGGCTTCAAAATTATTGATTGTTTGTGATGTTGTGTGCATCGCAAATGTTTGATACTTCTTGGATTAACTATGTGGGATGTACATACTAACGGAAACATATTCCTTGGATGGACTGTGTGGAATGTACATACGAACGGAAACGTTTAACGGAGGTTGTCTGTGTGGGATGTACTTAAGACCAAAAATGATTTCACCTGTATAATTGTTTTTTGAGCACTATTGTACGTATAACCGTGTTTGCTCAGTCGCCGGTCGCACATGACCTCATTTTACTGTGCGTGTGTGCCAGGAGGGCATATCCCTGACGGTTTCTTGGTCGTGTGGGAAGGCCCCCCCCCCTATCACAATCACTCACTAGGAGACAGTTCCAAATGTCGTCGCGTAAAGGGGTTAAAAACCGTTTGTATAGCAGCACCGACGCATACCAGTGTAAACTAGTGGTAAAACAAGAAACTAAAAGATTCAATGGCAAGATCTAAGATATACCTTCAAGCACTAACCTCCCCGGCAACGACGCCCGATAAGAGCTTGATGTCTACTATGCAACCTTCTTCTTATAGACTCGTGTTGGGCCTCCAAGCGCAGAGTTTTGTAGGACAACAGAAAATTCCCTCAAGTCGACAACCTAAGGTTTATCAATCCGTGGGAGGCGTAGGATGAAGATGGTCTCTCTCAAACAACCCTGCAACCAAATATCAAAGAGTCTCTTGTGTCCCCAACACACCCAATACAATGGTAAATTGTATAGGTGCACTAGTTCGGCAAAGAGATGGTGATACAAGTGTAATATGGATGGTAGATATAGGTTTTTGTAATATGAAAAATATAAAAACAACAAGGTAACTAGTAACAAAAGTGAGCGAAAATGGTATTGCAATGCTTGGAAACAAGGCCTAGGGTTCGTACTTTCACTAGTGCAAGTTCTCTCAACAATGATAACATAATTGGATCATATAACAATCCCTCAACGTGTGACAAAAGTCACTCCAAAGTTCCTATCGCGGAGAACATAAGATGAAATTGCTTGTAGGGTACGAAACCACCTCAAAGTTATTCTTTCCGATCAATCCATTGAGCTATTCCCATAAGTGCCACAAACAACCCTAGAGTTCGTAGTAAAATAACACCATCTGACACACATCAATCAAACCCTAATGTCACCTAGATACTCCAATGTTACCACAAGTATCCGTGGGTCAATTATATGACATGCATCAAACAACTTCAGATTCATAATATTCAATCCAACACAAAGAACATCAAGGAGTGTCCCAAGATTTCAACCGGAGAAACAAGGACGAAAACGTGCATCAACACCTATGCATAGATTACCCCAATGTCACCTTAAGAATCCGCAGGTTGAGTGCCAAAACATACATCATGTGAATCAATAGAATACCCCATTGTCATCACGGGTATCCCACGCAAGACATACATCAACTGTTCTCAAATCCATAATAGTATTCAATCCGATAATACTGAAACCTCAAAGGTAAAACTCAATTCATCACAAGAAGGTAGAGGGGGAGAAACACCATATGATCCAACTATAGTAAGAAAGCTCGCGGTACATCAAGATCATGACAAATCAAAAACACGGGAGAGAGAGATCAAACACATAGCTACTGGTACATACTGTAGGGTCGGAAGTATGTCTAGAGGGGGGGTGATTAGACTACTTGACCAAATAAAAATCTATCCTTCCAAATTTTAGTTCTTGGCAGATTTTGGCTATCTTAGCACAAGTCAAGCAATCTTCACACAATTCAAGCAAGCATGCAAAGAGTATATGAGCAGCGGAAAGTAAAGCATGCAACTTGCAAGAATGTAAAGGTAAGGGTTTGGAGGATTCAAACGCAATTGGAGACACGGATGTTTTTGTCATGGTTCCGATAGGTGGTGCTATCGTAAATCCACGTTGATGGAGACTTCAACCCATTAAGGGTAACGGTCGCGCGAGTCCACGGAGGGCTCCACCCACGAAGGGTCCACGAAGAAGCAACCTTGTCTATTCCATCACGGCCGTCGCCCACGAAGGACTTGCCTCACTAGCGGTAGATCTTCACGAAGTAGGCGATCTCCTTGCCCTTACAAACTCCTTGGTTCAACTCCACAATCTTGTCAGAGGCTCCCAAGTGACACATAGCCAATCTAGGAGACACCACTCTCCAAGAAGTAACAGATGGTGTGTTGATGATGAACTCCTTGCTCTTGTGCTTCAAATGATAGTCTACCCAACACTCAACTCTCTCTCACAGGATTTGGATTTGGTGGAAAGAAGATTTGAGTGGAAAGCAACTTGGGGAAGGCTAGAGATCAAGATTCATATGGTAGGAATGGAATATCTTGAGCTCAACACAAGGGTAGGTGGTTCTCTCTCAGAAAATGTGTATGGGAAGTGAAGATCTGTTCTGATGGCTCTCTCCTCGAATGAAGAGTGGGTGGAGGGGTATATATAGCCTCCACACAAAATCTAACCGTTACACACAATATGCCAAACTCGGTGGGACCGAATAGTTAAACTCGGTCGGACCGATTCAACAAACCTAGTGACCGTTAGGATTTTCGGTGGGACTGAGATGCAACTCGGTAGGACCGATATGGTTAGGGTTAGGGCATAACGTAATCTCGGCGTGACCGATTACACAAACTCGGTGGGACCGATTTTGTTAATAAGCTAACCAGAGAGTTGGTCAGCTAAACTCGGTGGCACCGATTCGCTCTTTTCGGTGAGACCGAAATGTTACGAAAGGGAAACAGTGAGTTTACATTGCAATCTCGATGGGACCGATCGCTCACTTCGGTTGGACCGAAACGTTATGAAGGGAAATAGAGAAATTGCAATCCCATCTCGGTGAGACCGAGATCCCTATCGGTGAAACCGATTTGCTAGGGTTTGTGTCGGTGTACTAGAGTAGGGGTACCCTAGTATCCCGAACTTGTGCACGGGCAGTCGCAGCCTCCCGCGGCAAGGCTTGCCGGGTGACCGCCAAGGTCCTCCGTGGTTCCTTTGAAGCCATTCAAGAACAAAATATTCAAGCCAAGGAGACAAGGCCTCGGCAAGAGGAGCTTGCCGGGAAGACCAACCAAGGCCCCGACAAGAGGAGCTTGCCGGGAAGGCCAACCAAGGCATCTCAAGGAACTTGCCACGACGCGCCATGCATCCCGGCAAGGCCCGGTGAGCGACAAGCTCCCGGACGCGACAAGACGACGACCGCGGCAAGGTGCTTGCCGCGGCGAGCCACTCAGTACCTGCGCTCCAGCACATCCACCAACGTGTCGCTCTGGGACCTTTCCAGGCGCACGTGGCGAGAGGCTGTGCAGCCAAGCGGTGCGAGGTGGCAAGCGGCGATGACGAGATAGCCATCGTGGCAAGCGGTGGCATCCCTGAGGGTACATCTTTGCACTGTTTGGGGCGACACAGACGGGCATTTAATGCCTTGTCCCCTGCCGTCAGGGTTAGGTATGATACACTGTACAAGTAGCTGTACCAACCGCAACCCCTTTTCCATTTTTGCCCTTGTCTACGTTGCCACCTGTTGGTGACCCCTTGAGCACATAAAAGGAGGCCCATGCGCAACGTAGAGGGGGGTTCGAAGGATTTGAAACTCATTCACGCTCGGTCTCGTTAGCTGCTGGTGTGTACTGTAGCACTCAGCGCTCCCGAGCTAGAACTCAATATACTCAGACATGCAGCAGTAGGGTATTACGCATCCGTGCGGCCCGAAGCTGGGTAAACTGCTCATGTGCTCGCCTCGATCTGCTCTTCGCGCGATCTCCGCCCCTCGCCGAACCGAAAGGGGCCCAGTCCGCCGGCCCCATAGGTGTCTGTGGATCAGTTTCCCCAACATCTTTGGCGTCGGTGTACTAGAGTAGGGGTACCCTAGTATCCCGAACTTGTGCACGGGCAGTCGCAGCCTCCCGCGGCAAGGCTTGCCGGGTGACCACCAAGGTCCTCCGTGGTTCCTTTGGAGCCATTCAAGAACAAAATATTCAAGCCAAGGAGACAAGGCCCCGGCAAGAGGAGCTTGCCCGGAAGACCAACCAAGGCCCCGGCAAGAGGAGCTTCCCGGGAAGGCCAACCAAGGCATCTCAAGGAACTTGCCACGACGCGCCACGCGTCCTGGCAAGGCCCGGTGAGCGACAAGCTCTCGTATGCGACAAGACAACGACCGCGGTAAGGTGCTTGCCACGGTGAGCCACTCAGTACCTGCGCTCCAGCACATCCACCAACGTGTCGCTCTGGGACCTTTCCAGGCGCACGTGGCGAGAGGCTGTGCAGCCAAGCGGTGCGAGGTGGCAAGCGGCGATGACGAGATAGCCATCATGGCAAGCGGTGGCGTCCCTGACGGTACATCTTTGCACTTTTTGGGGCGACACAGACGGGCATTTAATGCCTTGTCCCCTGCCGTCAGGGTTAGGTATGATACACTGTACAAGTAGTTGTACCAACCGGAACCCCTTTTCCATTTTTGCCCTTGTCTACGTTGCCACCTGTTGGTGACCCCTTGAGCACATAAAAGGAGGCCCATGCGCAACGTAGAGGGGGGTTCGAAGGATTCGAAACTCATTCACGCTCGGTCTCGTTAGCTTCTGGTGTGTACTATAGCACTCAGCGCTCCCGAGCTAGAACTCAATATACTCAGACATGCAGCAGTAGGGTATGACGCATCCGTGCGGCCCGAAGCTTGGTAAACTGCTCGTGTGCTCGCCTCGATCTGCTCTTCGCGCGATCTCCGCCCCTCGCCGAACCGAAAGGGGCCCGGTCCGCCGGCCCCATAGGTGTCTGTGGATCAGTTTCCCCGACATCTTTGGCGTCGGTGTACTAGAGCAGGGGTACCCTAGTATCCCGAACTTGTGCACGGGTAGTCGCATCCTCCCGCGGCAAGGCTTGCCGGGTGACCGCCAAGGTCCTCCGTGGTTCCTTTGGAGCCATTCAAGAACAAAATATTCAAGCCAAGGAGACAAGGCCCCGGCAAGAGGAGCTTGCCGGGAAGACCAACCAAGGCCCCGGCAAGAGGAGCTTGCCGGGAAGGCCAACCAAGGGATCTCAAGGAACTTGCCACGACGCGCCACGCATCCCGGCAAGGCCCGGTGAGCGACAAGCTCCCGGACGCGACAAGATGACGACCGCGGCAAGGTGCTTGCCGCGGCGAGCCACTCAGTACCTGCGCTCCAGCACATCCACCAACGTGTCGCTCTGGGACCTTTCCAGGCGCACATGGCGAGAGGCTGTGCAGCCGAGCGGTGCGAGGTGGCAAGCCGCGATGATGAGATAGCCATCGTGGCAAGCGGTGGCGTCCCTGACGATACCTCTTTGCACTGTTTGGGGCGACACAGACGGGCATTTAATGCATTTGTCCCCTGCCGTCAGGGTTAGGTATGATACACTGTACAAGTAGCTGTACCAACCGCAACCCCTTTTCCATTTTTGCCCTTGTCTACGTTGCCACCTGTTGGTGACCCCTTGAGCACATAAAAGGAGGCCCATGCACAACGTAGAGGGTGGTTCGAAGGATTCGAAACTCATTCACGCTCGGTCTCGTTAGCTGCTGGTGTGTACTGTAGCACTCAGCGCTCCCGAGCTAGAACTCAATATACTCAGACATGCAGCAGTAGGGTATGACGCGTCCGTGCGGCCCGAAGCTTGGTAAACTGCTCGTGTGCTCGCCTCGATCTGCTCTTCACGCGATCTCCGCCTCTCGCCGAACCGAAAGGGGCCCGGTCCGCCGGACCCATAGGTGTCCGTGGATCAGTTTCCCCGACATCTTTGGCGCGCCAGGTAGGGGGCGTCGAGGTTGTGTGAACCTGATCCGGCGTTCACACGAGCTAGATCTTCATCTTCTTCATCAACATGCCGCCGAAGAAGAAGGCTTCGGAGGCAGCTGTTCCGTCCGCGTCGAACCTACTACCACTGGAGCAAACGGGTGGTGGGGTAGACGCCGGCGGAGGAACGGGCGTCGACGAGGGAGCTCAAGGTGCTGCCAGGTCCAAGGACAAGGCTGCGCTGCCCATCGGCGGCGCGGTCAACTCCCACAACGATCGGGCGCACTCCAAGACCTCGGCGTCCATACATGCACCGCACCCATCTCAGGAGGCGCGGGACCAGCAGCGTCATGGTGCTCGCGATACCATACGTATGCTGGACCAAGATCGAGCTGGTGGATCTCGAGGTGCTCAAGACCAGCATGGACGCCAACACGCTGGCATGAGCCAGGCACGGTCGCCTGGACGGGATACTGCTCCTTCTAACATAGTTAGAAGTCCGAGCATATCCCGCTCCTCGCACCGTTCGCCACTGCCACCCACCACTCCAGCAGAAGCTTTGGCACGAGCTCAATTGCTCCTGGATTACCCTCCAACGGCAGACAAGATCGACGAATCGAGAGCCACCATTCAGAGTCTCATCGGCTTCGCCAACGGCGACACTCCACGGCAGCCGAGTGCATCGAAGCCGCGGCAAGATCGCCAGGCGCGGGCCGATGGCGACAGAACCGGTGGGGGTGCAATGACCGTGCACTCCCCACCCCCAAGGCCAATATCGCCGACTCGCCGGATCCACCTCGACAGCGACTCCACTGTTGGGGAACGTAGTAATTTCAAAAAAAAAATCCTACGCACACGCAAGATCATGGTGATGCATAGCAACGAGAAGGGAGAGTGTTGTCTACGTACCCTCGTAGACCGAAGCGGAAGCGTTGACACAACGTAGAGGAAGTACTCGTACGTTCTCCTCGCGATCCAACCGATCACAGCACCGTTACTCCGGCACCTCCGAGTTCTTGGCACACGTTCAGCTCGATGACGATCCCCGGGCTCCGAGCCCGCAAAGCGTCGGGGAAGAGTTCCGTCAGCACGACGGCATGGTGACGATCTTGATGTGTTACCGGCGCAGGGCTTTGCCTAAGCACTGCAACGATATTACCGAGGTGGAATTTGGTGGAAGGGGGCACCGCACACGGCTAAGGAACGATCCGTAGATCAACTTGTGTGTCTTTGGGGTGTCCCCTGCCCCCGTATATAAAGGAGCCAAGGGGGAGGGGCTGGCCGGCCAAGCCTGGCGCGCCAGGAGAGTCCTACTCCCTCTGGGAGTAGGATTCCTCCCCCCAATCCTAGTTGGACTAGGATTCTCCAAGGGGGAGAGAGAGAGAGAGGGGGCGCCCACCTATCCTAGTCCTAATAGGACTAGGGGAAGGGGGGAGGCGCACAGCCCATGAGGGCAGCCCTCTCACCTCTCCTCCAAGGCCCATGTTGGCCCATTATGCTCCCGGGGGGTTCCGGTAACCCTCCCGGTATTCCGGTAAAATCCTGATTTCACCTGGAATGCATCCGATGTCCAAACATAGGCTTCCAATATATCATTCTTTACGTCTCGACCATTTCGAGACTCCTCGTCATGTCCGTGATCACATCCGGGACTCCGAACTCCTTCGGTACATCAAAATGCATAAACTCATAATAACTGTCATCGTAACGTTAAGCGTGCGGACCCTACGGTTCGAGAACAATGTAGACATGACCGAGACACGTCTCCGGTCAATAACCAATAGCGGGACCTGGATGCCCATATTGGCTCCTACATATTCTACGAAGATCTTTATCGGTCAGACCGCATAACAACATACGTTGTTCCCTTTGTCATCGGTATGTTACTTGCCCGAGATTCGATCGTCGGTATCCAATACCTAGTTCAATCTCGTTACTGGCAAGTCTCTTTACTCGTTCCGTAATACATCATCTCGCAACTAACTCATTGGTTGCAATGCTTGCAAGGCTTTATGTGATGTGCATTACCGAGAAGGCCCTGAGATACCTCTCCGACAATCGGAGTGACAAATCCTAATCTCGAAATACGCCAACCCAATATGTACCTTTGGAGACACCTGTAGAGCACCTTTATAATCACCCAGTTACGTTGTGACGTTTGGTAGCACACAAGGTGTTCCTACGGTAAACGGGAGTTGCATAATCTCATAGTTAAAGGAACATGTATAAGTCATGGATAAAAGCAATAGCAATATACTAAACGATCGGGTGCTATGCTAATGGAATGGGTCATGTCAATCAGATCATTCAACTAATGATGTGATCTCGTTAATCAAATAACAACTCTTTGTTCATGGTTAGGAAACATAACCATCTTTGATTAATGAGCTAGTCAAGTAGAGGCATACTAGTGACACTCTGTTTGTCTATGTATTCACACATGTATTATGTTTCCATTTAATACAATTCTAGCATGAATAATAAACATCTATCATGATATGTAAGGAAATAAATAATAACTTTATTATTGCCTCTAGGGCATATTTCCTTCAGTCTCCCGCTTGCACTAGAGTCAATAATCTAGTTCACATCGCCATGTGATTTAATAGCAATAGTTCACATCACCATGTGATTAACACCCATAGTTCACATCGATATGTGACCAATACCCAAAGGGTACTAAGGTGTGATCATGTTTTGCTTGTGAGATAATTTTAGTCCACGGGTCTGTCACATTCAGATCCGTAAGTATTTTGCAAATTTCTATGTCAACAATACTCTGCACGGAGCTACTTTAGCTAATTGCTCCCACTTTCAATATGTATCTAGATTGAGACTTAGAGTCATCTAGATTAGTGTCAAAACTTGCATCGACGTAATCTTTTACGATGAACCTTTTGTCACCTCCATAATCGAGAAACATATCCTTATTCCATTAAGGATAATTTTGACCGCTGTCCAGTGATCTACTCCTAGATCACTATTGTACTCCCTTGCCAAACTCAGTGGTAGGGTATGCAATAGATCTGGTACACAGCATGGCATACTTCATAGAGCCTATGGCTGAGGCATAGGGAATGACTTTCAATCTCTTTCTATCTTCTGCCGTGGTCGGGCTTTGAGTCTTACTCAATTTCACACCTTGTAATACAGGCAAGAACTCTTTCTTTGACTGTTCCATTTTGAACTACTTAAAAATCTTTTCAAGGTATGTACTTATTGAAAAACTTATCAAGCATCTTGATCTATCTCTATAGATCTTGATGCTCAATATGTAAGCAGCTTCACCGAGGTCCTTCTTCGAAAAACTCCTTTCAAATACTCCTTTATGCTTTACAGAATAATTCTACATTATCTCCTGATCAATAATATGTCATTTACATATACTTATCAGAAATGTTGTAGTGCTCCCACTCACTTTCTTGTAAATACAGGCTTCACCGCAAGTCTGTATAAAATTATATGCTTTGATCAACTTATCAAAGCGTATATTGCAACTCCGAGATGCTTGCACCAGTCCATAGATGGATCGCTGGAGCTTGCATATTTTGTTAACACCTTCAGGATCGACAAAACCTTCTAGTTGCATCGTATACAACTCTTCTTTAATAAATCCATTAAGGAATGTAGTTTTGTTTATCCATTTGCCGGATTTCATAAAATGCGGCAATTGCTAACATGATTCGGACAGACTTAAGCATAGATACGAGTGAGAAACTCTCATCGTAGTCAACACCTTGAACTTGTCGAAAACCTTTTGCGACAATTCTAGCTTTGTAGATAGTAACACTACTATCAGTGTCCGTCTTCCTCTTCAAGATCCATTTATTTTCTTTGGCTTGCCGATCATCGGGCAAATCCATCAAAGTCCATACTTTGTTCTCATACATGGATCATATCTCAGATTTCATGGCCTCTAACCATTTCGCGGAATCTGGGCTCATCATCGCTTCCTCATAGTTCGCAAGTTCATCATGGTCTAGTAACATGACTTCCAGAACAGGATTACCGTACCACTCTGGTGCGGATCTCACTCTGGTTTACCTACGAGATTCGGTAGTAACTTGATCTGAAGTTACATGATCATCATCATTAGCTTCCTCACTAATTGGTGTAGTACTCACAAGAACAGATTTCTGTGATGAACTCCTTTCCAATAAGGGAGAAGGTACAATTACCTTATCAAGTTTTTACTTTCCTCCCACTGACTTCTTTCGAGAGAATCTCCTTCTCTAGAAAGGATCCATTCTCAGCAACAAATGTCTTGCCTTTGGATCTGTGATAGAAGGTGTACCCAACAATTTCCTTTGGGTATCCTATGAAGACATATTTCTCCGATTTAGGTTTGAGCTTATCAGGATGAAACTTTTCCATATAAGCATCACAACCCCAAACTTTAAGAAACGACAACTTTGGTTTCTTGCTAAACCACAGTTCATATTGTGTCGTCTCAACGGACTTAGATGGTGCCCCTTTTAACGTGAATGCAGCTGTCTCTAATGCATGATCCCAAAACGATATTGGTAAATCGGTAAGAAACATCATAGATTGTACTATATCCAATAAAGTACGGTTATGACGTTCGGACACACCATTATGCTATGGTGTTCCAGGTGGCATGAATTTGTGAAACTATTCCACACGGTTTTAACTGAAGGCCAAAACTCGTAACTCAAATATTTTACCTCTGCGATCATATCGTAGAAATTTTTTATTTTCTTGTTACGATGATTATCCACTTCACTCTGAAATTCTTTGAACTTTTCAAACGTTTCAGACTTATGTTTCATTAAGTAGATATACCCATATCTGCTTAAATCATCTGTGAAGTTCTAAAAATAATGATACTTGTCGCGAGCCTTAATATTCATCGGACCACATACATCAGTATGTATGATTTCCAACAAATCTGTTACTTGCTCCATTGTTCCGGAGAACGGCGTTTTAGTCATCTTGCCCAAGAGGCATGGTTCGCAAGCATCAAGTGATTCATAATCAAGTGATTCCAAAATCCCATCAGCATGGAGTTTCTTCATGCGCTTTACACCAATATGACCTAAACGGCAGTGCCACAAATAGGTTGCACCATTATCATTAACTTCGCATCTTTTGGTTTCAATATTATGAATATGTGTATCACTGCGATCGAGATCCAATGAACTATTTTCATTAGTGTGTATGACCATAGAAGGTTTTATTCATGTAAATAGAACAACAATTTATTCTCTTACTTAAATGAATAACCGTATTGCAATTAACATGATCAAATCATATTCATGCTCAACGCAAACACCAAATAACACTTATTTGGTTTCAACACTAATCCCGAAAGTATAGGGAGTGTGTGATGATGATCATATCAATCTTGGAACCACTTCCAACACACATCGTCACCTTGCCCTTTAACTAGTTTTTTTTCCATTCTGCAACTCCCGTTTCGAGTTACTAATCTTAGCAACTTGAACTAGTACCAAATACTGAGGGGTTGCTATGAACACTAGTAAAGTACACATCAATAACATGTATATCAAATATACTTATGTTCACTTTGCCATCCTTCTTATCCGCCAATCACTTGGGGTAGTTCCGCTTCCAGTGACCAGTCCCTTTGCAGTAGAAGCACTTAGTCTCAGGCTTAGGACCAGACTTGGGCTTTTTCTCTTGAGCAGCAACTTGCTTGCCGTTCTTCTTGAAGTTCCCCTTCTTTCCTTTTGCCGTTTTCTTGAAACTAGTGATCTTGTCAATCATCAACACTTGATGTTTTTCTTTGATTTCTACCTTCGCTGATTTTAGCATCGCGAAGAGCTTGGGAATATTTTCCGTTATCCCTTGCATATTATAGTTCATCACGAAGTTCTACTAACTTGGTGATGGTGACTAGAGAATTCTGTCAATCACTATCTTATCTGGAAGATTAACTCCCACTTGATTCAAGCGATTGTAGTACCCAGACAATCTGAGCACATGCTCACTAGTTGAGCGATTCTCCTCCATCTTTTAGCTATAGAACTTGTTGGAGACTTCATATCTCTCAACTCGGGTATTTGCTTGAAATATTAACTTCAACTCCTAGAACATCTCATATGCTCCATGACGTTCAGAACGTCTTTGAAGTCCCGATTCTAAGCAGTTAAGCATGGTGCACTAAACTATTAAGTAGTCATCATATTGAGCTAGCAAAACGTTCATAATGTCTGCATCTGCTCCTGCAATAGGTCCGTCACCTAGCGGTGCATCAAGGACATAATTCTTCTGTGCAGCAATGAGGATAAACCTCAGATCACGGATCCAATCCGCATCATTGCTACTAACATTTTTCAACACAACTTTCTCTAGGAACATATCAAAATAAACACAGGGAAGCAACAACGCGAGCTATTGATCTACAACATAGATATGCTAATACTACCAGGACTAAGTTCATGATAAATTCAAGTTCAATTAATCATATTACTTAAGAACTCCCACTTAGATAGACATCCCTCTAATCTTCTAAGTGATCACGTGATCCAAATCAACTAAACCATGTCCGATCATCACGTGAGATGGAGTAGTTTTCAATGGTGAACATCACTATGTTGATCATATCTACTATATGATTCACGCTCGACCTTTTGGTCTCCGTGTTCCGAGGCCATATCTGTTATATGCTAGGCTCGTCAAGTTAAACCTGAGTATTCCGCGTGTGCAACTGTTTTGCACCCGTTGTATTTGAACGTAGAGCCTATCACACCCGATCATCACGTGGTGTCTCAGCACGAAGAACTTTCGCAACGGTGCATACTCAGGGAGAACACTTCTTGATAATTTAGTGAGAGATCATCTTATAATGCTACCGTCAATCAAAGCAAGATAAGATGCATAAAAGGATAAACATCACATGCAATTAATATGAGTGATATGATATGGCCATCATCATCTCGTGCTTGTGATCTCCATCTTCGAAGCACCGTCATGATCACCATGGTCACCGGCGCGACACCTTGATCTTCATCGCAGCATCGTTGTCGTCTCGCCAATCTTATGCTTCCACGACTATCACTACCGCTTAGTAATAAAGTAAAGCATTACATCGCGATTGCATTGCATACAATAAAGCGACAACCATATGGCTCCTGCCAGTTGCCGATAACTCGGTTACAAAACATGATCATCTCATACAATAAAATTTAGCATCATGTCTTGACCATATCACATCACAACATGCCCTGCAAAAACAAGTTAGACGTCCTCTACTTTGTTGTTGCAAGTTTTACGTGGCTGCTACGGGCTTAAGCAAGAACTCATCTTACCTACGCATCAAAACCACAATGATAGTTTGTCAAATAGACTCCGTTTTAACCTTCTCAAGGACCGGGCATAGCCACACTCGGTTCAACTAAAGTTGGAGAGACAGTCTTCCGCAAGCCATCTATGTGCAAAGCACGTCGAGGGAACCGGTCTCGCGTAAGCATACGCGTAAGGTTGGTCCGGATCGTCTCGTCAAACAATACCGCTGAACCAAAGTATGACATGCTGGTAGGCAGTATGACTTGTATCGTCCACAACTCACTTGTGTTCTACTCGTGCAAATAACATCAAACCATAAAACCTAGGCTCGGATGCCACTGTTGGGGAACGTAGTAATTTCAAAAAAAAAATCCTACGCACACGCAAGATCATGGTGATGCATAGCAATGAGAAGGGAGAGTGTTGTCTACGTACCCTCGTAGACCGAAGCGGAAGCGTTGACACAACATAGAGGAAGTACTCGTACGTTCTCCTCGCGATCCAACCGATCACAGCACCGTTACTCCGGCACCTCCGAGTTCTTGGCACACGTTCAGCTCGACGACGATCCCCGGGCTCCGATCCAGCAAAGCGTCGGGGAAGAGTTCCGTCAGCACGACGGCGTGGTGACGATCTTGATGTGTTACCGGCGCAGGGCTTCGCCTAAGCACTGCAACGATATTACCGAGGTGGAATTTGGTGGAAGGGGGCACCGCACACGGCTAAGGAACGATCCGTAGATCAACTTGTGTGTCTTTGGGGTGCCCCCTGCCCCCGTATATAAAGGAGCCAAGGGGGAGGGGCTGGCCGGCCAAGCCTGGCGCGCCAGGAGAGTCCTACTCCCTCTGGGAGTAGGATTCCTCCCCCCAATCCTAGTTGGACTAGGATTCTCCAAGGGGGAGAGAGAGAGAGGGGGGGCGCCCACCTCTCCTAGTCCTAATAGGACTAGGGGAAGGGGGGAGGCGCACAGCCCATGAGGGCAGCCCTCTCACCTCTCCTCCAAGGCCCATGTTGGCCCATTATGCTCCCGGGGGGTTCCGGTAACCCTCCCGGTATTCCGGTAAAATCCTGATTTCACCTGGAATGCATCCGATGTCCAAACATAGGCTTCCAATATATCATTCTTTACGTCTCGACCATTTCGAGACTCCTCGTCATGTCCGTGATCACATCCGGGACTCCGAACTCCTTCGGTACATCAAAATGCATAAACTCATAATAACTGTCATCGTAACGTTAAGCGTGCGGACCCTACGGTTCGAGAACAATGTAGACATGACCGAGACACATCTCCGGTCAATAACCAATAGCGGGACCTGGATGCCCATATTGGCTCCTACATATTCTACGAAGATCTTTATCGGTCAGACCGCATAACAACATACGTTGTTCCCTTTGTCATCGGTATGTTACTTGCCCGAGATTCGATCGTCGGTATCCAATACCTAGTTCAATCTCGTTACTGGCAAGTCTCTTTACTCGTTCCGTAATACATCATCTCGCAACTAACTCATTGGTTGCAATGCTTGCAAGGCTTTATGTGATGTGCATTACCGAGAAGGCCCTGAGATACCTCTCCGACAATCAGAGTGACAAATCCTAATCTCGAAATACGCCAACCCAATATGTACCTTTGGAGACACCTGTAGAGCACCTTTATAATCACCCAGTTATGTTGTGACGTTTGGTAGCACACAAAGTGTTCCTACGGTAAACGGGAGTTGCATAATCTCATAGTTAAAGGAACATGTATAAGTCATGGATAAAAGCAATAGCAATATACTAAACGATCGGGTGCTATGCTAATGGAATGGGTCATGTCAATCAGATCATTCAACTAATGATGTGATCTCGTTAATCAAATAACAACTCTTTGTTCATGGTTAGGAAACATAACCATCTTTGATTAATGAGCTAGTCAAGTAGAGGCATACTAGTGACACTCTGTTTGTCTATGTATTCACACATGTATTATGTTTCCATTTAATACAATTCTAGCATGAATAATAAACATCTATCATGATATGTAAGGAAATAAATAATAACTTTATTATTGCCTCTAGGGCATATTTCCTTCATCCACCGCATCCTCGGATCCACGAGCTCGTCGCGATCAGCGCCAAGTTCTTCACGAACGACAGCAAGAAGACGCTCGTACTCGTATCGAGCGCCGAAGAGAAGCGCGGCGTCAATCAGACCTGCGCGCTGGGCCCTCTATCGACGTGCATGCGCTAGGGGAACCAGGCAACTTGCCGTACGCGGTAGGTTGCCCTGCGTTTACTCATGAGCTGCGGCAAGTCCAGTGGCCCAGCACGAAGAACTTCAAGCCAGATGTACTAGAGAAGTACGACGGCAAGTCGCATCCGTCGGAGTTCCTCGGCATCTACACCATCGCGGTGCAAGCTGTTGGGGGGCGGGACGACAAGATCCTTGCCAACTACTTCCCGCTGGTGCTCAAGCCCAACGTCAGGTCCTGGCTCATGCACTTGCCGGACAACTCCATATCCTCCTGGGCAGACTTATGCCATCAGTTTGTCAGCGGCTTTACAGGCGGCCACAAGCCTCATGGCCAAGGGAGTGACCTTCATCTGCTCGCCCAGAAGGAAGGAGAGCCCCTGCGCAAGTACATTCAGAGATTCAGCCGTGTACATTACAACATCCCAGATGTCCACCCTGCCGCGGTCATCAGCGCGTTCCATCAGAACGTGCGTAACCGCAGGATGCGGGAGGAGATGGCGATGTGCAAGATCAAGGACGTCAGTGAGCTATATGCCCTGGCCGACAAGTGTGCACGTGCTGAGGAAGGGAGGAGACTCCCCGGAGAGAATGTAGGAGCAGGAGGATCTGACAGCAAAGATGCTGCCCCGGCAAAGAAAAACCGGCGGCGGAACAATAGGAAGAAGAAAGGCAAAGATGTGCTAGTTGTTGAGCAGTCCGGCAACGGAGGTGACGCCAAGAAAGCCAAGGCTGGTAGCTCCGGCAAAGAGGTTGCCGCATGCACATACTGCCAGGCTGTGGCGGTCGCCGACAAGCAGGACGGCACCAACAAGCAGTATTGCAAGATCCACCGCACCAAGGGCCATGACCTCCAGAGTTGCAAGAAGGTCGAGCAGCTTGTCGAGCTGCAAAAGGCTGAGTACGAGCGACGCGACAAGGAGAAGGCCCAAGAAGGTGCTGGGGGATCCGGCAAGAAGCGCCCCAGCCGGGGAGGACGCCGAGGCAAGGCCAAGCAGCGGCAAGGAGACAGACCTCCCCGCGGCCGCGACAAGGATGAAGATGACGACGACGATGAAGATATGGATGATGCGGAGACCAGTGAGCAAGAGTTCCAGAAAGCCACAGAGTTCTTATGCGTTGACGGCGGTGCTTCTCTGCATACTTCACACCGCCAACTCAAACAGTGGGTGCGGGAAGTCAATGCGGCAGAACCACTTGTCGAGTCGCGCAAGCTTCTGAAATGGTCCAGCACGCCTATCATCTTTGACATTGAGGACCACCCTGATCGCACAACTGCGGTCGGGTGCTTGCCGATGTTGGTTCCACCAACTATCCGCAACCTCAAGGTCACTAAGATGCTAGTTGACAGCGGGGCCGGCTTGAACCTGATCTCCTCCGCCAGCAAGCTCGAAGAGACCGGCACATTCCAAGGAATCAATCCGGGAAGGAGCAAGCCGAAGGGAAAGATCACGTTGCCGGTCCCATTTGGCAGCGAGTTGAACTTCGGAACTGAGAGGGTCACTTTTGACGTTGCTGACTTCCCATTGCCTTACAATGGGATACTTGGCCATCCAGCACTCGCCAAATTCATGGCAGCCTCTCACTACGCATACAACATGCTGAAGATGCCAGGTCCGATAAGTGTCATCTCTGTCCCTGGCGACAAGAAGGATGCTCTTATCTGCGCCGACAAGATCTACCGGGAAGCGGAAACTGCAACAGATCGCAGATCACTTGCCGTTGAAGCTCCCGGAGGGAAGAAGAAGACCAAGTCCGGCAAGAGCTCTGATGCCCACTCCGGCAAGCGCACCTCTTCGGAGTGCTGCGCTACCGTCGAGGACGCACCATCGAGCTCCACCGGCATGTGTAAGAAGACGATGGCATCTCCGCCAGCGACCAAGAAGGTGTCCGCCAAGGAGGACGGCACTGGTGGTACCTTCACCATCAGTGCCACTCTCGACCCTAAATAGGAAAGCGCGCTCGTTGCTTTCCTGCGGGCGAATGTCAACGTGTTTGCATGGCAACCATCTGACATCCCCGGTGTTCCCAGGAAAGTAATTGAGCACCACCTTGCCGTCTGTCCTCATGCGCGGCCCGTCAAGCAGAAAGTCAGGAAACAAGCAGTGGATCGCCAAGAATTCATCGCAGAAGAAATCAAGAAGTTGGAAGCAGCAGGCCTTGTCAGAGGGGTGCTCCATCCTACGTGGTTGGCCAATCCTGTGGTCGTACGCAAGGCAAACGGGAAATGGAGGCTTTGTATCGACTTTACCGATGTCAATAAAGCTTGTCCCAAAGATCCATTTCCCTTGCCACGCATTGACCAGATTGTTGACTCCACGGCCGGATGTGACTTGCTTTCATTTCTTGACGCATACTCAGGATACCATCAGATCTTCATGGCAGAAGAGGATGAGGAGAAGACCGCATTCATTACTCCACGTGGCACATACTGTTTCATACGGATGCCCTTCGGATTAAAGAATGCTGGTTCAACATTTGCAAGGGTAGTCCATACCGCTTTTGAGCCACAGATACACAGAAATGTGGAAGCCTACATGGATGACATAGTGGTCAAGAGCAAGGACAGGGCTACTCTGATTCAAGATTTAGACGAAACCTTTGCAAATCTGCGCAAGATCAACCTCAAGCTTAACCCCGAGAAGTGCGTGTTTGGAGTCCCCTCCGGCAAGCTTCTCGGGTTCTTCGTGTCTCAGTGGGGAATTGAAGCCAATCCCGACAAGATCAAGGCCATTGAGCAGATTGAAGCACCAAAGCGCGTCAAGGATGTACGAAAACTTGCCGGTTGCGTGCCTGCTCTCAGCAGGTTTATCTCTAGGTCTGCTGAGCGCGCCCTGCCGTTTTTCAAAATTTTGAAAAAGGCAGGTCCAATGAAATGGACTCCGGAAGCGGACGCTGCGCTGCGGGACTTGAAGAGATACCTGTCCTCCACTCCAACACTTATCGCACCTAAGCCACAGGAGAAGTTGCTGCTATATTTAGCGGCAACCAATCAAGTGGTTAGTGCTGCGTTAGTAGCAGAGAGGGAAGCGGATGATGAGCCAGCAACCACGGCAGATGCATCCAGCGACAAGCAGGGGGCTTCGCCGACAAGCTCTGGTCCCGACAAAGATGGATCTGCGTAGGTGCGCGAGGAGATACAGAAGAAAATGGTGCAGCGCCCAGTTTACTTTGACAGCTCCCTTCTGCAGGGGGCTAGGTCAAGGTACTCTGGTGTGCAGAAGTTACTTTTCGGCCTTCTCATGGCCTCAAGAAAGCTGCACCATTACTTCCAAGCACATGAGATTACGGTTGTCACTCGTTTTCCGCTGAAGAGGATACTGCAGAATCCAGAAGCAACAGGCAGGATTGTCGAGTGGGCACTGGAACTGTCAAGCTTCGGCCTCAAGTTTGAGAGCACTTCAACTACCCAGAGCAGAGCATTGGCAGAGTTCATAGCAGAGTGGACGCCAACACCAGATGAAGAAATTCCAGAGACGAGCATCCCCATCAAGGAAGCAAGCAAAGAGTGGCTGGTGTACTTTGATGGTGCCTTCTCGCTGCAAGGCGCCGGTGCGGGCGTGCTGCTTGTCGCACCCACCGGAGAGCACCTCAAGTACGTAGTCTAGATGCACTTTCCCAGGGAGCAAGCAACAAACAATACTGCAGAGTATGAAGGTTTGCTTGCCGGTCTCAGGATCGCAGCAGACCTTGGGATCAAGAAGCTCATTGTCAGGGGTGACTCGCAGCTTGTCGTCCGCCAAGTGAACAAGAATTATCAGAGTCCGTTGATGGAAGCCTATGTTGATGAAGTGAGAAACCTAGAAGAGCACTTTGACGGCCTACAAATGGAGCATGTTCCAAGAGCTGAGAACGATGTTGCCGATGGCCTGTCGAAGTGCGCCGCACTTAAGTTACCTGTGGAACCAGGGATCTTTGTGCTCAAGCTGACTCAGCCGTTTGTAACGCCATCAACTGGACAGAGCAAGAAGAGGAAGTTGATTTCTGGTGACTATTTTCCGGCAGAGCTCCCCGAAGCCGCCGCAAAGAAGGTCCCCAAGATCAACACCAAGAGTGCTGAGGAGCAGTCTGCTCCGGGAAGCCTTAGGGTTTGTTCCGTTGAAGCAGACACTCCCGACAAGTTTTGCTCCGGCAAGCTTGCCGGGGAACGTCAAGCTCCGGCTGAGCCGCAGGTTCTCGCCGTAGAAGCGGGTGTTCCTGCAGCAGCAGATGTGCCTTTAGTCCTTGTTGTCGAGCCACAAGCTCCAGCATGGGCACAGCAGATTGTCCGTTTCCTTCAGACAGGAGAACTTCCCGAAGAGCAAGAAGAAGCAGAAAGAGTAGCCCGGCAGTCAAGTATGTACCATTTTGTCAACGACACACTGTATAGAAGAAGACTCAACGGTGTGAAATTGAAGTGCATTTGCCGGGAAGACGGACAAAAGCTGTTGGCAGAGATACATGGAGGCATATGTGGTCACCACATTGGCGCAAGAGCACTTGCCGGCAAAGCTTTCCGGCAAGGTTTCTTTTGGCCGACAGCCCTCTAGGATGCAACTGCACAAGTAACCAAGTGTGAAGCGTGCCAGTTCCATTCCAAGCAGACACACCAGCCACCTCAAGCTCTCCAGACGATACCTTTATCCTGGCCATTTTCGGTCTGGGGGCTCGACATCCTCGGCCCCTTTCCCCGAGCTGTCGAGGGCTTTGAGTACTTGTACGTTGCAATCGACAAGTTCACAAAGTGGCCGGAAGTGGAACCAGTGAGGAAGGTGACCGCATAGTCAGCAGTCAAGTTCTTCAGGTCAATTGTTTGCAGTTTCGGGATCCCTAACAGGATCATCACCGACAACGACACGCAATTCACGAGCCGCACCTTCATGCAGTACGTCCAAGATCTTGGCGCCAAGGTCTACTTCGCTTCTGTTGCTCACCCAAGAAGCAACGGTCAAGCGGAGAGGGAAAATGCTGAAGTGCTGCACGGGCTCAAGACCAGAACTTTTGACAGGCTGCACAAGTGCGGAAAGAACTGGATTGAGGAGCTGCCGGTGGTTCTTTGGTCGATCAGGACGACGCCAAATCGAGCCACTGGCCAGACACCTTTCGCTCTAGTATATGGAGCAGAGGCAGTTCTCCCCACGGAACTCGTATACGGGTCGCCTCGAGTGCTCGCTTATGATGAGCTTGAGCAAGAGCAGCTGCGAGAAGATGACGCGCTGCTCCTTGAGGAAGACCGTCTTCAGGATCTACCAGCAAGCTTTGCGTCGCTACCATAGCCCCAAAGTTAATGCCAGAAGTCTCGAGGAAGGCGACCTTGTTCTTCGGTGCGTTCAGTCCGCCAAGAATTCCAACAAGTGGACGCCGCAGTGGGAAGGCCCTTACCGGGTGAAACGAGTCACTAGACCTGGCGTTGTCCGCCTAGAGACCGAAGATGGCATTCCAGTGAGCAACTCCTGGAACATTGAGCATCTTCAAAAGTTTTACCCGTAAGGCGCGGTTGCCGGAACCTGTTCCGGCAACCACCTTTTGTACAAGTCTTGCCGCTGTTGCATGTAATCCTTTGTACAAAGCCGGGCGTAGACCCCGTGCATAAATAAAGCTCATGTGCTCCGCACACCTTGTCAATTTCATGCTTTCTATTTATTGCATGTGTTATCTGACACTTTGTGCAGCACCTACCCCCGGTAAGCAATAACGAGCCGTAAGGCTCCATATCTTTATTTTCTCTTCTTTCTTTCTCTCAAGGAAAGGAAGGTTCCCTCGCCCAAAAGTTTGCCGGGGGGAAAGGAGAAGATAATGGTGTGGACCAGGCGTCATTAGCGTCGTTCAAGAAAGTTTCGCCTTGCCGGGAAGCAAATGACAGAAAAGCTAAGTTGCCAAAGTTTGAGCAATCAGATTTTTTTAAATTTTAAGTTATCTTCCTTGAATGACCGTACTTTGTATGGAAAACCTATGCCCGGAGGAACCAACTTGTAGCTAGTTGCGCCCTTACTTTGTTTTGAGTCCGCTCAACAACTTAAGTGAGCTGCAGCTAGTTGCGACAAGGTTTCTTGCCGGCAGCGGCACCGCCAGCAGGCTGCTGACGTCCCGCACTCAGCGCTCGCGGCTTAGGTACCTGCGCCGGCAAGTTCCCTAAAAGCGTAGGGCAAAAACATACAAAGGAAAGAGTCAAGTAAAGGAAATAACATAGCAATCACTACCCAAAATAGAGTTATATTCCAAGCTGGCTTGTCGCAGCTCTAACAAATTGTTTTCTTAAACATGACCAGCAGCGACGAGAAAAGCAGAAAACGGTCGTCCTAATCTACGCGGTCGCCCTCAACCCTCTTAATTCCGCTCACCCTATCCACAATGGGTGCGACAAGGGCCTTGAGCGCTTCCAGATCAGCATCCGGCGGCAAGGACCTGAGGACGTTGGTGAGGTTGAGGCCTGGGTTGCGGAAGGCCACCTTCATCAACACCTTCTGAAGAGCTCCCGCGCAGATATCGCGCGACTCGTCGGCCAGCTACTTTAGGATCCTCTCCCGGAGTCGCTGGAGGGCCGTCACCATGCCTTTGATGAACAAGGTGAGCTTGGTGCTGGGTTGGAGGTTCTCGTCGGAAGGATACCCGAGATCCTCCATCCCCAGCTGCGCCAGCTCCCTGTCAATGGCTCCGGCAACATCCACGAGCCCTTCCGTCCAGCGCTCCACAGTCTCCCTGAAGGTGCTCTGGGCGGCAACAGCACTCGCCAGCAGCACGTCGTTGGCTTTGATCTCCTTCTTCAAGGCCGCCTCCTTCTCCCTGGCGACGTCCAGCGTCTTCGTCAAAGTGGTCAGCTTCAACTGAAGATCGGCGTTGGAGTCCTTGGCGGCGCTAAGCTCCTTGACCTTCTCGGCGAGACGACCCTGCAGCTTGCCAAAAGTGTAGGCGTCCTTCTCGCACTCATGATTGAGCGCGGCAAGCTCGTCGCCGCTCGCCCTGAGGTCGGCCTCTAACTGTGCCACCTTCGTCTCCAGCTCCTTCTTGGTGGCCTCGGCAGCTTCGGCAGCATCCTTTGCTTCCTTGAGAGCCCCGCCAAGCGTTTGCTCGCGCGCCGCAAGCTCCTCCTCGTGGCTGTCCAGGTTGACCTTCCACTGCGCCAACTCACCTTCCCGCGCAGACAGCTTCTCAGCGGCAAGCCGCTGTTGCTCGTCAACCTCAGCCTTCTCGAGGAGGAAGGCTTTTTGCGCCTCGGCAAGTTGCTCCCGCTCCTTTGCCAAGGCCCGGAGAGCTTCCTGGTTTTGACACCGGAGCTCCTCCGCGCGCTTATCCATGTCCACTCCCGCCTTTGCGACAAGCGTCTCTCGAGACTCCAGCTTGGCCTGCCGGGCGCGGTAGAGTGACATCAGCTTCCACAGCAGCCGCTCCTACTCAGGCTCGTCACTGCTGCTTGGCGCGTTAACCAACGCCAGCCCAGCGGAGGCAAGCACTTCTCCGTCGAAGACCTCGCCTTCGACCGGTGCCCTGGAGCTTGACGCCCAGGGGAGTTTGATGAAGATACCATCACCAGCCTTCAAGTAGGCGCCTGGCTGGGGCTCTTCGGAGCCTGGTGCTGCGGCAGCGGCGGACGGATCGGCGGTCGGTGTAGCGCCTGGCGCTCCTGCGGCCTCAGGGTCGTCAGTGTGATCGCCAGACCCCTCGCCAGCCTTTGCGCCGGCAGCCTTGGCGGCCTCTTCGCCGGCAGGATCATCGGCGTCGGCTGCTTCTTCGTTGGCGGCGGCGTCCTCGGTACTGCTGCGCGCGTTCTCCTCGCCGGCGACCTCGGTCTCCATCTGCTCCATGGCAGATGGATCTGACAGCCGGAAAAGGGGGAAACAAGTCAAGCAAATATCCAAAAAGAAGATCAAAAGAAGAAGAACCCAAGGGAAGTTTTCAAGCGAGAGGATTACCTGTACTGGGATCTACAGTCGTGGTCTCCGTCGCCGGGGGCCCGCTGGTGCTGTCCCTTGCCGGAGACCTCTCCCTTGCCGGAGAGCGCTCCCTTGTCGGGGAACTCTCCCTTGGCGGCGTAGTCGAAGCAGATGGCACGTCGGGGGCGGTCTCCGGGCACTCCTGATGAGGTTGTTATGCTCCTACACAAATCAACATTCAGATATCAGCAAAGAAAGGGCACCCATGCACGCCTAACAGCGAGAAGTAAACCATATACTTACGCTGGGGGCTGCGCTGGGGGCTGCTCTGGGGAAGAGTTGACGGGTCCGGCAAGGTGGTCTCGGGCGCACCCCCTACTGTCGCGGTGGGTTCGTCGTCGAGGACAACCACCGGGATCATGGCTCTCTTCGCCGCTCTCTGGGCCAGAGTCCTGAAAAGGAATGAAGTTCAGAGTTAAGCAAATTAGAGACAAGACAAAACAGCAAGTATTGAAGAACTACAAGTACAGCAAAGAATCTTACTCTTCTTCCTCTTCCTCGTCGGAGCTGAGCGCGGAGAAGTCGAAGCCCGGCTCGCCTTCGGCGCGACGAGGCGGAGGAGTAGGCTCCCTTGGCCGCTTGGCGGGAGCAGTGGCGGTGGTCTGAGACGGCCCCGGTCCGGCCACCGCCGCGGCGTGAGAAGCGTCAGTAGCAGAAGCGGTGGTCCGAGACGACCCCGCTCCAGTTGCTACAGCGGTGCGAGACGCTCCCGCGGCAACCGTGCTGTTGGCTCATCTGCCGCTCTGCTGCGTCCCCGGCCTTGCGGAGACGCCTTCTTGGTGGATCTGGGGACTCTGCTCGCGGCGGGCTGTCAGAAGGTGAGGAGGGAGAGGAGTCGATCTCCAACGAGCCGCCCGTATCCTCAGCGCGCTCGCGCGACTCGACATCAGTACCGGCAAGCTCTTCTTCGCCGGCAAGCCCCTCCCGCTCGACAAGGCTTGCCGCCTCTGTTGCCGCTACTGCCTCTGCCTCCTCCGCGGTGAATCCAAACTCGCCCGCGGCAGCAGCTGCTGCCGCCACCTCCAGCCTAGTGGCGATGCGTTTCAGCTCCTCTTCGGTGGTGTCGCGGGTGAGGCTTCTCTTTTCGTCGGCGCGGACCGGCACTTCTACCAAGCTATCGAAGAACTCCTGCACGACGTCGTCGGCAGGCTCCTGCCAAGTTGGCACAATTCCATGCGAGTCGCATAGCGGCATCATTGCGCGAATGCGATCGAGCGAGGAGTTGTTGCACAGCGGGACGACACCCTGCGGCAACCTGAACACTTCGAGATGCTGAGGGTCGCACTTGAACAGCTCATGGAGCGTCGCGTCAAGCTCCAAGACAGTGAAGTTGAAGTTGAGGCCCGGGCGCAGCCTCATGATATCCGCCGCATTCTTGAACTCCCAGGCAGGTCTCCTCCTCTCCTGCAGGGGAGCGATGCGGCGGCGAAGGAAATCTGCGCTGACGGCGCGTACAGTGAGCCCGTCAAGCCTGAGGCGTTGGATCCGGATGACGGCAATCTTCAGCCTCTCGTCTTCCGGAGCCACGTTGCTCCAGTCGTTGTCGCGCACTACTGGATCTTGGCGCCGAGCGGTAAATGGCTGTGGGTTCTCCTCTACGATCCAGCACTAGTCTGCTCTCCATTCCTCCCATTTGTTGCGGAGCTCTCCCTCCAGATAAGCTTCCTTCTTGCCGGCCCTCGAGATCCAGGCGATTCCGCCGGATAAAGGCTCTCCCTTCTCAACTCGAGGCATAAAGAAGTGGCGGAAGTGAGCTATGTTTGGGTGGACTCCGACAAAGTTTTCGCAGAGATGTGCGAAAACTGCCATGGTCAGGACAGCATTGGGGGTGAAGTCAAGGAGGTGGAGACCATAGGTGTTCATGACATCGTAGAAAAACTCAGAGAAAGGCGGGCAGAGCCCGCAGTAGAAGAACAACGCGAAGAAAGGATATCCAGCCGGAGCCAAGTTCCCGGCGGCGGCTGGGAGTACCTTCGTGCGCGGATGCGCTCGCGTCTCCGTCGACCAGAAGAGGTAGTAGTACTCCCTCAGCTCTTCCGCGGAGAGCTTGGGAGGGAAGATTGCCCGCTCCTTTCGCAGCGCCACGAGCCGCTACGCCTCAGCCGACTTCAGGACCTTCACCTTGCTGGCTTTCGGAGCCATGGCGGAGGTGGTGAGGGAGATGGACGGCGTTGGTGGTGCTGGTGGCAATGGGGGGCGGAACGCTGCTCTTTTTTTCGACTTTGGGAAGAAGAGAGGGAGCAGCGGAAGTTTTCGAGATTGGAATGGCAATAGGCGAGGTGGGCGAACTGCCCTTGTTTCCTCTGCTTATAAAGAGGGAGGGGGCGGATGTTCCACCTTTCCAAATAAAGTAACCACCCACGATCCCTCCCACGATGCCGCATTCAACGCGTGTCGTTCGGGGAGGGCGCGGTGGATGAGGAGTAAGATATGGCGTGACCCAGGCCGCGCGTGCCCGTGCCCTGTTTTGGGCCTGGCCCAACAGCGCTCGGCACCGTGTATGGCCCAGGCCCGGGGGCTCCTGTCGGTGTACTAAATTAGGGGTACCCTAGTATCCCGAACTTGTGCACGGGCAGTCGCAGCCTCCCGCGGCACAGCCTGCCGGGTGACCGCCAAGGTCCTCCGTGGTTCCTTTGGAGCCATTCAAGAACAAAATATTCAAGCCAAGGAGACAAGGCCCCGGCAAGAGGAGCTTGCCGGGAAGACCAACCAAGGCCCCGGCAAGAGGAGCTTGCCAGGAAAACCAATGAAGGCATCTCAAGGAACTTGCCACGACGCGCCACGCGTCCCGGCAAGGCCCGGTGAGCGACAAGCTCCCGGACGCGACAAGACGACGACCGCGGCAAGGTGCTTGCCACGGCGAGCCACTTAGTACCTGCGCTCCAGCACATCCACCAACGTGTCGCTCTGGGACCTTTCCAGGTGCACGTGGTGAGAGGCTGTGCAGCCAAGCGGTGCGAGGTGGCAAGCGGCGATGACGAGATAGCCATCGTGGCAAGCGGTGGCGTCCCTGACGATACCTCTTTGCACTGTTTGGGGCGACACAGACGGGCATTTAATGCATTTGTCCCCTGCCGTCAGGGTTAGGTATGATACACTGTACAAGTAGTTGTACCAACCGCAACCCCTTTTCCATGTTTGCCCTTGTCTACGTTGCCACCTATTGGTGACCCCTTGAGCACATAAAAGGAGGCCCATGCGCAATGTAGAGGGGGGTTCGAAGGATTCGAAACTCATTCACGCTCGGTCTCCTTAGCTGCTGGTGTGTACTGTAGCACTCAGCGCTCCCGAGTTAGAACTCAATATACTCAGACATGCAGCAGTAGGGTATTACGCATCCGTGCGGCCCAAAGCTGGGTAAACTGCTCGTGTGCTCGCCTCGATCTTCTCTTCGCGCGATCCCATTTGGCAGCGAGTTGAACTTCAGAACTGAGAGGGTCGCTTTTGACGTTGCTGATTTCCCATTGCCTTACAATGGGATACTTGGCCGTCCAGCACTCGCCAAATTCATGGCAGCCTCTCACTACGCATACAACATGCTGAAGATGCCAGGTCCGATAAGTGTCATCTCTGTCCCTGGCGACAAGAAGGATGCTCTTATCTGCGCCGACAAGATCTACCGGTAAGCGGCAACTGCAACAGATCGCAAATCACTTGCCGTTGAAGCTCCCGGAGGGAAGAAGAAGACCAAGTCCGACAAGAGCTCTGATGCCCACTCTGGCAAGCGCACCTCTTCGGAGTGCTGCGCTACCGTCGAGGACGCACCATCAAGCTCTACCGGCATGTGTAAGAAGACGATGGAAGCTCCGCCAGCGACCAAGAAGGTGTCCGCTAAGGAGGACGGCACTGGTGGTACCTTCACCATCAGTGCCACTCTCGACCCTAAATAGGAAAGCGCGCTCGTTGCTTTCCTGCGGGCGAATGTCGACGTGTTTGCATGGCAACCATCTGACATCCCCGGTGTTCCCAGGAAAGTAATTGAGCACCACCTTGCCATCTGTCCTCATGCGCAGCCCGTCAAGCAGAATGTCAGGAAACAAGCAGTGGAGCGCCAAGAATTCATTGCAGAAGAAATCAAAAAGTTGGAAGCAGCAGGCCTTGTCAGAGGAGTGCTCAATCCTACGTGGTTGGCCAATCCTGTGGTCGTACGCAAGGCAAACGGGAAATGGAGGCTTTGTATCGACTTTATCGATGTCAATAAAGCTTGTCCCAAAGATCCATTTCCGTTGCCGCGCATTGACCAGATTGTTGACTCCACGGCCAGATGTGACTTGCTTTCATTTCTTGACGCATACTCAGGATACCATCAGATCTTCATGGCAGAAGAGGATGAGGAGAAGACCGCATTCATTACTCCATGTGGCACATACTGTTTCATACGGATGCCTTTCGGATTAAAGAATGCTGGTTCAACATTTGCAAGGGTAGTCCATACCGCTTTTGAGCCACAGATACACAGAAATGTGGAAGCCTACATGGATGACATAGTGGTCAAGAGCAAGGACAGGGCTACTCTGATTCAAGATTTAGACAAAACCTTTGCAAATCTGCGCAAGATCAATCTCAAGCTTAACCCCGAGAAGTGCGTGTTTGGAGTCCCCTCCGGCAAGCTTCTCGGGTTCTTCGTGTCTTAGCGGGGAATTGAAGCCAATCCCGACAAGATCAAGGCCATTGAGCAGATTGAAGCACCAAAGCACGTCAAGGATGTACGAAAACTTGCCGGTTGCGTGGCTGCTCTCAGCAGGTTTATCTCTAGGTCTGCTGAGCGCGCCCTGCCATTTTTCAAAATTTTGAAAAAGGCAGGTCCAATGAAATGGACTCCGAAAGCGCAGACTGCGCTGCGGGACTTGAAGAGATACCTGTCCTCCACTCCAACACTTGTCGCACCTAAGCCACAGGAGAAGTTGCTGCTATATTTAGCGGCAACCAATCAAGTTGTTAGTGCTGCGTTAGTAGCGGAGAGGGAAGCGTATGATGAGCCAGCAACCATGGCAGATGCATCCAGCGACAAGCAGGGGGCTTCGCCGACAAGCTCTGGTCCCAACAAAGATGGATCTGCGCAGGTGCGCGAGGAGATACAGAAGAAAATGGTGCAGCGCCCAGTTTACTTTGTCAGCTCCCTTCTGCAGGGGGCTAGGTCAAGGTACTCTGGTGTGCAGAAGTTACTTTTTGGCCTTCTCATGGCCTCAAGAAAGCTGCGCCATTACTTCCAAGCACATGAGATTATGGTTGTCACTCGTTTTCCGCTGAAGAGGATACTGCAGAATCCAGAAGCAACAGGCAGGATTGTCGAGTGGGCACTGGAACTGTCAAGCTTTGGCCTCAAGTTTGAGAGCACTTCAACTATCTAGAGCAGAGCATTGCCAGAGTTCATAGCAGAGTGGATGCCAACACCAGATGAAAAAATTCCAGAGACGAGCATCCCCGTCAAGGAAGCAAGCAAAGAGTGGCTGATGTACTTTGATGGTGCCTTCTCGCTGAAAGGCGCCGGTGCAGGCGTGCTGCTTGTCGCACCCACCGGAGAGCACCTCAAGTACGTAGTCCAGATGCACTTTCCCAGGGAGCAAGCAACAAACAATATTGCAGAGTATGAAGGTTTGCTTGCCGGTCTCAGGATCGCAGCAGACCTTGGGATCAAGAAGCTCATTGTCAGGGGTGACTCGCAGCTTGTCGTCCGCCAAGTGAACAAGAATTATCAGAGTCTGTTGATGGAAGCCTATGTTGATGAAGTGAGAAAGCTACAAGAGCACTTTGACAGCCTACAAATGGAGCATGTTCCAAGATCTGAGAACGATGTTGCCGATGGCCTGTCGAAGTGCGCCGCACTTAAGTTACCTGTGGAACCAGGGATCTTTGTGCTCAAGCTGACTCAGCCGTCTGTAACGCCATCAACTAGACAGAGCAAGAAGAGGAAGTTGATTTCTGGTGACTATTTTCCGGCAGAGCTCCCCGAAGCCGCCGCAAAGAAGGTCCCAAAGTGTTGGGGAACGTAGTAATTTCAAAATTTTCCTACGCACACGCAAGATCATGGTGATGCATAGCAACAAGAGGGGAGAGTGTTGTCTACGTACCCTTGTAGACCGAAGCGGAAGCGTTGACACAACGTAGAGGAAGTAGTCGTACGTTCTCCTCGCGATCCAACCGATCACAGCACCGTTACTCCGGCACCTCCGAGTTCTTGGCACACGTTCAGCTCGACGACGATCCCCGGGCTCCGATCCAGCAAAGCGTCGGGGAAGAGTTCCGTCAGCACGACGGCGTGGTGACGATCTTGATGTGTTACCGGCGCAGGGCTTCGCCTAAGCACTGCAACGATATGACCGAGGTGGAATTTGGTGGAAGGGGGCACCGCACACGGCTGAGGAACAATCCGTAGATCAACTTGTGTGTCTATGGAGTGCCCCTTGCCCCCGTATATAAAGGAGCCAAGGGGGAGGGGCTGGCCGGCCAAGCCTGGCGCGCCAGGAGAGTCCTACTCCCTCTGGGAGTAGGATTCCCCCCCCCCCCCAATCCTAGTTGGACTAGGATTCTCCAAGGGGGGGAGAGAGAAAGAGGGGGCCGGCCACCTCTCCTAGTCCTAATAGGACTCGGGGAAGGGGAGGCGCGCAGCCCATGAGGGCAGCCCTCTCACCTCTCCACCAAGGCCCATGTTGGCCCATTATGCTCCCGGGGGGTTCCGGTAACCCTCCCGGTATTCCGGTAAAATCCTGATTTCACCTGGAACACATCCGATGTCCAAACATAGGCTTCCAATATATCATTCTTTACGTCTCGACCATTTCGAGACTCCTCGTCATGTCGGTGATCACATCCGGGACTCCGAACTCCTTCGGTACATCAAAATGCATAAACTCATAATAACTGTCATCGTAACGTTAAGCGTGCGGACCCTACGGTTCGAGAACAATGTAGACATGACCGAGACACGTCTCCGGTCAATAACCAATAGCGGGACCTGGATGCCCATATTGGCTCCTACATATTCTACGAAGATCTTTATCGGTCAAACCGCATAACAACATACGTTGTTCCCTTTGTCATCGGTATGTTACTTGCCCGAGATTCGATCGTCGGTATCCAATACCTAGTTCAATCTCGTTACCGGCAAGTCTCTTTACTCGTTCCGTAATACATCATCTCGCAACTAACTCATTGGTTGCAACGCTTGCAAGGCTTATGTGATGTGCATTACCGAGAAGGCCCTGAGATACCTCTCTGACATTCGGAGTGACAAATCCTAATCTCAAAATACGCCAACCCAACAAATACTTTCGGAGACACCTGTAGAGCACCTTTATAATCACTCAGTTACGTTGTGACGTTTGGTAGAACACAAAGTGTTCCTACGGTAAACGGGAGTTGCATAATCTCATAGTTAAAGGAACATGTATAAGTCATGGATAAAAGCAATAGCAACATACTAAATGATCAGGTGCTATGCTAATGGAATGGGTCATGTCAATCAGATCATTCAACTAATGATGTGATCTCGTTAATCAAATAACAACTCTTTGTTCATGGTTAGGAAACATAACCATCTTTGATTAATGAGCTAGTCAAGTAGAGGCATACTAGTGACACTCTGTTTGCCTATGTATTCACACATGTATTATGTTTCCAGTTAATACAATTCTAGCATGAATAATAAACATTTATCATGATATGTAAGGAAATAAATAATAACTTTATTATTGCCTCTAGGGCATATTTCCTTCAGTCTCCCACTTGCACTAGAGTCAATAATCTAGATTACAAAGTAATGATTCTAACACCCATGGAGTCTTGGTGCTGATCATGTTTTGCTCGTGGAAGAGGCTTAGTCAACGGGTCTGCAACATTCAGATCCGTATGTATCTTGCATATCTCTATGTCTCCCACCTGGACTAAATCCCGGATGGAGTTGAAGCGTCTTTTGATGTGTTTGGTTCTTTTGTGAAATCTGGATTCCTTTGCCAAGGCAATTGCACCAGTATTGTCACAAAAGATTTTCATTGGACCCGATACGCTAGGTACAACACTTAGATCGGATATGAACTCCTTCATCCAGACTCCTTCATTAGCTGCTTCCGAAGCGGCTATGTACTCAGCTTCACATGTAGATCCCGCCACGACGCTTTGTTTAGAACTGCACCAACTGACAGCTCCACCGTTTAATGTAAATACGTATCCGGTTTGCGATTTAGAATCGTCCGGATCAGTGTTAAAGCTTGCATCGACGTAACCGTTTACGACGAGCTCTTTGTCACCTCCATAAATGAGAAACATATCCTTAGTCCTTCTCAAGTACTTAAGGATGTTCTTGACCGCTGTCCAGTGATCCACTCCTGGATTACTTTGGTACCTGCCTACTAAACTTACAGCAAGGCACACATCAGGTCTGGTACACAGCATTGCATACATGATAGAGCCTATGGCTGAAGCATAGGGAACATTTTTCATTTTCTCTCTATCTTCTGCGGTGGTCGGGCATTGAGTCTTACTCAACTTTACACCTTGTAACACAGGCAAGAACCCTTTCTTTGCCTGATCCATTTTGAACTTCTTCAAAACTTTGTCAAGGTATGTGCTTTGTGAAAGTCCTATTAAGCGTCTTGATCTATCTCTATAGATCTTAATGCCCAATATGTAAGAGCTTCACCGAGGTCTTTCATCGAAAAACTCTTATTCAAGTATCCCTTTATGCTATCCAGAAATTCTATATTATTTCCGATCAGTAATATGTCATCCACATATAATATCAGAAATGCTACAGAGCTCCCACTCACTTTCTTGTAAATACAGGCTTCTCCAAAAGTCTATATAAAACCAAATGCTTTGATCACACTATCAAAGCGTTTATTCCAACTCCGAGAGGCTTGCACCAGTCCATAAATGGATCGCTGGAGCTTGCACACTTTGTTAGCTCCCTTTGGATCGACAAAACCTTCTGGTTGCATCATATACAACTCTTCTTCCAGAAATCCATTCAGGAATGCAGTTTTGACATCCATTTGCCAAATTTCATAATCATAAAATGCGGCAACTGCTAACATGATTCGGACAGACTTAAGCATCGCTACGGGTGAGAAAGTCTCATCGTAGTCAATCCCTTGAACTTGTCGAAAACCTTTTGCAACAAGTCGAGCTTTATAGACAGTAACATTACCATCAGCGTCAGTCTTCTTCTTAAAAATCCATTTATTCTCAATTGCTTGCCGATCATCGGGCAAGTCAACCAAAGTCCACACTTTGTTCTCATATATGGATCCCATCTCAGATTTCATGGCCTCAAGCCACTTTGCGGAATCTGGGCTCACCATCGCTTCTTCATAGTTCGTAGGTTCATCATGGTCTAGTAACATGACTTCCAAAATAGGATTACCGTACCACTCTGGTGCGGATCTTACTCTGGTTGATCTACGAAGTTTAGTAGAAACTTGATCTGAAGTTTCATGATCATTATCATTAGCTTCCTCCCTATTTGGTGTAGGTGTCACAGAAACTGATTTCTGTGATGTACTACTTCTCAATAAGGGAGTAGATACAGTTATCTCATCAAGTTCTACTTTCCTCCCACTCACTTCTTTCGAGAGAAACTCCTTCTCTAGAAAGTTTCCGAATTTAGCAACAAAAATCTTGCCTTCGGATCTATGATAGAAGGTGTACCCAACAGTCTCCTTTGGGTATCCTATGAAAACACATTTTTCCGATTTGGGTTCGAGCTTATCAGGTTGAAGCTTTTTCACATAAGCATCGCAGCCCCAAACTTTAAGAAACGACAACTTTGATTTCTTGCCAAACCACAGTTCATAAGGCGTCGTCTCAACGGATTTTGATGGTGCCCTATTTAACGTGAATGCGGCCGTCTCTAAAGCATAACCCCAAAACGATAGCGGTAAATCGGTAAGAGAC
The DNA here is from genome assembly GCA_032464435.1 of Aegilops umbellulata. Taxonomy (NCBI): domain Eukaryota; kingdom Viridiplantae; phylum Streptophyta; class Magnoliopsida; order Poales; family Poaceae; genus Aegilops; species Aegilops umbellulata. The sequence goes on along the minus strand of CP136057.1, from coordinate 161,468,767 downwards.
ATCATAGATCGCACCATATCCAGTAAAGTACGATTACGACGTTCGGACACACCATTACGTTGTGGTGTTCCGGGTGACGTGAGTTGCGAAACTATTCCGCATTGTTTCAAATGTAGACCAAACTCGTAACTCAAATATTCTCCTCCACGATCAGATCGTAGAAACTTTATTTTCTTGTTACGATGATTTTCCACTTCACTCTGAAATTCTTTGAACTTTTCAAATGTTTCAGACTTGTGTTTCATTAAGTAGATATACCCATATCTGCTTAAATCATCAGTGAAGGTGAGAAAATAACGATATCCGCCACGAGCCTCAACATTCATTGGACCACATACATCAGTATGTATGATTTCCAATAAATCTGTTGCTCTCTCCATAGTACCGGAGAACGGTGTTTTAGTCATCTTGCCCATAAGGCACGGTTCGCAAGTGCCAAGTGATTCATAATCAAGTGACTCCAAAAGTCCATCAGTATGGAGTTTCTTCATGCGTTTTACACCGATATGACCTAAACGGCAGTGCCACAAATAAGTTGCACTATCATTATCAACTCTGCATCTTTTGGCTTCAACATTATGAATATGTGTATCACTACTATCGAGATTAAGTAAGAACAAACCATTCTTTAATGGTGCATGACCATAAAAGATATTACTCATATAAATAGAACAACCATTATTCTCTGATTTAAATGAATAACCGTCTCGCATCAAACAAGATCCAGATATAATGTTCATGCTCAACGCTGGTACTAAATAACAATTATTTAGATCTAATATTAATCCCGAAGGTAGATGTAGAGGTAGCGTGCCGACCGCGATCACATCAACTTTGGAACCATTTCCCACGCGCATCGTCACCTCGTCCTTAGCCAATCTTTCGCTTAATCCGTAGCCCCTGTTTTGAGTTGCAAATATTAGCAACAGAACCAGTATCAAATACCCAGGTGCTACTGCGAGAATTAGTAAGGTATACATCAATAACATGTATATCATATATACCTTTGTTAACCTTGCCATCCTTCTTATCCGCCAAATACTTGGGGCAGTTCCGCTTCCAGTGACCAGTCTGCTTGCAATAGAAGCACTCAGTTTCAGGCTTAGGTCCAGACTTGGGTTTCTTCTCTTGATTAGCAACTTGCTTGCTGTTCTTTTTGAAGTTCCCCTTTTTCTTCCCTTTGCCCTTTTTCTTGAAACTAGTGGTTTTGTTAACCATCAACACTTGATGCTCCTTTTTGATTTCTACCTCCGCGGCTTTCAGCATCGCGAAGAGCTCGGGCATAGTTTAGGTCATCCCTTGTATATTATAGTTCATCACGAAGCTCTTGTAGCTTGGTGGCAGTGATTGGAGAATTCTGTCAATGACGCAATCATCCGGAAGATTAACTCCCAGTTGAATCAAGTGATTGTTATACCCAGACATTCTGAGTATATGCTCACTGACAGAACCGTTCTCCTCCATCTTACAGCTATAGAACTTATTGGAGACTTCATATCTCTCAATCCGGGCATTTGCTTGAAATATTAACTTCAACTCCTGGAACATCTCATATGCTCCATGGTGTTCAAAACGTCGTTGAAGTCCCGGTTCTAAGCCGTAAAGCATGGCACACTGAACTATAGAGTAGTCATCAGCTTTGCTTTGCCAGACGTTCACAACATCTGGCGTAGCTCTTGCACCAGGCCTGGCACCTAGCGGTGCTTCCAGGACGTAATTCTTCTGTGCAGCAATGAGGATAATCCTCAAGTTACGGACCCAGTCCGTGTAATTGCTACCATCATCTTTCAACTTTGCTTTCTCAAGGAACGCATTAAAATTCAACGGAACAACAGCACGAGCCATCTATCTACACAACATAGACAAGCAAGATACTATCAGGTACTAAGTTCATGATAAATTTAAGTTCAATTAATCATATTACTTAAGAACTCCCACTTAGATAGACATCCCTCTAATCCTCTAAGTGATCACGTGATCCAAATCAACTAAACCATGTCCGATCATCACGTGAGATGGAGTAGTTTTAATGGTGAACATCACTATGTTGATCATATCTACTATATGATTCATGCTCGACCTTTCGGTCTCCGTGTTCCGAGGCCATATCTGTTATATGCTAGGCTCGTCAAGTTAAACCTGAGTATTCCGCGTGTGCAACTGTTTTGCACCCGTTGTATTTGAACGTAGAACCTATCACACCCGATCATCACGTGGTGTCTCAGCACGAAGAACTTTCGCAACGGTGCATACTCAGGGAGAACACTTCTTGATAATTAGTGAGAGATCATCTTATAATGCTACCGTCAATCAAAGCAAGATAAGATGCATAAAAGATAAACATCACATGCAATCAATATAAGTGATATGATATGGCCATCATCATCTCGTGCTTGTGATCTCCATCTTCGAAGCACCGTCATGATCACCATCGTCACCGGCGCGACACCTTGATCTCCATCGTAGCATCGTTGTCGTCTCGCCAATCTTATGCTTCCACGACTATCACTACCGCTTAGTAATAAAGTAAAGCATTACATCGCGATTGCATTGCATACAATAAAGCGACAACCATATGGCTCCTGCCAGTTGCCGATAACTTGGTTACAAAACATGATCATCTCATACAATAAAATTTAGCATCATGTCTTGACCATATCACATCACAACATGCCCTGCAAAAACAAGTTAGACGTCCTCTACTTTGTTGTTGCAAGTTTTACGTGGCTGCTACGGGCTTAAGCAAGAACTCATCTTACCTACGCATCAAAACCACAACGATAGTTTGTCAAACAGACTCCGTTTTAACCTTCTCAAGGACCGGGTGTAGCCACACTCGGTTCAACTAAAGTTGGAGAGACAGTCTTCCGCAAGCCATCTATGTGCAAAGCACGTCGAGGGAACCGGTCTCGCGTAAGAGTACGCGTAAGGTTGGTCCGGATCGTCTCGTCCAACAATACCGTTGAACCAAAGTATGACATGCTGGTAGGCAGTATGACTTGTATCGTCCACAACTCACTTGTGTTCTACTCGTGCAAATAACATCAAACCATAAAAACCTAGGCTCGGATGCCACTGTTGGGGAACGTAGTAATTTCAAAAATTTCCTACGCACACGCAAGATCATGGTGATGCATAGCAACAAGAGGGGAGAGTGTTGTCTACGTACCCTTGTAGACCGAAGCGGAAGCATTGACACAACATAGAGGAAGTAGTCGTACGTTCTCCTCGCGATCCAACCGATCACAGCACCGTTACTCCGGCACCTCCGAGTTCTTGGCACACGTTCAGCTCGACGACGATCCCCGGGCTCCGATCCAGCAAAGCGTCGGGGAAGAGTTCCGTCAGCACGACGGCGTGGTGACGATCTTGATGTGTTACCGGCGCAGGGCTTCGCCTAAGCACTGCAACGATATGACCGAGGTGGAATTTGGTGGAAGGGGGCACCGCACACGGCTGAGGAACGATCCGTAGATCAACTTGTGTGTCTATGGGGTGCCCCTTGCCCCCGTATATAAAGGATCCAAGGGGGAGGGGCTGGCCGGCCAAGCCTGGCGCGCCAGGAGAGTCCTACTCCCTCTGGGAGTAGGATTCCCCCCCCCCCCCAATCCTAGTTGGACTAGGATTCTCCAAGGGGGGGAGAGAGAAAGAGGGGGCCGGCCACCTCTCCTAGTCCTAATAGGACTAGGGGAGGGGGGGAGGCGCGCAGCCCATGAGGGCAGCCCTCTCACCTCTCCACCAAGGCCCATGTTGGCCCATTATGCTCCCGGGGGGTTCCGATAACCCTCCCGGTATTCCGGTAAAATCCTGATTTCACCTGGAACACATCCGATGTCCAAACATAGGCTTCCAATATATCATTCTTTATGTCTCGACCATTTCGAGACTCCTCGTCATGTCCGTGATCACATCCGGGACTCTGAACTCCTTCGGTACATCAAAATGCATAAACTCATAATAACTGTCATCGTAACGTTAAGCGTGCGGACCCTACGGTTCGAGAACAATGTAGACATGACCGAGACACGTCTCCGGTCAATAACCAATAGCGGGACCTGGATGCCCATATTGGCTCCTACATATTCTACGAAGATCTTTATCGGTCAGACCGCATAACAACATACGTTGTTCCCTTTGTCATCGCTATGTTACTTGCCCGAGATTCGGTCGTCGGTATCCAATACCTAGTTCAATCTCGTTACCGTCAAGTATCTTTACTCGTTCCGTAATACATCATCTCGCAACTAACTCATTGGTTGCAATGCTTGCAAGGATTATGTGATGTGCATTACCGAGAAGGCCCTGAGATACCTCTCTGACATTCGGAGTGACAAATCCTAATCTCGAAATACGCCAACCCAACAAATACTTTCGGAGACACCTGTAGAGCACCTTTATAATCACTCAGTTACGTTGTGACGTTTGGTAGCACACAAAGTGTTCCTATGGTAAACGGGAGTTGCATAATCTCATAGTTAAAGGAACATGTATAAGTCATGGATAAAAGCAATAGCAACATACTAAACGATTGGGTGCTATGCTAATGGAATGGGTCATGTCAATCAGATCATTCAACTAATGATGTGATCTCGTTAATCAAATAACAACTCTTTGTTCATGGTTAGGAAACATAACCATCTTTGATTAATGAGCTAGTCAAGTAGAGGCATACTAGTGACACTCTGTTTGCCTATGTATTCACACATGTATTATGTTTCCAGTTAATACAATTCTAGCATGAATAATAAACATTTATCATGATATGTAAGGAAATAAATAATAACTTTATTATTGCCTCTAGGGCATATTTCCTTCACAAAGATCAACACCAAGAGTGCTGAGGAGCAGTCTGCTCCGGCAAGCCTTAGGGTTTGTTCCGTTGAAGCAGACGCTCCCGACAAGTTTTGCTCCGGCAAGCTTGCCGGGGAACGTCAAGCTCCCGCTGAGCCGCAGGTTCTCGCCGTAGAAGCGGATGTTCCCGCAGCAGCAGATGTGCCTTTAGTCCTTGTTGTCGAGCCACAGGCTCCAGCATGGGCACAACAGATTGTCCGTTTCCTTCAGACAGGAGAACTTCCCGAAGAGCAAGAAGAAGCAGAAAGAGTAGCCCGGCAGTCAAGTATGTACCAGTTTGTCGACGACACACTGTATAGAAGAAGACTCAACGATGTGAAATTGAAGTGCATTTGCCGGGAAGACGGACAAAAGTTGTTGGCAGAGATACATGGAGGCATATGTGGTCACCACATTGGCGCAACAGCACTTGCCGGCAAAGCTTTTCGGCAAGGTTTCTTTTGGCCGACAGCCCTCCAGGATGCAACTGCAAAGTAACCAAGTGTGAAGCGTGCCAGTTCCATTCCAAGCAGACACACCAGCCAGCTCAAGCTCTCCAGACGATCCCTTTATCCTGGCCATTTTCAGTCTGGGGGCTCGACATCCTCGGCCCCTTTCCTCGAGCTGTCGGGGGCTTTGAGTACTTGTACGTTGCAATCGACAAGTTCACAAAGTGGCCGGAAGTGGAACCAGTGAGGAAGGTGACCGCACAGTCAGCAGTCAAGTTCTTCAGGTCAATTGTTTGTCGTTTCGGGATCCCTAACAGGATCATCACCGACAACGGCACGCAATTCATGAGCCGCACCTTCATGCAGTACGTCCAAGATCTTGGCGCCAAGGTCTGCTTCGCTTCTGTTGCTCACCCAAGAAGCAACGGTCAAGCGGAGAGGGCAAATGCTGAAGTGCTGCACGGGCTCAAGACCAGAACTTTTGACAGGCTGCACAAGTGCGGAAAGAACTGGATTGAGGAGCTGCCGGTGGTTCTTTGGTCGATCAGGACGACGCCAAATCGAGCCACTGGCCAGACACCTTTCGCTCTAGTCTATGGAGCAGAGGTAGTTCTCCCCACGGAACTCGTATACGGGTCGCCTCGAGTGCTCGCTTATGATGAGCTTGAGCAAGAGCAGCTGCGAGAAGATGACGCGCTGCTCCTTGAGGAAGACCGTCTTCAGGCTGCTGTGCGAGCTGCTCGCTACCAGCAAGCTTTGCGTCGCTACCATAGCCGCAAAGTTAATGCCAGAAGTCTCGAGGAAGGCGACCTTGTTCTTCGGCGCGTTCAGTCCGCCAAGAATTCCAACAAGTTGACGCCGAAGTGGGAAGGCCCTTGCCGGGTGAAACGAGTCACTAGGCCTGGCGCTGTCCGCCTTGAGACCAAAGATGGCATTCCGGTGAGCAACTCCTGGAACATTGAGCATCTTCGAAAGTTTTACCCGTAAGGTGCGGTTGCCGGAACCTGTTCCGGCAACCACCTTTTGTACAAGTCTTGCCGCTGTTGCATGTAATCCTTTGTACAAAGCCGGGCGCAGACCCCGTGCATAAATAAAGCTCATGTGCTCCGCACACCTTGTCAATTTCATGCTTTCTATTTATTGCATGTGTCATCTGACACTTTGTGCAGCACCTACCCCCGGTAAGCAATAACGAGCCGTAAGGCTCCATATCTTTATTTTCTCTTCTTTCTTTCTCTCAAGGAAAGGAAGGTTCCCTCGCCCACAAGTTTGCCGAGGGGAAAGGAGAAGATAATGGTGTGGACCAGGCGTCGTTAGCGTCGTTCAAGAAAGTTTCGCCTTACCGGAAGCAAACGACAGAAAAGCTAAGTTGCCAAAGTTTGAGCAATCATATTTTTTTAAATTTTAAGTTATCTTCCTCGAACGACCGTACTTTGTATGGAAAACCTGTGCGCGGAGGAACCAACTCATAGCTAGTTGCGCCTTACTTTGTTTCGAGTCCGCTCAACAACTTAAGTGAGCTGCAGCTAGTTGCGACAAGGTTTCTTGCCGGCAGCGGCACCGCCAGCAGGCTGCTGACGTCCCGCACTCAGCGCTCGCGGCTCAGGTACCTGCGCCGGCAAGTTCCCTAAAAGCGTAGGGCAAAAACATACAAAGGAAAGAGTCAAGTAAAGGAAATAACATAGCAATCACTACCAAAAATAGAGTTATATTACAAGCTAGCTTGTCGCAGCTCTAACAAATTGTTTTCTTAAACATGACCAGCAGCGACGAGAAAAGCAGAAAATGGGCGGCCTAATCTACGCGGTCGCCCTCAACCCTCTTAATTCCGCTCACCCTGTCCACAATGGGTGCGACAAGGGCCTTGAGCGCTTCCAGATCAGCATCCGGCGGCAAGGACCTGAGGACGTTGGTGAGGTTGAGGCCTGGGTTGCGGAAGGCCACCTTCATCAACACCTTCTGAAGAGCTCCCGCGCAGATATCGCGCGACTCGTCGGCCAGCTGCCTTGGGATCCTCTCCCGGAGTCGCTGGAGGGCCGTCGCCACGCCTTTGAAGAACAAGGTGAGCTTGGCGCTGGGTTGGAGGTTCTCGTCGGAAGGATACCCGAGATCCTCCATCCCCACCTGCGCCAGCTCCCTGTCAACGGCTCCGGCAACATCCATGAGCCCTTCCGTCCAGCGCTCCACGGTCTCCCTCAAGGTGCTCTGGGCGGCAACAACACTCGCCAGCAGCGCGTCGTCGGCCTTGATCTCCTTCTTCAAGGCCGCCTCCTACTCCCTGGAGACGTCCAGCGTCTTCGTCAAAGTGGTTAGCTTCAACTGAAGATCGGCGTTGGAGTCCTTGGCGGCGCTAAGCTCCTTGACCTTCTCGGCGAGACGACCCTGCAGCTCGCCAAAAGTTTAGGCGTCCTTCTCGCGCTCATGCTTGAGCGCGGCAAGCTCGTCGCCGCTCGCCTTGAGGTCGGCCTCCAGCTGCGCCACCTTCGTCTCCAGCTCCTTCTTAGCGGCCTCGGTAGCTTCGGCAGCGTCCTTTGCTTCCTTGAGAGCCCCGCCAAGCGTTTGCTCGCGCGCCGCAAGCTCCTCCTCGTGTCTGTCTAGGTTGACCTTCCACTGCGCCAACTCACCTTCCCGCGCAGACAGCTTCTCAGCGGCAAGCCGTTGTTGCTCGTCAACCTCAGCCTTCTCGAGGAGGAAGGCTTTTTGCGCCTCGGCAAGTTGCTCCCGCTCCTCTGCCAAGGCCCGGAGAGCTTCCTGGTTTTGACCCCGGAGCTCCTCCGCGCGCTTCTCCATGTCCACTCCCGCCTTCGCGACAAGCGCCTCTCGGGACTCCAACTTGGCCTGCCGGGCGCGGTAGAGTGACATCAGCTTCCGCAGTAGCCGCTCCTCCTCAGGCTCGTCACTGCTGCTTGGCGCATTAACCAGCGCCAGCCCAGCGGAGGCAAGCACTTCTCCGTCGAAGACCTCGCCTTCGACCGGTGCCCTGGAGCTTGACGCCCAGGGGAGTTTGATGAAGATACCATCACCGGCCTTCAAGTAGGCGCCTGGATGGGGCTCTTCGGAGCATGGTGCTGCAGCAGCGGCGGAGGGATCGGCGGTCGGTGTAGCGCCTGGCGCTCCTGCGGCCTCAGGGTCGTCAGTGTGATCGCCAGACCCCTCGCCAGCCTTTGCGCTGGCAGCCTTGGCGGCCTCTTCGCCGGCAGGATCATTGGCACCGGCTTCTTCTTCGGTGGCGGCGGCGTCGCCGGTACTGCCGCGCGCGTTCTCCTCGCTGGCGACCTCGGTCTCCATCTGCTCCGTGGCAGATGGATCTGATAGCCGGAAAAGGGGGAAACAAGTCAAGCAAATATCCAAAAAGAAGATCAAAGGAAGAAGAACCCAAGGGAAGTTTTCAAGCGAGAGGATTACCTGTACTAGGATCTACAGTCGTGGTTTCCGTCGCCGGGGGGCCGCTGGTGCTGTCCCTTGCCGGAGACCTCTCCCTTGCCGGAGAGCTCTCCCTTGCTGGAGAGCTCTCCCTTGCCGGGGAACTCTCCCTTGGCGGCGTAGTCGAAGCAGATGGCACGTCGGGGGCGGTCTCCAGGCACTCCTGATGAGGTTATTCTGCTCCTACACAAATCAACAGTCAGATATCACCAAAGAAAGGGCACCCATGCGCGCCTAACAGCGAGAAGTAAACCATATACTTACGCTGGGGGCTGCACCGGGGGCTGCTCTGGGGAAGAGTTGACGGGTCCGGCAAGGTGGTCTCGGGCGCACCCCCTGCTGTCGCGGTGGGTTCGTCGTCGAGGACAACCACCAGGATCTTGGCTCTCTTCGCTGCTCTCTGGGCCAGAGTCCTGAAAAGGAATGAAGTTCAGAGTTAAGCAAATCAGAGACAAGACAAAACAGCAAGTATTGAAGAACTACAAGTACAGCAGAGAATCTTACTCTTCTTCCTCTTCCTCGTCGGAGCTAAACACGGAGAAGTCGAAGCCCGGCTCGCCTCCGGCGCGACGAGGTGGAGGAGTAGGCTCCCTTGGCCACTTGGCAGGAGCAGTGGCGGTGGTCTGAGACGGCCCCGCTCCGGCCGCCGCCGCGGCGTGAGAAGCGTCAGGAGCAGAAGCGGTGGTCCGAGACAACCCCGCTCCAGTTGCTGCAGCAGCGCGAGACGCTCCTGCGGCAACTGTGCTTGCCACGGTGGAGCGTGTCGTGCGGCGCGGCAGCTGTTGGCTCGTCTGCCGCTCTGCTGCGTCCCCGGCCTTGCGGAGACACCTTCTTGGTGGATCTGGGGACTCTGCTCGCGGCGGGCTGGCAGAAGGTGAGGAGGGAGAGGAGTCGATCTCCAACGAGCCGCCCGTATCCTCGGCGCGCTCGCGCTACTCGACATCAGTACCGGCAAGCTCTTCTTCGCCGGCAAGCCCCTCCCGCTCGACAAGGCTTGCCGCCTCTGCTGCCGCTGCTGCCTCTGCCTCCTCTGCGGTGAATCCAAACTCGCCCGCGGCAGCGGCTGCTGCCGCCTCCTCCAGCCTAGTGGCGATGCGTTTCAGCTCCTCTTCGGTGGTGTCGCGGGTGAGGCTTCTCTTTTCGTCGACGCGGACCGGCTCTTCTACCAGGCTATCAAAGAACTCCTGCACGACGTCGTCGACAGGCTCCTGCCAAGTTGGCACAATTCCATGCGAGTCGCACAGCGGCATCATTGCACGGATGCGATCGAGCGAGGAGTTGTTGCACAGCGAGACGACACCCTGCGGCAACCTGAACACTTCGGGATGCTGAAGGTCGCACTTGAACAGCTCATGGAGCGTCGCGTCAAGCTCCAAGACAGTGAAGTTGAAGTTGAGGACCGGGCGCAGCCTCATGATATCCGCCACATTCTTGAACTCCCAGGCAGGTCTCCTCCTCTCCTGCAGGGGAGCGATGCGGCAGCGAAGGAAATCTGCGCCGACGGCGCCTACAGTGAGCCCGGCAAGCCTGAGGCGTTGGATCCGGATGACGGCAATCTTCAGCCTCTCGTCTTCCGGAGCCACATTGCTCCAATCATTGCCGCGCACTACTGGAGCTTGGCGCCGAGCGGTAAATGGCTGTGGGTTCTCCTCTACGATCCAGCAACAGTCTGCTCTCCATTCCTCCCACTTGCTGCGGAGCTCCCCTCCAGATAAGCGTCCTTCTTGCCGGCCCGCGAGACCCAGGCGATTCCTCCGGATAAAGGCTCTCCCTTCTCAACTCGGGGCATAAAGAAGTGGCGGAAGAGAGCTACGTTTGGGTGGACTCCGACAAAGTTTTCGTAGAGATGTGCGAAAACTGCCATGGTCAGGACAACATTGGGGGTGAAGTCAAGGAGGTGGAGACCATAGGTGTTCATGACGTCCCAGAAAAACTCAGAGAAAGGCGGGCAGAGCCCGCAGTAGAAGGACAACGCGAAGAAAGGATATCCAGCCGGAGCCAAGTTCCCGGCAGCGGCTGGGAGTACCTTCGTGCGCGGATGCGCTCGCGTCTCCGTCGACCAGAAGAGGTAGTAGTACTCCCTCAGCTCTTCCGCGGAGAGCTTGGGAGGGAAGATTGCCCGCTCCTTTCGCAGCGCCGCGAGCCGCTGCGCCTCAGCCGACTTCAGGACCTTCACCTTGCTGGCTTTCGGAGCCATGGCGGAGGTGGTGAGGGAGATCGACGGCGTTGGTGGTGCTGGTGGAAATGGGGGGGGCGGAGCGCTGCTCTTTTTTTCGGCTTTGGGAAGAAGAGAGGGAGCAGCGAAAGTTTTTGAGATTGGAATGGCAATAGGCGAGGTGGGCGAACTGCCCCTGTTTCCTCTTCTTATAAAGAGGGAGGGGGCAGACGTTCCACCTTTCCAAATAAAGTAACCACCCACGATCCCTCCCACGATGCCGCATTCAACGCGTGTCGTTCGGGGAGGGCGCGGTGGATACGGAGTAAGATATGGCGTGACCCAGGCCGCGCGTGCCCGTGCCCTGTTTTGGGCCTGGCCCAACAGCGCTCGGCATCGTGTATGGCCCAGGCCCGGGGGCTCCTGTCGGTGCACTAGAGTAGGGGTACCCTAGTATCCCGAACTTGTGCATGGGCAGTCGCAGCCTCCCGCGGCAAGGCTTGCCGGGTGACCGCCAAGGTCCTCCGTGGTTCCTTTGGAGCCATTCAAGAACAAAATATTCAAGCCAAGGAGACAAGGCCCCGGCAAGAGGAGCTTGCCGGGAAGACCAACCAAGGCCCCGGCAAGAGGAGCTTCCCGGGAAGGCCAACCAAGGCATCTCAAGGAACTTGCCACGACGCGCCACGCGTCCCGGCAAGGCCCGGTGAGCGACAAGCTCCCGGATGCGACAAGACAACGACCGCGGTAAGGTGCTTGCCACGGTGAGCCACTCAGTACCTGCGCTCCAGCACATCCACCAACGTGTCGCTCTGGGACCTTTCCAGGCGCACGTGGCGAGAGGCTGTGCATTCAAGCGGTGCGAGGTGGCAAGCGGCGATGACGAGATAGCCATCATGGCAAGCGGTGGCGTCCCTGACGGTACCTCTTTGCACTGTTTGGGGTAACACAGACGGGCATTTAATGCCTTTGTCCCCTGCCGTCAGGGTTAGGTATGATACACTGTACAAGTAGCTGTACCAACCGCAACCCCTTTTCCATTTTTGCCCTTGTCTACGTTGCCACCTGTTGGTGACCCCTTGAGCACATAAAAGGAGGCCCATGCGCAACGTAGAGGGGGGTTCGAAGGATTCGAAACTCATTCACGTTCGGTCTCGTTAGCTGCTGGTGTGTACTGTAGCAATCAGCGCTCCCGAGCTAGAACTCAATATACTCAGACATGCAGCAGTAGGGTATTACGCATCCGTGCGGCCCGAAGCTGGGTAAACTGCTCGTGTGCTCGCCTCGATCTGCTCTTCGCGCGTTCTCCGCCCCTCGCCGAACCAAAAGGGGCCCGGTCCGCCGACCCCATAGGTATTCGTGAATCAGTTTCCCCGACAGTTTGTGGCAGTGGCTATGACATGTGAAACTCGGTGGTCCGGATAGAAAGAATCGATGGGGCCGAGTTTGACTTTAGGTTTGGGTCATATGTGGATATGGAAAGGTAGTTGAGGATTTTGGAGCATATCACTAAGCACATGAAGCAAGAGGCTCATTAAGCAACACCTCATCCCTCCTTAATAGTATTGGCTTTTCCTATGGACTCAATTTGATCTTGGATCACTAAAAATATAAAATGTAGAGTCTTGTTCTTGAAGCTTGAGCCAATCCTTTTTCCTTGTAATTTTGAGGGATCCACTTTCCTCATCCATGCCATGCCATCCATTGAGCTTTTCTGAAATATTCATCTTGGAATGATGTTAGCTCAATGAGCTATATGTTGTTAGGAATTACCAAAACCACCCAGGGATAGTTGCACTTTCAATCTCCCCCTTTTTGGTAATTGATGACAACATATAGATCAAAGCTTCGACAAATTATAATAAGAATGAAATATATCGTCGCTTTGAGAAGTATGTGATAAGTAAGAGCTCCCCCTAAATTTGTGCATATTTAAGATTTGCTTTGGACTGCAAATGCACAATGAGTTAGGATCATGGGTTACTCTTCCATGTCACATACATCTTGGTGGAGCGCTCAAAATGATAAGAGTTAAATGCATGCACTCATCACCAAGCAAAGTGAATGATCAACATAAGGATAAATTGATAGTAACATCCAACAAGCATTAAGTGTAGCTTATGATCAACCACATGATCATCAATGTATCACAGATAAAAGCATAGTATCTCAAGCACTCAAAAGCAACAAAAAGTTCAACCAAGAAGACAAGAGAGAACAAATGCAAACTCTCTCTCTCGAAGCCTATGATCTATACATTTTTCTCCCCCTTTGGCAACAAGTTACCGAAAAGTTCATAGAAAATGCATAGCACTAAACGACTCTCAGGCTTGGTCTTCAAGTGGTGGTGTACGGAGAACTCCAAGAACGAAGGCTTCAGTCGATGTAGATGGAGATGTTGGGGTAGGAGCTGGAGCTGGTGGAACAGAAGCTATAGCTAGTGCAGAAGTGGTGGCTCTGGTGTCAGGAACTGGTACAGCAGATGATCTCTGAGCTGTGGGCACCCTGGCAAATGCATCAGTTGTGGTCTTGCCCTTCCTCTCCTGCATATCTTCTTGTAGTTGTTCCACAGCAGACTGGACCTCTATCACCTTCACATCTAGGTCATAGAACTTTTGTTCCATGATTCTTTCCAAACTCTCTTGGTTTTGAGTTAGGGTGGCCAGTCCTTTCTCAATCCTCAGAGTGGATGCTATCAGGTAACTTAGCTGCTCCTACTTGTTCTTCAAGAAATACTCAGATGCCTCCTCTTGAGTTGGCATCCTAGCAGCTTTCTCCATCTTTGCCTTCTCCTTCTTTGCTTGAGCATGTGCAGATGATGGTTCATCCTTGTTCATGACAACCTGATTGTCTTCAAAGTCTGGATGGATGGGTAGGTGTTCCTTGTCCAGCAGGTATGTGCATGTGCCCATCTTTGAGTTTTTCAGCTCTTGAGTTTGTGGGGCATATCCACAGCTCCTCTTTTGATCAGCTGTTGTTCTCTTAATGGTCTCTACCATGATGTTCATCACCTTGAACTTCTGTGGCACATCAAATACATGGAGCATGTTTATTGCATGGCCTCAGATCATCTTGTGATCACCTGACTTGGGCAATATAGTGTGCCTCATAATCCAATTAATAGTGGGCAGCCCTGACATAAGATAATGCACTGAGCCAAACTTGAAAGTATCAAGTGCCTTGTTTGGGATCTCCTTGTACATGTTGGACATGGAATTGTGATCCATCTTCTTCTTGGCATATATGTCCAAATCATCTTCCTGTTCTTCTGGGGCATTAATGAGTTGTGCCCACTCAGCAACTGTTGACTGATATCTAGTTCCTTCTGGCATCCACACAATCCTGCCATCTGGATAGAAGTGTGCTGTGGAGTAGAATTGCATGATCAACTCTTCATTCCACTTTGTGAGCTTCTTCCCATCAAAGTCTGCAACTCCACAACCCTTGAAGTTGTCATATACTCCAGGATAGTGCTCTTCATTCCCCTTGATGTACTCCCAATCAACCCATCTCATGTCACAAACTATGGGCTTCTTATCAAGCAACACTGTCTCATAGAAATCCTACTGTTCCTTGGTATGAAACCTGTAATCCACAACAGTTCTTCTCCTTGAAGCCTATGGATCTACTTCTCTCCACTTCTTCAGCCCTAAATCTCTTCTAATCTTCATGTCCTCAGCCACAGGATGAGCATCATTGTGGTCTGGGATCTTGGGCTTAAGCTTCCTGAGTACTTGACCTTCTTCTTCTTCAGCAATGTCAGGCACTGGGGTCTTGTTCTTTTCAGCAGCAGATATGTTTCTGGTGTTTCTCTTTGGTGCACTCTTGGGCTTAGATGCAGCTTTGGGTGCTTCCTTGGGCTTGGATGCAGTAGCCCTTACCTTATGGCATCTCCCATGAGTTTCTGTGCCTTAGGTGCTGGTGCAGCAACCTCTTCTTCCTCTTCTTCATCCGAGTCTCTTCTCATAGAGGGTTTACCAAGAACTCTGGCAGTGGTAGTCCTGACTCTCTTCTTCCTCTTATCTTGGCCACTTGCTTCCTCTTCTGATTCCATGGTGAGCTTCATGGTTTCTTCAGGTACAGCCTTCCTAGGCTTAAAGGTAGGAACTCTTCTTGCAGGTGCCTTTTTCTGCATTCCAGGTTTCATAGCTGCAGCTGAGCCATGCTCTTTCTTGAGTACCTTCTTCTTGGATGTGGCTTCCTCTTCTGCCACATAGTCCTCATCCTCTGACTCGGAGGTTATCTTCTTGCTTGCTCTACTGGCAGCTTTGGGCAGATTGCTTGGGGTGCTCCTGCTACCCTCATCAGAACTGCTAGAGGGACTAGTGCCCTCACTCAAATGAGCCTGCTCCTCAGATCTGTTCTGGCTATCACTCTGACCAAACATGTTGAAGTTCAGACTGCTGACCCTGTGAATAGTTTATAGATGAGATAGAGTGGATGAGCATCACAAAATGCAGAGGTTTTTGCAAAAGAATGAGTCAAAAAGTTAGTTTTAGTTTTTCACATAAAGCATTTCGGATCGACCGATCTGCAAACTCGGTGATACCGAAGCAGCTTTTGGAACCAAAACTAGTGGACTCGGTCAGACTGAGTCACAGTTCGGTGGCACCGAGACTGCTAGGGTTTCACAAAGTCCTGAACTCGGTCTCACCGATTTGTAATTCTCGGTCAGACCAAGAACCACATGTGCAATGGTCGTGGCCGAATCGGTGGAACCGAGTTCCGCAACCCGGTGGGTCCGAGATGATTTCGGCGGAAACCTAAACCTAAAATTTCGAAACTCAATTATTCTAAGGATTGTTTTGACTGGATAGGAGTGTTTCAATCATAGCAAGATTCATTAAGAACACAATGTGCTAGGATTTGGACGGGGAATAGCACTATGATCGAGTCCATACCCTAGTTCGGCGGCGGACTCGCTACGGCGGCAACAGCGGAGACGAATTCCGTTGACGGCGGCGGAGACCGGCAACTGGAGGCGGCTGGCGACGAGGAGGACGATCCGGAGACCCAGGAGGCAAAGCGAGCTATGCGCGGGCGAAGAGGTTTCGGAGAAATTTCCAAAAATTTTCCCGTGAGTATATATAGCCTGACCCTATCGGTGTGACCGAGTGGAACAACTCGGTGGCACCGAGATGCATAACTGTTGAAAGTTATAGCAACTCGGTGTGACCGAACTGTTCAAATCGGTTGCACCGAGGTGAAAACCTAGATTGACTTAGTGATCTCGGTATGACCGAAATGGAGGAATCGGTCAGACCGAAAAGCACAAAGAAGTTTTGGAAGTTTGAGTCTATGACAAATCGGGGACTCCGAGTGCTCCTCACACAGAGTGGTTTGAATCTGACTTGATCAAATTTTGTGATGTAGCATGAATAGAGTTTGAGACGAGAAAAGCATAGATAGCTAGAGAAGGTTCTTAGGCATTTTGTCCATCCACTTGGCAAGAAAAAGAAAAACCAATCAATCAAAACAACAAGTGGATGTCCTTGAATGAGTAAAATATGCTCTCAACATGCTCACACAATAAAATGGCAATTGAAATATGTGGCAAAGCATGCACAACCAATTCTAGCATCTATCAAGCAATTGGCGATGACCAGGTCATCTATATATGAGTATATTGACTTAGGAGTCAAATGAGAACATTTGATCATAGGTCATACTCATCGTTTAAGCACAAGTGGGGTTACCACTTTTACATAAAGCATTGTTGTGTTCACATCATTAGAGTTGCTTTAGCTCAATTCTTAGAGTAAAGCTCCCCCTAGATGTGATATCCTCCCTAAGAGGGATGAATTAACCTTGGGTTTTGTCGATGATGACTTGATGTAGATGTTGAAGATGTGGATGCTCAATGTTGATGTAGATCACTTGGAGCTATCCATTGGAGTGAATTGCACTTTCAATACCTACATGGGTTAGTCCCACAAGGAACAAACAAGGATATCCATAGACATAGAGTGATGCACACACAAGATGATGTCTATGAAAGCTTTTAGGTTACCTTGTCCCTTGACTTACCAACAAGAGGGTTTGTGACTCCTTGAACTAGTGCAAGATGTGGAAGTTGATTGCACTTGTTCTTGCCAAAATGATAAGAGTGAAGTATGTTGGCGGAGTCACCCTCAGGAACTCTCTAGTTCTTCTTCTTTTTGATCCACACCATCTTGATGGGAATCCTTGGAGTTGTAGTCGTACTTGATGAAGTGGAACTTGAAGTAGTCTTGGGAATCCACTTGACTAAGGTCTTAGGAGCTTCTTCAAATGCATCAATTTCCTCTTGAAGCTTGTCCTTGCCTTTTTGCTTGTAGTCTTGTGGTGGAAGATCATCTTGAGCTTGTGTCCCTTTGAAAGAAGTAGGATCATACTTCTCTTGTTGAGGAACAAACTTTGTCTTGGGGTATTGATCTTCTTCCCACTCAACTCCATTGGCATTGAACTTTCGTTCAAAACCAACACCTTGATTCTTCCGATGCCTTCCTTGCTTACGTACAATTTCCTCGAATTGCTTACTCCCGGCAAGGCTCTTGTACACTCCTTTCTCTATAATTCCCTTCAATAGGCTATTTTCTTGCTCAAGCGTAACTTGGCTAAGAGAATCATTAGTGGAATCAAGAGAACTACTATAAGCAACAATATTGGATATAACATGATCATTGTTACTACTAGAGGAAGAATCCTTCTTGTTCTTGTTACTAGACTTGACTTTAGGCATGTAAGTGGATAAAAGTAAACGCTTGGCAATGTAAGAAGAACTTTTCTTACGAAGATCATCATTGATTGCTTTTAAGAACTCATGCTCTTGCTCAAGGTTGAGCTTTTCAAAGCGTAATTTCTCATGTGTCCTTAAAAGTTCTCGATGATCTCCTAAGATAGTTTCATGAGCTAACTTAAGAGTGTTTAGTTCTTTACTTAGAGACTCAATTTTCTCCTTATCATTGTCATTCGTTTTATCTTGATTAGCATGATTAATTGACGTTTCATCATAGTATTCATCACTAGAGTTGTCAACAAGTAAATCATCGTCACCTAACAAGTCATCTTCATCACTATTGAAATCAATATACTCGGGGTGTGATACCTTTGGGCCTTTAGCCATGAAGCATGTTCCAACTCCTTCATTTGGCGAGTCAGATATGTCGTAGGAGTTTGTTGACACAAGTGCTAGACCGGCAACACCTTCATCTTGAGTATATTCGGAATCGGAGTGATAACTTCTCTCGGAGTGGTTGTCGGAGTCGGAGCCGGATACCCATTCACCAACATGAGCTTGATGTCTTCGTTTTGTGTAGCTCCTTGATGACTTGTCCTTTCTTTCCGAATCCTTGCTTCTCCATGAGTATCTTCGTTCATAACGATCATCTCTACTCATTCTTTCTCTAGATGGTGATTCCTCTCTCCGGCTTCTTCTTGTGGGAGAGTCTTCTCTTTTCTTGTAGGGAGCCGTACACTCATTGGAATAGTGTCCGGGTCTTCCACAATTGTAGCAGTTTCGCTCTCGACTAGAAGATCTTTTGTCATTGTAGGACCTTGCTTGGAGCTTCTATCTATGCTTCTACTATTGTAGAACTTGTTGAAGTTCTTCACCATTAAGCTCAATTCTTCATTGAAGATTTGCTTCTCACTTGATGATGTGGGAGCTTCACATGAGGCTTTCTAAGCACCACTTGATTTGTTGTGAAGTTCCTCTTTATCCTTGAGTGACATCTCATGAGCAACAATTCTTCCAATGACTTCCGTTGGCTTGAGATCTTTGTAATTGGGCATCATTTGGATCAATGCGCACACGGTATCATATTTTCCATCCAAGGCTCTTAGGATCTTCTTGATGATGAATCTATCGGTCATCTCTTCACTCCCTAAGCCGGCAATCTCATTTGTGATAAGAGCAAGCCTAGAGTACATATCAGCGACACCTTCACCATCCTTCATTTTGAACTTGTCAAGTTGACTTTGAAGCACATCCAAATTGGATTCCTTGACGGAGACGGTACCTTTGTGCATATCAATCAAAATATCCCAAATTTCCTTTGCATTCTCAAGACGGCTGATTTTGTTGAATTCTTTGGGACACAATCCATTGAAGAGAATATCACAAGCTTGAGCGTTGTATTGCAGCATCTTTAACTCTTCCGCGGTAGCTTCACGGTTTGGTTCTTTACCATCGAAGAATTCACCTTGCAAACCAACACACACAATAGCCCAAATGGCGGGGTTATGTCCAAGAATATGCATTTTCATTTTATGCTTCCGACTAGCAAAATTAGTACCATCAAAGTAAGGACCTCTACGGTGATAATTTCCCTCGCTAGACGCCATACTCTCCTAGGTTGGGAAACCAAGGCTATGACCACCAAAAGCTATGGAAATCAAAGCAAATGGAGACCAAAGCTCTGATACCACTTGTAGGATCGAAAGTATGTCTAGAGGGGGGTGATTAGACTACTTGACCAAATAAAAATCTATCCTTTCCCAAATTTTAGTTCTTGGCAGATTTTGGCTATCTTAGCACAAGTCAAGCAATCTTCACACAATTCAAGCAAGCATGCAAAGAGTATATGAGCAGCGGAAAGTAAAGCATGCAACTTGCAAGAATGTAAAGGGAAGGTTTGGAGGATTCAAACGCAATTGGAGACACTGATGTTTTTGTCATGGTTCCGATAGGTGGTGCTATCGTACATCCATGTTGATGGAGACTTCAACCCACGGAGGGTAACAGTCGCGCGAGTCCACGGAGGGCTCCACCCATGAAGGGTCCATGAAGAAGCAACCTTGTCTATTCTATCACGGCCGTCGCCCACGAAGGACTTGCCTCACTAGCGGTAGATCTTCACGAAGTAGGCGATCTCCTTGCCCTTACAAACTCCTTGGTTCAACTCCACAATCTTGTCGGAGGCTCCCAAGTGACACCTAGACAATCTAGGAGACACCACTCTCCAAGAAGTAACAAATGGTGTGTTGATGATGAACTCCTTGCTCTTGTGCTTCAAATGATAGTCTCCCCAACACTCAACTTTCTCTCACAGGATTTGGATTTGGTGGAAAGAAGATTTGAGTGGAAAGCAACTTGGGGAAGGCTAGAGATCAAGATTCATATGGTAGGAATGGAATATCTTGAGCTCAACACAAGGGTAGGTGGTTCTCTCTCAGAAAATGTGTATTGGAAGTGAAGATCTGTTCTGATGGCTCTCTCCTCGAACAAAGAGTGGGTGGAGGGGTATATATAGCCTCCACACAAAATCTAACCATTACACACAATCTGCCAAACTCGATGGGACCGAATCGTTAAACTCGGTCGGACCGATTCAGCAAACCTAGTGACCGTTAGGATTTTCGGTGGGACTGAGATGCAACTCGGTAGGACCGATATGGTTAGGGTTAGGGCATAACGTAATCTCGGTGTGACCGATTACACAAACTCGGTGGGACCAATTTTGGTAATAAGCTAACCAGAGAGTTGGTCAGGTAAACTCGGTGGGACCAATTCGCTCTTTTCGGTGAGACCGAAATGTTACGAAAGGGAAACAGTGAGTTTACATTGCAATCTCGGCGGGACTGATCGCTCACTTCGGTTGGACCGAAACGTTATGAAGGGAAACAGAGAAATTGCAATCCCATCTCGGTGAGACCGAGATCCCTATCGGTTAAACCGATTTGCTAGGGATTGTGGCAGTGGCTATGACATGTGAAACTCGGTGGCTCCGGATAGAAAGAATCGGTGGGGCCGAGTTTGACTTTAGGTTTGGGTCATATGTGGATATGGAAAGGTAGTTGAGGATTTTGGAGCATATCACTAAGCACATGAAGCAAGAGGCTCATTAAGCAACACCTCATCCCTCCTTAATAGTATTGGCTTTTCCTATGGACTCAATGTGATCTTGGATCACTAAAAATATAAAATGTAGAGTCTTGTTCTTGAAGCTTGAGCCAATCCTCTGTCCTTGTAATTTTGAGGGATCCACTTTCCTCATCCATGCCATGCCATCCATTGAGCTTTTCTGAAATATTCATCTTGGAATGATGTTAGCACAATGAGCTATATGTTGTTAGGAATTACCAAAACCACCCAGGGATAGTTGCACTTTAACATACCCTCAGCCCCGATGGTGAACTACTCCCTACTCGTCATGGAGAGCGCCGGAATGATGAATATGGCCACCGGTGATGATTCCCCCCTCACACAGGGTGCCCGAACAGGGTCCCGATTGGTTTTTGGTGGGTACAGAGGCTTGCTGCAGCGGAACTCCCGATCTAGGTTTATTTCTAGGGGTTTCTATACTTATAGGATTTTTTGGGGTCAAGAAGAAGCCAGGGGGGTCCACGAGGAGCCCACAGGACCGGAGGGCGCCCCCAGGGGGGTAGCGAGCGCCCTCCACCCTTGTGGAGGCCTCGTGGCTCTTCTAGCCCAACTCTTTTGCTTCGGGGGCTTCTTCTGGTCCATAAAAATTCACCGTAAAGTTTCAGGTCAATTGGACTCCATTTGATATTCCTTTTCTATAAAACTCAAAAAGAAGGGAAAACATAAACTAGCACTGGGATCTATGTTAATAGGTTAGTCCCAAAAATCATATAAAATAGCATATAAATGCATATAAAACATCCAAGATGGATAATATAATAGCATGGAACAATAAAAAATTATAGATACGCTGGAGACGTATCGGTATGAGCCATAGCAAAGTTGGAATACAATAGATATAATACAATAATAAAATACTAACGTGTTTGCAATAATACTTAGAGTGGATATTTGCTTTATTATACTAACAAATCTCACTAAGGTTTTGTTCAGTTTTGTGTGATTGAAGTTTTCAAGTTTTGGGTGAGATCATGATGGATGAAGGAATAAGGAGTAAGAAGAGCCTAAGCTTGGGGATGCCCATGGCACCCAAGGTAATATTCAAGGAGAAACAAGCAACTATGCTTGGGGATGGCCCGTGTGGCATCCCCTCTTTCTTATAATGACCATTCGTATTTGACTTCGTGCTATATTTTTATTCGTCACATATCATGAGTTTTGCTTGGAGCGTCTTGTATTATATGAGTATTTGCTTGGTTAGCTTTTTGTTTTGTGTCAAGTATCCTTGCTGAAATCACCTAGTTGAGAGAGCCGAAATTATGCTATGATTTGTTAGAATTGCTCTACGTGCTTCACATAAATCTTTTGAGCTATGGAATTGCTCTAGTGCTTCATTTAGATTTATTTGAGAGTTGGTAATTTTTGAAGAAATTATCTCATGCTTCACTTATATTATTTTGAGATACGAATTTTTTTATGCTCATGTTCTTCACTTAGATTTGTTTGAGCTATCAAAATCAACTAATGAAACTAGTACCGAAGTGATGGATATTAAAGAGGGATATAATAAAAAAATTCATGAACATATCATTGGAAAAAATACACTTGATTCTTTGTAATAATTTTGTGATATGATGATAGTGATATCTGAGTCATGTTGATGAGTAATTGTGCTTTAGTAAGAATATTGGTGTTATGGTTTGTGATTCCCTATGCAAGAACGAAATTCAATAGTTATGCAATGAAATTACATCCTAGTTGTGGTGCATTATTCGGTGTTAGTTATGCTTAATGCTCGCTTATGAAATTTTTCGTTTCTTGGTTGGATGCTTCTCAATCTTTTTCTAGCCTTCACTTGTACTAAGTAAGAATACTACTTGTGCATCCAAAATCCTTAAACCCAGTTTTGCTATATGAGTCCACTATACCTACCTATATGCGGTATTTCCGTGCCGTTATAAACAATTTGAATGTGCCATCTCTAATTTTAAAAATAAAATTCTTTTATGTGTGCTCGTACCGCTCATGAAACGGTAGGGGGTGGCTGATATTTTTCGATGCTAGATGTGTTATTCTCAAGATGAGTGTTTATTCACTTGTCATTGCACGAGAGTATGGAAAAGGTATTAGGGATGCCCTGTCCCGAAATGAAAAATGAATTTACTTTATGTTGTCAAATAATAAATTCCTTGGAAAGTGTTGGTATGGACGGCACCCGTGGATACGGCTAGCCATGGAATGTGAAAGTATGGTGGAAAAACGAGTAAACTTTATTTTCTGTTTGGGAACCTCCTATGATATATCTAGCATGGAAAGTATTGAGAACTACTCGATCGTTTTCGTAGACAGGAAAAGCATGCCACCCAAAATGTTTTATCTCTATCTTTTTCGCATTGAGCTCTGGCACTTCTACAAATCCCTACTTCCCTCTACGAAGGGCCTTTCTATTTAATTTATGCAATTTTTATTTTTTTGAGTATCCATCATCTCTTATAAAGCACCAACTAAGGGGCATTATGATCGTACTTGAGCATTGGGTGTAGCCAATATGCGAGTTTGTTTCATGAATGGATCAATGATTGAGCATAATGGGCTTCGGATAACTTGCTTTAGTGTTGTAATTTTGGAAGACATGGTTGCTTTGTTGATATGCTTGAGTATTGAAATCTTCATGTCAAAACTAGACTATTTCTTTGAATCATGTAAAAGTCCAAATGTCCATGCTACAAAAGAAAAGAATATGTGATGAACATGTTAGGCAACATTCCACATCAAAGATTCAGTTTTTATCATTTACCTACGCGAGGACGAGTAGGAATTAAGCTTGGGGATGCTGATATGTCTCTAACGTATCTATAATTTTTACTTTTTCCATGTTGTTATATTATCATTCTTGGATGTTTTACAATCATCTTATAGCAACTTTATATCATTTTTTTGGACTTACCTATTGACATAGTGCCCAATGGTAGTTGTTGTTTTTTGCTTCTCTTTTACTTCGCAGAAAAACAATACCAAATGGAGTCCAAACGCACCGAAAGTTTTTGGAGATTTTTTCTAGACCAGAAGACACCTATTGGGACAAAGAAGTACCATAGGGGTTCTCAGAGGGGGGCACAACCCACCTGAGCGCATCTGGGGGCCCAGGCACGCCCTGGTGGGTTGTGCCCACCTCGGCCGCCTTCCGCGCTGCTTCTTTGCTCTATAAATACCCCGAAAATAAAAAACCCTAGGAGAGTCAACGAAACACAATTCCAGCCGCCGCAAGTTCCAAAAACACTAAATCCAATCTAGACACCATCACGAAGGGGTTCATCATCCTCATTGGTGCCTCTACGATGGTGCGTGAGTAGTTCATTGTAGACCTATGGGACCGTAGTTAGTAGCTAGATGGCTTCCTCTCTCTCTCTCTCTCTCTCTCTCTCTCTCTCTCTCTCTCTCTCTCTCTTGATTCTCAATACAATGGTCTCTCGGAGATCTATTTGACGTAACGCTTTTTGCGGTGTGTTTGTTGGGATCCGATGAACTTTGAGTTTATGATCAGATCTATTTTTATCCATGAAAGTTATTTGAGTTTTCTCTTGATCAGTTATATGCAAAATTACTTATAGCCTCGCATTTTGCTTCGAATCTTTGGTTTAGTTAGGCCGGCTAGATCGATTTTTCTTGCCATGGGAAGAGGTGCTTTGTGATGGGTTCGGTCGTGCGGTGTTCTTTCCCAGTGACAGAAGGGGCAGCAAGACTTGTATCGTTCGTTTCCATTAAGTATAATAAGATGGGGTCTATTCCTACATGAATAGATCTTGTCTACATCATTTCATCGTTCTTATTGCATTACTCCGTTTCTCCATGAACTTAATACACTAGATGCATACCGGATAGCGGTTGATGGGGGGAGTAATAGTAGTACATGCAGGTAGGAGTCGGTCTATTAATCTTGGACGTGATGCCTATATAATGATCATTTCCTGGATATCGTCATAATTATTTGAAGTTCTATCAATTGCCAAATAGTAATTTGTTTACCCACCGTATGCTATTTTTCTTGAGAGAAGCCACTAGTGAATTCTACGGCCCCCGGGTCTATTCTTCTTCATATTTGCTTTCTGATCTATTATTTGCCACTTTTATTTTTCAGATATATATTTCCCAAAACCAAAAAAACCTTGCTGCATTTTTTTATTTTTTATTGCGAGATCTATTTGTCCAATCTACCACAAATTTATCTATCTTTTTACCCTGGAGGTATTGACAACCCCTCTTACGCGTGGGGTTGCAGCACTACAAGAAATATGTCAACTTGCGACCACCACTATTGGTCACTGAAAGGTCATTGTTTTTCATTTGCGACCTTTTTTTGACCAAAAACAGAAGGTCAAAAGTTGGCGGTCGTAAACTGAAATTAACGACCTTCTCTGTGATATGTAAAAGGTCGTTGGTTTTCGACCAAAATTTTGGTCACTAGCAGCCTCCCCAAGCCACATAGGATCCAGCGTGGCAAGCTGACGTGGATAAGATTCAGCCCGGTCCGATTAGGTGTCTATGTGGGCCAAGCCCAACAATTCAGCCCATTTAGTTTTTTTTTCATGTTAATTCTGGTCAGATTCATGGGCCACGCCCTACAATTCGGACTTTTAATTTTTTGGGCCATGGCCCTTTTGCAAACCATTTCATTAGGCCTTTTTGTTCAGGATTTCCAGAAATGCACAATATTCCTGTCCACTATTATTTGGGCTGTAGCCTTTTTAGAGCCCATATGTTCTTTGGTCCAATAGAACATTTGGTCTTTTTATCCACTGATTTCCAGTTTACACATTTGAACAGCAAACACTCAATAATTCTCTCAATTAAATGATTAAATTCAAAAATCATTCATCCAAATACACACGACAGCACATACAAGTCTACACATCCAACATCAACTAAAACAAGCAAAAACAGATGCACAAGCACATACAAGTGTGCTTACAAGCAAAAACAGATACACAAGCACCAAAACATGATGCAACATCAACTAAAGATGTGGTGCGCATCTCCATTCCTCTTCTGATCTTCCATCACAGCAGCAGCAACCTAAACGACATTACATCACCAAAAAGAAACATTATTAAATGTTTAGAAACAAGGCCATCAACATGAGGCAGTAATCCAAGGAGCGGCGCCACCAGGAGGATGTCAATCGCCCACGAGGGCGCCCCCAGCCCAGGAGCGACATGTGGGAGCTAGAGATGCCAATGGAGTACCTGGTCAGCCTCTGGTACCTGGCCAAAGTTCACAAACTTGGTGTGAGCATTTTTTATGACATTAACATGCATCACAAGCAAAGATGGCAAGACTGAACCTTGCATAGTAAAAACTTGCAAGTAAATAAGAACAATGCTGAGAAGATAAAACATGCACATTTCAGCCTAGTTAAAACTGAAAATTACAGTGTGTACAATTCTCATTCATGGGTAGATGCAATGCAAGATGAACTCATTACATAAGTGTGAAAATTCTGCAGGAGAGCAACAGTAAAGTCAATATGCGTGCAGATATCACCATCGATCTACTAGTCATGCAAAGTTCTAAGGGTTAAGATATGATTTCACATCAGAAAGCTAAAGAAGATGGTCCAACTGACAACAGGTACGCATCAATGGGCATGCAGGCTCACTCATGCCTTCCCAGAAGGTTGTGACAATAAGCATGAAAATCCAAACTTAAGTTAATTGTGAAAAGGTTGAATGGATCCAAATAAACATGTAATTCACCTAACTACATAAAACAGTACCAAACGGTACGAATGCAGATATCATCACTGACCAACATTTAGTCATGCAAAAGTGTTGCTGATCTAGATATGGTTTCACATCAGAAATATTCAGAAATCAGTTGAATAGAATTGACTACAAAAGAAATCAGAATTGAAGAGAATTATCATGCTTGTCTACTTTCAGGAAAGTTAATACATATTTCCATGATTGTCTACCAAAGAAATTGTATCAACTTAACACTTAGTCATGCATAAGTGTTTCACATAAAAAACATACAGAAGTGCAGACTCGACATTGTATCAACTGAACACTTAGTCATGCATAAGCATTTCACATCAAAAACATACAAAATTTGGAGTAGGAAACTGAATCTCTAAATACTCCAGCAGCAAATACTGCTAACACTAATAGGCCAGTAGCAAATACTGTACTTTTGGAGTTTTAACAAATGTTTAGTAATTTATGGAGTACAACAGCAGCATCACATTAAGAAAGTGAGCTAAATCATCACATTTTCAACTCATTACTGAATCTTCTTAGTGAATCAACTAGTAGTACAACCAAATTCAGTGAATTAAGCTACTCCATTTTGAAGTACTGCTTGAGTGCTCAAACATGCAGAGATACAAGTACTACAGGTTTCTCGAAGGCGTAGAGTCAACCTAGCGTGTCACAAGAGACACATTAGTACATTTTGTTGGTGAGGCAAGGAAACAAATAGCACTATGTACCGCATCTAGAGAATTATGCCCGGTTCACTTCATTTGGAGTTAATAAACTCGATAAGCTGTCACTGGCAGTAAGACACCACTACTACAAGTACTATTGTAGTAGTTTGAGGAAGAAGATTATAGTACAGTACTACTACACATGTGTACTAACTAGTAAGTGATAGGATACACACAAGTAACTAGGTGTAGTAGTAGAAGGGACCTAGATAGTACCCAAGACACATACTGCTAGTAAATTGTTGTTATGGGTGAGACAAAAGAGCAGGTGGTACTCTGTGGTGGTGCTAGGAAGGGAATTATGGCCACTCAGAATAAATTAACAGTGAGTAGTCCATGGAGTGTCACCAGCAGCAAGATAGCACTACTCTTCTAGTACTCCAGCAAGAAGAATTAAGTATATAATACATAGGCAAGGCAGACTTGGTGCTAATAGAATACAGGAGCAGGGAGTAGCACAGTAATTAACAAAGAAATGAACAACATATAAAATACTCCTACTAGTGTAGTAGTTAAGATGATGAGACAAAAGACAACAGCATGCAGAGTTCCTGATGCACTGGTGTGGCCCAACTCGGCTGCACCACACCGAGGCATTGTTGTTCCATCGAGCTCGACCATGTGCAGGGCTTCATCGTCGCCGTGGAGGTCCCAGTGGTCGTCCTGGTCCATGGAGTGTCAACCTTATTATTTCATTTCAGAGAAAGCGTTAAACACAAATGGCATGTATATGGATCACTTTGGACAAGCAAACTTCGCTAATAAATATGAACAAGGCCTACTATAGCATAGCAGGCAAGGAGTTAGATTAACTCAAGTATTGGTGACTAATAGACCTATTATTTCATTTCAGAGAAAGCCTGAAACACAAATGGCATGCATATAGATCCCAAGGACAAGCAAACTTAGCTAATAAATATGAACAAGGTCTACTATAGCATAGCAGGCAAAGTATTGGTGACTAATAGACCTATATTAAGAGTAAATAGAACTAGCTCGGAAAACAACTCTATAGCACTAATATTGATGCATTCAAGTTACTACCACTCAAGTGTGCATACATATCATAATGTTCCAAGTATGCATACAGATCAATGACTAAGCAATAATCGATTAAGATGCTGACAAGGGGTAAGGCACGCCATGTATTCATAATGACAGCATGTCAAAATATTTCTTGTGGTCAGGATTGGTAATGTAGTCATCGCAGGATAATATCTGACTTACCATTAGCATTGGGGCTTGCTTCAGAAGTCTCAGAGGAATGTTGGCCCTTAGTTGTGCGTTGAGCCACCAAATGCAGTCTATATCCATCTTCCCGGTCTTCAGATTGTCAAGGATACATATATACGACAATAGTTGTGACCAGAGCAATCAATACAATACATGGATAAATGTGGCAGGATAACAACTTAAAATGCATCCATTGAAGTGCCAGATGAACAGGTATACAAATGGCAGGTCACAAGAAAAAAACTACAATGACAAATCATGCTGTGAATGATAGAAACCAATAACCAAGTTATTCCACGTAATCTTCGGCGAGATCTATAGTCTCCAACGGTTATTAGCGAACAACTCAAGACTTGATAAATGCATACCAAAAGCTTACAATGATTTGAGGTTCTCGTTCATATTTCTAAGCAACTTCAATAGGACAAAAACTTCGGTATGACTCATCAATGTAATAACTGATGTGGAGATACAGATGGTTCAGTAATAACTTCATAGCCTCGACAGAAAACGCGCAAACAAAAGGATACAGTATTCTGACAAGAGGTGATCATCCTCTAAAAATCAGCCACTGCTGCTCTACAGGAATCCCAGCGACATCTACTATCTTCTCTTTTAGGTTCAGAACAGTCTCCTAAAAAAATATCAGCAATTAGTTCGTCAGAAAACAGAGGTCCACCAACGATTCTCAGTTTACAAACAACAGAGGTCCACAAGTGATCAATGAATTATTAGCCAGATAACACCAGCGCCCAGCCCACTGGTGGGAATCATTAATCGTAACCCCTAATCTAATTAGGAGAGCAACCACCACGCAGCAGAATCGCATCACCAAATCGTCCGAGCTCGAAGTTTTACATCACCACGCGGAACAAACCTAGCCATTGCTACACCTACACCGGGGGAGGAGGCAGCAAGGAGGAACCTGAGACCGCGCGGGGGGGCGCCGGTGGCGGGGCAGTGGCGGAGGAGGATCCCGCGGAGGGAGGACGGCGACGCGGATCGCAGCCTCGCCGTAGCCATGGGGAGGATTTGCTAGAGAGCTAGGGTTTCGGCCGCGGGAGTCCTGGTTGAGGCACTTGACGCAGGTCTGGTCGATTAAATCGACCAGATCCACCTGCCCGCACGGCACCGACGCGGATGGGGCGGCCGCGGCCGCGGGGGCGACTGCGGTCGGCGCGGGCGCGGTGGCCATGGGTGGCTCCCGGAAGCTTCTGCAAGGTCGGAGAAGGGACGGACGAGAGCGACGGCGGGCTTGTGCTCGGGCGACGGCGGGCTTGTGCTCGGGCGACTCATCTCGTCTGATGACGACTAGCGTTGCGTGAGAGGAGGAGGGCATGGGGGAGGCCATGGACGGCGGTGAGCTCTGCCAGAGGGAGTTGGAGGTCGGGGGCGGGAGAGCGAGTGGTTCTGACTTGGATTGGATCTGGGAGGGAGAAGGGGGCAGCGGCGGCTGGAGTGGGAGGGGAGTTAGGGTTTGGGTGGTTGGGCTGCGGGTGGGACGAGGGGTGAGAGGTGAGGCGGGGGGGGTGGGCCGTTGGATCTGGGAGTATCCGACGGTCTGATGCTTGATCCGCGTGACATGTCCAGAGACCAATCAGAACGAAGTATAGGCTTTGACAATGTTATGACCATCTAAATTGGTCTTAATCGATTAACAATAAGCAAAGAACTATGAGTCAGCCAGATGATTTTGTCTATAAATCATCCGCCTAGCTAGCCGCCCTATCTGCACATTGGCTATCGTTCGATCACATTAATATGTCACGACAGAGCATCGAGCGTCAAAAAGTTTCAACACGGCACCAATAACATCCCCACGAAGCTCCATTACACCTCTCAACGGCGTGCTAAGAGCTCCAACGCAGCACCACGGTGCCCGATGAAGCTCCATTGCAGTGTCTGGGAGATCCAATGCAGCACAACAACGCCCGGCGGTAAGTTCCCTTCTCTTTATATGACAATGTTTACGTACGGTTCCCTCAAATAACTAGAGGTAGTTTCATACTAGCTAGGTGGGATTTTCGTCGATTCACTACAAAGCGGGTCAAATTTTAACTACAGTTGCCTCATAGTTTGTTTAAATGATTCCATATTTCACACAAATTTGCATCTTGGAATTACAAACAATGTTGCCAAACGGATTTTTTATTTTATTTTCACAAAAAATCAATTTCCATTTTTTAGTGCCCAAAATAAGTTTTTTTGTGAAGGACCTATCATATATTTGTTGCAAAATTGGACCAAATCAATTTTATAAAATACTAGGCCATATTTAATGTACAATTGACAAAATGGTTGGGTGTCAAAAGCTTTGATCCATCTCTCGTGAAAAAGACAAATTTCCGTCGATTCAGTAGGAAGCGGGTCAAATTTGAACTATAGCTGCCTCATAGTTTGCAATTTATTTTTTCCAAAAATCATTTCTAGGTACATAAGTATCCATTTAATCAGACAAATATCAAAAAATTTCCAAGATTCAAGCACTAGCTAGGAACGGTCAAGCCCGCCGTTTTGACCGCATTTTGAAACAGGCATAAAAAATTCAGAAAAAATCAAAAAATTGGAAAACCTTCGCATTGTGTCATCATATGTGACCGAGTTTCCAGGAAAAATAATAAAAATGTAATACGACAATTATTTTAAAAAAATGTTCTCAGAAATGAGCTATCATGCATGAAGATTCATGGCTTTCAAGTCAAATGATCAAATCTTATGGCCACATTCATGGCATAGTTTGTTCAAATGATCTCATATTATGCACAAGGGTGCATCTTGGAATTCCAAACAATGTTTTCTAAGGAAGTTTTCATTTTCTTTGCATGGAAAATTCATTTTCCATTTTTTGAGTGCCCGAAATGAGGTTTTTTGTTAAGGAACTACCAAATAATTATTGCAAAAACGGACCAAATCAATTTTATAAAATACTAGGCCATGTTTAATGCACAATTGACAAAATGTTTGGGTGTAAATTTTTTTATCCACATCTGGTGAAAAAGACAAATCTCCGCCGATTCAGCATGAAGCGGGTCAAATTTGAACTGTAGCTGCCTCATAGTTTGCTATTTATTTTTCCAAAAAATCTTTTTTAGGTACAGAAGTATCTATTTAATCAGAGAAACACCAAAAGTTTCCAAGATTCAACCACTAGCTAGGAACGGTCATGCCTACCGTTTTGACCGCATTTTGAAACGGGCATAAAAAATAAAAAAATAAAAAAATGGAAAACCTTCGCATTGTGTCATTATATGTGGTTAAGTTAACAGGAAAAATAGTAAACTTGTAATACGACAATTATTTTAAAAAAGTGCTCTCAGAAACGAGCTATCATGTGTGGAGATCAATGGCTTTCAAGCCAGATGATCAATTTTATAGCCACATTCATGGCATAGTTTGTTCAAATGATCTCATATTGTGCACAAGGGTGCATATTGGAATGACAAACAATGTTGCCTAAGGAAGTTTTCATTTTCTTTGGACAAAAAAATCATTTTCCATTTTCCGAGTGCCCAAAATGAGGTTTTTTGTGAAGAACCTACCAAATAATTATTGTAAAATTGGACCAAATCAATTTTATAAAATAATAGGCCATATTTAATGCATAATTGACCAAATGGTTGGGTGTCAAAAAAAATTATCCACCTCTCATAAAAAAGACAAATTTCTGCCAATTCAGATGGAAGCGGGTCAAATTTGAACTGCAGCTGCCTCATAGTTTGCTATTTATTTTTTTTCCAAAAATCATTTCTAGGTACAAAAGTATATATTTAATCATAGAAACACAAAAAGTTTTCCAAGATTCAACCACTAGCTAGGAACGGTCATGCCCGTCGTTTTGACCGCATTTTGAAACGGGCATAAAAAATTCAAAAAAAACTAAAAATTGGAAAGCCTTCGCATTATGTCATCATATGTGACCAAGTTGACAGGAAAAATAATAAACTTGTAATACGACAATTATTTTAAAAAAATGTTCTCAGAAATGAGCTATCATGCGTGAAGATTCATGGCTTTCAAGCCAAATGATCAATCTTATGGCCACATTCATGGCATAGTTTGTTCAAATGACCTCATATTGTGCAAAAGGGTGCATCTTGGAATGGCAAACAATGTTGCCTAAGGGACTTTTCATTTTCTTTGCAAGGAAAATTCATTTTCCATTTTCCGAGTGCCCGAAATGAGGTTTTTTTGTGAAGGAACTACCAAATAATTGTTGCAAAAACGGACCAAATCAATTTTATAAAATACTAGGCCATGTTTAATGCACAATTGACAAAATGGTTGGGTGTAAAAAAATTTATCCACCTCTGGTGAAAAAGACAAATTTCCGCCGATTCAGTAGGAGCGGGTCAAGTTTGAACTGCGGCTGCCTTATAGTTTGCTCTTTATTTTTTCCAAAAATCATTTCTAGGTACATAAGTATCTATTTAAGCATAAATACATGGTTTGGTGATGATACGTTGAGGTTTGGACGGTGGCCTAGGGCCCCAACTCCAAAGCGCGTAGACTCGCATGCCCGTCGTGTGGTCACCGCGTGACCGAGGCGTTGCCATGCGTTCTGGGAAGCCTAGGCATGTCTAGTAGGTTTGGCACTCCCCAGGTAGATGATTGAAAGAAAATAATAACAGAATAATCTCACGAGGAGACCAAACAATGCTCAAACATGAATTAGCACCCAAGTGTTTGATTAGTGGTACGGGAAATACACATAGCCAATGGGCCTGAGTTTTGGCCGAGGATGATCATCTACTAAGGACACTATCTTGGAAAATTTGCAGCTCAGATGGAGGAGCCTAGGTGTCACTTGCTTTGCAATGTACCACACTGGACAGAAATATGAATGTTGAAACCACACTCACATGTATTGTTAGATGGGGCTCAAAATTTGTGGAGAGAAATGATTTGGGAATATAGAAGATGTGGCAAAAATTCAGCTCATTGGGATATGCCTAGCTAGTACTTCCTTCACAACAGTTCGAGTTGAACAAAAACTTTGGAAATTTGCTGAGGAAGATTTACCAGGCAAATGGAGTTGAATATTGTCATGAGGCAATGATTTGGATAGTAAAGAATGCCCAATTTTTTTGGGAATTTTGGGAATGACAGAAATATAGGTGGCTTCACAACCTAGGACAAAAATTGACACATGGACATGACACATAGCCAAAACTGATGAGGTGGCGTCTAGTCATAGCAATAAGTACCAATGCATCCACGTTCACAACCTCATGACCATTTATATTGGTCGTAATCAGGTAGAAATAAGGTCATTGGCGCCTCTTGTCTGCTTTGTGACCATTCGGTGTAAGCAATTTCAGGGTTTGAGCCCTTCCAAGCAAAATGTCCGTGAATTTACGACCAATTCAGCTGGGGTCACTAGGAGAAGGTCACAAGTTGACATATTTCTTGTAGTGCAAGTATTTGTTCTTTGTGTGGAGGTACCGTTTACATAGTGTTGCTTGGTTCTCCTACTGGATTGATACCTTGGTTTCATAAATGAGGGAAATACCTACCGTAGTTGAGCTGCATCATCCCTTCCTCTTTGGGGAAATACAGACGTATTTCAAGCGACATCTCATTGTTGGGGACTTGGCTATTCGAATAGTTTCAACACACACACTCTGTATAGGTGGTAAACTTTACCCACATAATAGAATTTTGCAGTCTAACGAATCCTATTCATAGGATGACCCTCTCACCATGTCTCCGACCTCCCATAGGCTAGCCTTGGGAGAAAGGTGTCGGATTCAGGGCTCCGTAGACCCAAGAAAGGTTCGAACTCCGGGGCGTGTACGAAGAACCAACCTCTCTCGCCAACTAGCTCGTCACTCCATGACCTAGCTCGATGAACAAGGAAGAAGATGGACACAATAGTTTAACTAGGTTCGGGCCACCTTGCGGTGTAAAACCCTACTCCTGCTTTGTGGTGGATTGGACTCACGAGGGGCTAAGGATGAACTAGTACAAGGGATGAACAACCTCTCGAGGTCTGCTTTGGTCAGGGTGGAAAGGATCTGATCTCCTCTATGGTGGTGGCTAAACTATACTTATAGTGGCCTCGGTCCTCTTCCCCCAAATCGTTGGCGGGAAGGCAGCCCACAGTGGCCAATTTGAAAGGGGACAAGTAGTACATCTTATCCTGATGAAAGGTGTTCTTCGCCTGCCAAGCTTCTGGTCGTGACGCTGTTCCTCCTGCCGTCCTTGCAGTCTTGGTCGTGTTGCCCGGGAATGGAAACCTTTGCCAGATTCGTTGGGAACCCACGCATGTGCTTGCCTCCTTAGCACCAAAGAGGAAACTGCCCCATCTACGCCCATTGGCGCCCGCCTGGCCTTGGTCGTCATCGCTTGCTCCATGGTACCCTCATGAGGTCGGGCACCTACATAGGAATTTCCGCTCCTCGGGAGGTCGCTGGAGGAGGCCGCTCCCTCTGGAGGTCTTTGTTGTCACCCACCTCGCGAGTCTTGGCCCCTGGCAATTGTTGGTGGTCTTGTAGATGGGCAATACCAGGCCATTGATGGAGCCACGCCATGGGCGCCGGCAGGCAAGTCTGGGTACCATGGTTCCCAGAACGCCGACAAAAGGATCTGAGTCCTTGCCACCACGTGGCACTACTTTCTTCCCCCCAGGAATTTTTACTCTTTATCTCATCCGCTGACACAGTCTCTCTTTACTGAATGGAGAGTTTCTGGCCAAAGGAAGTCTACTCACTCCAGTTTCCCTCTTTGGAGACACATGGAAGAGATATAACTATAAAGGAAACAAGGCCATCCTATTCAGGAAAATGTGGCTGTACCAAGAAGTGTCGGTTCTGTGGCATTTTATTAGCCAACTATTAAAGTTGGTTTAACCAAAACTATTTATATGTAAGATTTCAGTAACTACATTAATAATATACAATTAATAATAAGTAGCTATATACATCAACGCAAAGCTTCCAAACGTTCCATTGTCTTACTCAAGTTGGATTTCACGAAAGCCTTTGATACAATTGAACACGATCTAATTCTCAAAATTTTGCAATACAAGGGTTTTGACTCCAGGTGGACTGGGTGGATCAATTCTATTTTATCCACAGGATCTTCTTCTGTTCTTCTAAACGGCGTACCAGGGAAGCACTTTGTCTGCAGAACAGGAGTGCGCCAAGGAGACCCCCTATCTCCGTTACTCTTTGTGATTGCAGTTGACTTGTTGCAGTCTGTCGTTAATGAGATGGTCGCCAGGAGTATCCTTACTCTCCCAATTCCGGCCAACTCAAATGATTACCCAATAGTGCAGTATGCCGATGACACACTAATTGTGTTGCCGGCGGTTGATGATCAACTCATTGCCTTGAAGGAGATGCTTGGAACTTTTGCGGAGTCAACTGGCTTGCGAGTCAACTTCACCAAATCTTCACTCATTCCAATAAATATGAGCGATGAAGAAGGAGCAAGAGTGGCTGCTTTGCTGGGGTGCGATGTTGGCATGCTGCCATTCACATATCTTGGTTTGCCCATGGGAACTTCAAGGCCCACCATTTACGAGCTGACGCCTCTGGTGGATCGCATCGAGCGCCGTTTGTCTGCATCTTCCTGTTTGCTCAATCAAGGTTGTCGCTTGCAACTTGTTCAGTCCGTGCTGTGCTCCATGCCAATATATTTTTTGTGTACCCTTTCACTTCCAAAGGGCATTATTCAGCAGCTTGAGAGGATCATGCGACAGTGCCTGTGGAGGGGTAATACAGATAACCCACGTCAATCTTTGGCTGCTTGGGATCTTGTCTGTCGTCCTAAGGGTTTTGGTGGTCTGGGTGTTATGGACTTGACCATCCAAAATGAAGCTTTGCTCATTAAACACCTCTTCAAGTTCTTCAACAAAGTGGACGTGCCTTGGGTTTCTCTAATCTAGGATACCTATTACGCATCTTCTCCACCCCAAAGCACCAGGGTCTGTGGTTCCTTCTGGTGGCGCGATATTATGCGCTTATTCCCAAAATTCTCCAACCTGGCAGTTCCCCAAGTTCATGCTGGTGATACGGTCCTTTTTTGGCTTGATCGTTGGCAGCTGGGAACTCATGTTGTGTTGTTGCAGGACTGTTTCCCAAGGCTCCACTCATTTGCCGTGGACAATGCTGTTACCATCAAAGAGTTCCTTGTGCGGCCTGACATCTTGGAGAATTTTCATCTACCATTATCGCAAGAGGCTTTTTCTGAGCTCATACAGTTGCAGGCACTGCTGACTTTGGTCACTTTGAATGGGGAGATCAAGGATGTGTGGAAGTGGCTTTCCAAGTCTGGAGATTATATGCCAAAGATATACTATAACTCTTGTTTCTCTCAGCTTGTGGTGGATCCAATCTTCAAGTGGATTTGGAAGAGTTCTTGCACGCTAAAGATAAAGGTTTTTGGCTGGCTTCTGTTAATGGATCGTTTGAACACCAGAGATATGATGCAACGAAGACATTGGATCATCCAGGATGACACCTGTGTGCTTTGCAATCTTGCTAATCATGAGGATCGGGCTCACCTTTTCTTTGCTTGCAACTATAGCCACAGGGTTTGGAACTATCTTGGGATATCTTGGACGCTACAACCAAACCAAACCACATACGATTTGGCTCACGCAGCTAGGAAGGATTTTGGACACCCTTTTTTCTCTGAGGTGGTTTTCACCGCTACATGGAATATTTGGACACAAAGGAATGGGAAAATATTCAGGAATGAGCAACCTTCGTTTCGAGCTTGGAGAAGGAACTTCATTCATGACATTTCTCTTCTGTCTCACAGGGTTAAATGTAAATATAAGGATAGTTTAATATCTTGGATAGCTGACCTCTCATAGTTTTATTTGTAAGTTTTTCTCCTTTCTTGTTTCTTCTGTTAGTTGTAACTAAGAATCTATTATTTTATTTAATAAAAGACTATGAGGCTGTTGCCTTGCAGTAAATAGTTTCAAAAAAAAATAAGTAGCTATTTATATGATTTTATTAGCCAACTATTTATATGTAAGATTTCAGTAACTACATTAATAATAAGTAACTACATTAATAATATACAATCTTTCGTACAACGAGGAAAGATTCACGTGAGATCATTGTTTGAACTAAAGTCTTTCCCTGATATTCTGTGAATGTTGCCATTATAATGCTTGATGGTTCATGTTGTCAAAGTAATTACCGATTAACAATTACGTTAAAATATTGGTTCCAATAGTACTTAATCATAGTGTTTCCTTAGTGACTGTATAACTCTGTTAACTATATTATGACAACAATTCTACCACAAGCAAAGTGAAACAAAATAAGACCGAAAGTAAATGCGGAAAAAGTGGAAGTTGAACCCATGGCCTCGCAATTCCATCATCAAATGGAGGTGGTAACTTACCTTGCTCAAGTGGAGTATCAAAGAACTCCTCGCCTTCACGTCCTAGATTATTTCCTTCTAGAACTAATTATAAAAAAAATCAAAAAATAAAATAAATCAAATTCTCTCCAGCAGTATCTAGGCAATTAAAATAAATATCAAATTATTCCCACTAAATGAGAATAATATTAGAAAAATAATGCAAAATGTATAACCTCATCGGGACTTATGGTTTAGGAGTTATTCCTGGTCAAACCTTAGTCAATAGAATAAAGAAAAATTAGAGAAGTAACATAAATTAGAAAATTCACCGAGGGCCATAGCGAAGGCGTATTTTAGAATTACGCCTCCACTTACGTACCGGTTCGGCAGCGACTGGGCCGCTGACGGGTGTCGTCAGTGGAGTGCTCTACAATGCCACCCCTTCTAGCCAATGTGTGTGCCGTCTGCTCGGGCATTCATTCGTTGAATATGTCATGGTTATTGTCAGGGGCCTCTTCGGGGATCTTGTGCGGTCGATTTCTCCTGTCATATCCTATGACTTGTACTTCCTTCACTAAGCTTTTTACCGAGGTATACCTTTAGGTTTGGTTAGCATTTCCCCACACTAAATAATTTTTGATGAGGCACGTATACACAACACTTTGCATATACCATGGTATTCAATCACTAGTGCAGAACCAGGCAATAGCACCGGTTCGTAAGGCCCTTTAGTGCCGGTTTAGTAACCGGCACTAACGTTTCGGCACTAAAGGGCCCCCCCTT
The DNA here is from genome assembly GCA_032464435.1 of Aegilops umbellulata. Taxonomy (NCBI): domain Eukaryota; kingdom Viridiplantae; phylum Streptophyta; class Magnoliopsida; order Poales; family Poaceae; genus Aegilops; species Aegilops umbellulata. The sequence goes on along the minus strand of CP136057.1, from coordinate 161,430,284 downwards.
TAGTACCGGTTCAGCACGAACTGGTGCTAAAGGGAAACCACGTGGCACGAGCTAGCTCCGGGGGCCGAGAGCCCTTTAGTACCGGTTGGTAACACCGACCGGTACTAAAATGTTTGGGTGGTTTTTGGTTTTATGATTTCTTTTTCATTTAATTTTGTGTTTTCCATTTTAATTCTTTTTCGTTTGCTGGTAATTTACGATACTACACATTGTACATGTTATGCATATATATATATATATATATATATATATATATATATATATATATATATATATATATATATATATATAGATCATCAATGTCTCACAAACCGCCATATTAATTCACACATACACACATGTATAGCTATATATACAATTTCTCGTACATATGCATGTTGCCTTCGGAGCCAGTTGCATTAGCCTAATTGGTGCCTTCGGAGCACGATGACAAATCGGAAGTGGTTCATGACTTGGTCGATGGGGGCGGTAGCAGGTAATAGTATTCTCCCTTCGGATTTATGACCTGGTCGAGCAAAAATCCCGCTATTTCCTCTTGAAGTGCTTCTACGCGCTCCGTATCTAGGAGCTTGTCCCGCACCTCTGTGAACTGTTAAGAAGGAGATCAATATGCATGTGTATTAGTTGTGTGACTAGATATCGATAATGGTGCAGAAATTGTGAATAGTGTTCTGACAAGCGTACCCATTCCTGTCTTTCAGATCTGCTCCTTTCGGACGTCATCATGCGAATGTTCTCGCAAACGCAGAATGCACACAGATCAGTCCCCTCCGCCTGCTTTGTGGCCTTTACGAGAATGGAATTTAATTTGATCAGATAATAATTAATCAAGCGTGATAATATTAAAAAGATGGCAGCTAGCTAGCACTACTTAATTACTTACCTTGGGTCGAAACCATCTCAGCTGTCGTTTCCATTCGCCTTCCGTGACGCTAATGAACCTTGCCCAAGCCCTGCCCGCCGACAAAGAAAATGAATAAAGGGGTTATTAAATAGTTCATATCATGAAATGACGAACTAAATAGGCCGAGATATATAGTTAATAATGATTGAAATTACCTGTTGACTATCCCAAACAAGTTGTTATAGTCACTATTTTTTTTTGAGTAGTGAGTCCAGTATTTCAACTGTTCCATCATCAACTCTAATGATGCACAAGATCCAGTGAAATCTGCATGCACACACGTTTGAATGTCTTAATTAAGCGGGCATATGTAAGCAAAAACATGTAGCTAGCTAGCTAGTAGGCAAAAACAGAGAATTTGTAGTAAAAGAAAGTGTGACTCACTGGAAGTTGTAAGGAAGCAGTATATCTTCATTGTATTTGAGGTGCTTCAAGAACTCGAACATGCTGTCCTCTACCTGCTTTTCATAATACGTGCTTATTTTCCATGTGTATTCATTAACGATGTTTGGGTCAATGAACCCAATGCCATAGCGTCCACCTTTTGTCATTTCATACATCTTCATCCTGCATAATACCACAGAAAAGAATATAGTGAGGATAATTACAGGTAATGATTGATCAAAAGGATCAATACAGCTAGCTTGAGACTTAAATTACAGAAAGAAATCACTTATAGACAATAGCAACTAACGATAGATTTGTCGAGTGCGTCTTGATTGTATAACTGAAATAGTTCAGAATACTCAACGGTCACAGGTTTCAGATGGTAGTAATGATCCTCGTTGATTTTCACCATGAGGGACTGTCGATCGGATCTCTTGGTAATGTCCATGTACCATTGATGCAATTCATACATTCTCGTTGGGAGCTTCTTGACATGTTCTGGCCTGACCAAAGGTTGGCCCCGGACAAATTGCCATTTTATTTCCTTCTCTGTAAGCACGGGCATTTCCTCGATCTCGAGGAGTTGTCCAATAGTGATCTTGAGTTCTTCAGCCTGCGTTATATGCTCCTGGGTTATTACCACAGCGCCCACCTGGGGAACGTAAACTGTTTGCCCACAATAATATTGGCCGCTCGTACTGTCACGTGTTGTTGGCGGCACAACAAGCGGGGGGATCGGTTGCGCCCACTGTTCTCCTAGCTGGGCAACGGTTCTCCCGCATTTTTTGACAGCTGCTTGTTGTTTGCTCGAGCTCGAGCTCGCCTCCTTCTGTAGACGTTTTCGATGTAACTTCCTGATGTTGCGCTCATAGTCTGTGTCAACAGGCTTAGGAGCTGGTGGTTCAGCCATACGAATGAAGTGGTCCATAGCTTCCACAGGCACTTTCTCCCTTGGCGGCGGTGGCGGTTTCGGTCCAAAATGGGCGTCGACTTCTGCCCGCACAATGGCATTGGTTTGCTCCTTGGTCCTGTCGTAAGGCCTCTCAGGAAGAGAAGTAGTGAGGTTTGGACCATATTTATATCGCTTGCCTCCGCCTGTACTTCCTGTACTATGACCTCGACTGGTACCGCTACGCACCATAGCTGCGGGGTGTCTCTTCTGCGATTGCTGAGGCGGCGGAGATGGCTGACGGGGCTGAGTTGGACGAGGAGGAGTGGCCTGAAGCTGTGCCGGACTTGGAGGAGGAGTGACATGACACTTTGCCGGACTTGGAGGAGGAGTGGACGTCGCTGTGTCGGACTTGGAGGAGGAGTGGCCTGACACTTTGCCGGACTTGGAGGAGGAGGAGTGGCCTCACACGTTGGTGGACTTGGAGGAGCGGGACTCTGCTGACTCGGTGGCGAACTTCGACGAGGAGTCGGGTGACGCGGTGTCGGTGGCCTTGGAAAGATGATGCAATCCTTTCTCCATAGGATGATACGATGTTTGGCCTGTCCGAGAAAGTGCTCATCGTCACCTCCAGGAATGTCAAGCTGTAGCTCCAAATAATATGGGTCCACCACCTCATTAACCAAGACATGAGCATAGCCCGCTGGAATCGGGTTGCAATGGAAGGTTGCCTGGGGGGGATTTGTATAAGCAACGGCGTCCGCCACCTTCATGGATATGTTCTTCATTTTGACGTGGAGCTCGCAGTTAGTGTTCTCCGTGATGTCTTCCATGGGGTATCTATCCAGCATTGCGTCGTCCGGGGCAGAACCCACGCTGCTTCTCGGCATGGATGAGGCGGTGCTATCCAATGCTGGATCAATCGCTAGCTGCTGCAGCTGCTGAGACCCCCTTTGCTGGCTAAGTGAGTCGATCTGCTCCTGCTGCCGCTGGAATATGTCTGCCAAGTCCACGTGCGCTGATTCTAGGCCTTGAAGGCGTTCATAGTCCAGCTTCCTCTTATCCTCCTCCATCTTCCTCCGCTTCTCCTCCGCAATCTTCCTTCTCGCACGGGTTCTGTAGTCGGCATTCCAGTCCAAAAACCCGTCATACCACGGAATAACGCCCTTGCCTCGTGTTCTTCCCGGGTGTTCTGGATTTCCCAGGGCACGCGTAAGCTCGTCGTTCTCTCTGTTCGGCTGGAACACCCCCGTTCGAGCCTCTTCTATTGCAACAAGTATGTTATCGTCGGCTCCGTTCAGACATGCCTTCGTTGAAACTTTGCCTGTCTTCGGGTCCAACTCCCCCCCCAATGCGCATAGAACCAAGTCCTGCACCTGGGGGGCCAGCTCTTAGTAACCGGAGTGACACTTGCATCCTCCATCTCTTTCTCAAACTTCTCCCACTTAGGCATTGCCACCGCGTAGCCACCTGGCCCCAGCTTATGGAACTTATCCTTTTTTCGGCATTCTTCTTGTTTATTCTCGACCGTTCCTTAGCTAATTCTGAATCCTTGAATTTCACAAAATCGTCCCAATGAGCACTTTGATTCTCTAGTACCCCCTCGAATACTGGAGTCTTCCTTCCTCCCTTGACGTACTTCTCCCATTCACATCTCTTGTGGTTATTGAATGCAACCGCCATCTTCCTAAGAGTAGCGTCCTTGACTTTCTACACATCTGCTTTTGTGAAATGATCTGGTAGGGTGAAATGTTCCATGAGAGTATCCCAAAGCAGATTTTTTTGTCTGTCGTCGACAAAAGTAACATTTGGACATGGCTTTGCTGGCTCTCTCCATTCTTGAAGGGAGATCGGGAGTTGGTCCTTCACAAGAACTCCGCACTGACAAACGAACTTGTCCGCAATCTTCTTAGGCGCTAATGGTTCACCACTAGGTCTGAATGCCTCGATATTGTACTTTACGCCCTCCTTCAACTTTTTGTTCGGGCCTCGTTTCGTCCTTTTGCCTGAAGATTTGCTCAATCCGGATGGCTGAAAGAAGAAAGATCGATTCGTTAATATATATTCAACTCATTTAAACATGTGGTGATTACCAGATTCCTGCTTATATAAATATATATACCTCGCCGGTGTTTGTTGTTTCAGGATCGTAGTTCATGACTTCATCAATTCGGTCGTCGCGATCGAACATCATATCGCCCTCTCCGGTGTTGTTTAGAAATTCGGAGCCGTCATAATCTTCTTCATTCTGATTATCATCTGGCCCGCGTATCATATCAAACATGGTCTGTTCTCTATCTCTGTCGGTATTGTCCACCATAGCTTTTATTTAACTATGCCAAAAGAAACATAAAACAATTTAGTATAATCTCGAATAATAGATATAATCTCGAATACATCGTCTCGAATAATAGATTTAATCTCGAATACATCGACTCGAATAATAGATATAATCTCGAATTCATCGTCTCAAATAATAGATTTAATCTCGAATACATCGACTCGAATAATATATAATATTGAATAGTACATAACTGGCTAGGTAGCTAATTAAAGATCGAATAGTACAGAGGAATCTAGGACACTCGCAGTTCTGCGGCGCGGGCGGTGGACACCCAAAGAGAAGGAACCCTCACAGGATCATAGCTGAAGTGAGATCCCTGAAGAAACTGCCAGGTATTGGAGAACCTGCCGCCCTCTAACGCAACCATGTAGCGATGGACGTGCTCATCCTCCTCCCTGACACGACGACGTACCACCTCCGGCGCGGCCGGCTCCCTCCGCACCGAAACTGGCCCACGCGAACGCCACCAAACGAGATCAGGGTCGACGACGGGACCCGGGGCCGGGTTCCTCATCAAGCGGCGCGCCCCTCCAGGCAGCACCTCCCAGTGCCAGCCCGACGGAGGCCAGTCCCGGACATGGGTCAGCTGCACGTCGTCGCGGACGTGTCGACGGAGAGGATGCGGGCCGGGCATCGTCGACAACAAATACTAGCTATATGCCCGCAAAAAGCAACATTTTTTAATGATTGGATTTTGATAACTAAAATTTCTAACATTTCTATAACATTTCTAACAATGCTATATATAACTAACAATTTCTATAACATTTCTAACAATGCTATATATAACTAAAAAACAGAAAAAATTCTAACAATTCTAACTTTTTTATAACTATTTCTATAACTAAAAAACAGAAAAATTTCTAACAATTCTCACTTTTTTATAACTGTTTCTATAACTAAAAAAACAGAAAAATTTCTAACAATTCTAACATTTCTAACTATTCTAACAATTCTAACATTTCTAACTATTTCTAAAAAACAGAAAAATGTCTAGCAATTCTAACAAATTAAAATGTATGTGTGTGTGTGTGCGCGCACACACCGCCCAGCGAGGCGAGAGGCGACGGGGGGCGGCGACGGGGGCGCGCGGCTACGGGGACGGCGACAGGCGCGGCGACGACGGCGCGGCGACGACAGGGAAGGGGACATATGGGCCGGGGCGGCGACGACGACGGGGACGCTGACGACGTACGCGGGACGGGCCGAGACGGGGCGGCGGTGACGACGCGCGGGACGATGGGGACGGGACGACGGGGCAGCGATGACGGGGACGCGGTGGCGACGGGGTGGCGACGGGGCTGGCGACGGCGGGGGCGGCGGGCTATGGTGTGCAGAGGAGAAGAAGCAGAGGCAGAGATGAAAACTGACGAAATTTTCGTAAGTGTTTCTTATATAGGGGACACCTTTAGTACCGGTTGGAGCCACCAACCGGTACTAAAGGCTTGTTTTGGCCAGGCCAAGCGGCGGGAAGCGACCCCCTTTAGTACCGGTCGGTGGCTCCAACCGGTACTAAAGGCCCCCCCTTTAGTACCGGTTGTTGCCACGACCCGGTACTAAAGGGTGTGCGCTGCCAGGCGAGGGGCACAACAGTTTAGTCCCACCTCGCTAGCCGAGGGGCACTCGCACCTGCTTATAAGCCCCGCCGTCGCAGCTGTCTCGAGCTCCTCTCTTAAGCAGGCCTTCTAGGCCTACCTCTTTTGCGATGCCCTGTTGGGCCTACTGGGCTAGCAGGCCGGCATCCTGGCCCAACTTGAATTTGGGTTTCTAGTCGTATGTAGGCCGCTGTGGCCCAGTAGGTGGGCATTTTTTTCTTATTTTTTTGCTTTATTTATTTTTGTGAATAACTTAACTTTGAAAATAGATTTTTCAGTGATTCTTTTTTCTTATGTTTAATATTAGTGTGTTTTATCATTATATTCAATTTGGTAATGCTTAGGTTATTTAAAAAACGAAATGCCTTTGTAACGGATGAGTTTTCGCCTAAAACCCTGATACTTCGAAACAGATTGTCCATTTTGTACACGAAGTGCATCCAGTTTTTGCAGTAACCCTATCTACTTTTTTGCACATGCTATGTGGGTGAAATTATGATACCATGCCAACTTTCAACCTTTTCTGAGTTCATTTGAAATGCTTTTCAATTTCAGGGTCATTTAGCTGAAAAAACCAGTAAATGCATGAAAGAATTTTCTTGCACATAAAATTTCTGAACATTTCAAATGCCAAAACACATAACTAGCTACCCTAACTATTATAGAGATTCCCTCCTGGGTGTGAAACACAGAAGAAAGTGATGATAGTGAAGCCGATCACATCCCAGATCTTTGGGTGTGAAACTTTTTCTTCACCTGTGTCCCTTTGCATCGTAGCCATGGAAAATCTTCATCATTTAACGGGATGCTTGGGTCAATATTCACTGTGAATGGAGCAATTTCATCAAACTTTTCATAATCTTCTGACTTGTCTGTCTTGTCATCCACTCCCACGATGTTTCTCTTCCCAGAAAGAACTATGTGCCGCTTTGGCTCATCGTACGATGCATTCGCTTCCTTATCTTTTCTTTTTCTTGGCTTGGTAGACATGTCCTTCACATAGAAAACCTGTGCCACATCATTGGCTAGGACGAATGGTTCGTCTGCATACGCAAGATTGTTGAGATCCACTGTTATCATTCCGTACTGCGGGTCTTCCGTTACCCCGCCTCGTGTCATATTGACCCATTTGCACCGAAACAAAGGGACCTTCAAACCACGTCGATAGTCAAGTTCCCATATGTCCTGTATATAACCATAATATGTTTCCTTTCCCATCTTGGTTTCTGCATCAAAGCGGACACCACTGTTTTGGTTGGTGCTCTTCTTATCTTGGGCGATCGTGTAAAATGTATTACCATTTATCTCGTACCCTTTGAAAGTCAGTATATTCGAAGATGGTAATCGGGACAGCAAGTACAGGTCATCTTCAATAGAGGTGTCATGCATGGTACGTGCTTGCAACCAGCTGGCGAAACTCCTGGTTTGTTCACGTGTAATCCAGTCGTCAGACCGCTCCGGGTGTTTGGAGCGTAGCAAATTCTTGTGTTCATCCATATACGGAGCCACCAAGGCGGAATTATGTAGAACTATGTAGTGTGCTTCAGTGAGAGAATGTCCGTCCATACATATTATTTGTTCCCCTCCTAGCGTGCCTTTTCCATCCAGTCTGCCCTTATGCCGCGATTCAGGAACACCAATCGGGTTATGTTCAGGAATAAAGTCAATACAAAACTCAATGACCTCCTCATTTTGACGGCCCTTGGAGATGCTTCCTTCTGGCCTAGCACGGTTATGAACATATTTCTTTAAGACTCTCATGAACCTTTCAAAGGGGAACATATTGTGTAGAAATACAGGACCCAAAACGTTAATCTCTTCGCATAGGTGACCTAGGACGTGTGTCATGATGTTGAAGAAGGATGGTGGGAACACCAACTTGAAACTGACAAGACATTGCACCAAATCATTCTGTAACCTTGGTATGATTTCTGGATCGATTACCTTCTGAGAGATTGCATTGAGAAATGCACATAGCTTCACAATGGCTAATCGAACGTTTTCCGGTAGAAGCCCCCTCAATGCAACCGGAAGCAGTTGCGTCATAATCATGTGGCAGTCATGAGACTTTAGGTTCTGGAACTTTTTCTCTGCCATGTTTATTATTCCCTTTATATTCGACGAGAAGCCAGACGGTACTTTAATACTGAGCAGGCATTCAAAGAAGATTTCCTTCTCTTCTTTGGTAAGAGCGTAGCTTGCATGACCCTGATGTATGCCGTCTTTTCCGTGCATACGTTGCTAGTCCTCCCGTGCCTCAGGTGTATCTTTTGTCTTCTCATACACGCCCAAGAAGCCAAGCAGGGTCACACAAAGATTCTTGTCACGTGCATCACATCGATTGCGGAGCGCACCTCTAGGTCTTTCCAATATGGCAGGTCCCAAAATATAGATTTCTTCTTCCACATGGGTGCGCGTCCGTCAGCGTCCTTCGGAACAGGTTGTCCGCCAGGACCCTTTCCAAATATCACCTTCAAATCCTTGACCATATCATGTACATCAGCACCAGTACAGTGGCCAGGCTTCGTCCGGTGATCCGCCTCACCTTTGAAATGCTTGCCTTTCTTTCTTACGGGATGCCTACTCGGAAGAAATCGACGATGTCCCAGGTACACATTCTTCTTACAACTATTCAAATATATACTGTCGGTATCATCCAAACAGTGCGTGCATCCGCGGTATCCCTTGTTTGTCTGTCCTGAAAGGTTACTGAGAGCAGGCGAATCATTGATGGTCACGAACAGCAACGCCTTTAGGTCAAATTCTTCCCCCATGTGCTCATCCCACGCACGTACACCTATTCCATTCCACAGTTGTAAGAGTTCTTCAACTAATGGCCTTAGGTACACATCAATGTCGTTGCCGGGTTGCTTAGGGCCTTGGATGAGCACTGGCATCATAATGAACTTCCGCTTCATGCACAACCAAGGAGGAAGGTTATACAAACATGGAGTCACAGGCCAGGTGCTATGGTTGCTGCTCTGCTCCCCAAAAGGATTAATGCCATCTGCGCTTAGACCAAACCATACGCTCCTTGCGTCATCTGCAAACTTCTTCCCATACTTTCTTTCGATTTTTCTCCACTGCGACCTGTCAGTGGGTACTCTCAACTTTCCGTCTTTCTTACGATCTTCTCTGTGCCATTGCATCGCCTTGGCATGCTCTTTGTTTTGGAATAAACGTTTCAACCGTGGTATTATAGAAGCATACCACATCACCTTGGCAGGAATCTTCTTCCTGGGGCGCTCGCCCTCGACATCACCAGGGTCATTGCGGCTGATCTTATAGCGCAATGCACAACATACCGGGCAAGCGTTCAAATCCTCGTACTCACCGCGGTAGAGGATGCAATCATTAGGGCATGCATGTATCTTCTGCACCTCTAACCCTAGAGGGCAGACAGCCTTCTTTGCTTCGTACGTACTCTCTGGCAATTCGTTGTCCTTTGGAAGCATATCCTTTATCATTACCAGCAACTTTCCAAATCCCTTGTCAGATACACCATTCTCTGCCTTCCATTGCAGCAATTCCAGTGTGGTGCCCAGCTTTTTCTTGTCACCTACGCAATTCGGGTACAACATTTTTTTGTGATCCTCTAACATGCGCAGCAACTTCTTCTTCTCCAAATCACTTGCGCAGTTTCTCTTTGCATCGGCAAAGGCCCGACCTAGATCATCAACGGGCTCATCTGATGCCTCTTCTTCAGCTTCTTCCCGCATTGTCGGCTCAGCTTCTTCCCGCATTACCGGCTCAGCTTCTCCCCCCATTGTTGTATCATCGTATTCAGGGAACCCATGGCCAGGATAGCTGTCGTCATCCTCTTCTTCTTCATTGTCTTCCGTCATAACCCCTCTTTCTCCGTGCTTGGTCCAAACATTATAGTGGGGCATGAAACCGGACTCAAACAGGTGGACGTGAATGGTTCTTGACGTAGAGTAATTGTGACCATTCTTACAGCCAGCACATGGACAAGGCATAAAACCATCCGCCCGCTTGTTTGCCTCAGCCGCAATCAGAAAAGTATGCACGACCTCAACGAACTGGGGAGAGCATCGGTCATCGTACATCCATTGCCGGCTCATCTTCATTACACAACACCGAATAGACCAAATTAATACAAGTTCATACAACACTTAAATGCAACAAACAAATAACTCTCTAGCTAAAGCATTTAAATGCAACAACAAATGTGATCAAGATCGCAACTAAGGTAACAATGGATCCAACAGCATAATGATACCAAGCCTCACTAGTGATGGCATATTTTTCTAATATTTCTAATCTTCAAGCGCATTTTCTCCATCTTGATCTTGTGATCATCGATGACATCGGCAACATGCAACTGCAATTCCATCTTCTCCCCCTCAATTCTTTTCAATTTTTCTTTCAAGTACTCGTTTTCTCTTTCAACTAAATTTAACCTCTTGACAATAGGGTCGGTTGGAATTTCCGGTTCACATACCTCCTAGAAAGAATTTATATGTCAACTTGATGGGCATAATTTGTCATAAAAACGAAATGCAACTAGTTTTAAAAGAGAATATATATACCACATCCGAATCATAACAAGGACGAGGGCCGACGGGGACGGATATCAAAACCATGGCACTATATGTATAACAAACAACATACGGGTAAGATAATTATACGAGTAACTATATATCCAAATCACACAAACATCAATTTTTATATAAAATTTCATGAACAAAGAGGCTCACCACAAGGTGGTGCCGGCGACTGGACGGTGCGGGCCATCGATGGTGGTGCCAACGGAGATTTAGAAGGCACTAAGTAAACCACACCTACATATGCAAACTAAGTGTTATTTTTGACCTCAAATTGCATATAAATCAAATACTACCACATATATATATTTCCTCCCAAATTACTAAACTCACAAATTAATCACTATATAAAGCATTGCAAGAGTAAATCTAGCAAATGAGAGATGAAAGGACAAAGTGTCTAACCTTTGTGATCATTTCAATGGATGGGGGCCTTCAAATCTTGACAAAATTTGGGCAAAATGTGTGATGAGCTCGAGAGGGAAGAGGGAAGAACAGAGAGGAGAGAGGGGAAAGGGGAAGAACAGAGCGAGCTCGGGTGGACGAAGGGTTTATGTACGACGCCCTTTAGTACCGGTTCGTGCCAAGAACCGGTACTAAAGGGGCTGGAGGGGCCCCAGTCTGACAACATCCTGCCACCACCCTCATTAGTACCAGTTCGTGGCACGAACCGGTGCTAAAGGTTCGCCATGAACCAGTACTAATGATAGCGGCCCGGCTAGCCGTTGGAACCGGCACTAATGTATACATTAGTGCCGGCTCAAATACAAACCGGCACTAATGGGCTTCACGTATGACCCTTTTTCTACTAGTGAATGTTCCATTAGTATGTGTTGAATAACTACATTGAGATTCTGCCTTATACCAAGTAGGTGTTAAGTACTACAACTTATACAATAGAATGTACTACACTTGCAACACATTCTTATGTACTTGATGTTTGACACGACCACTATGTTCTCCAGCATGTACGAAGAGGAGTTACTGGCACAAAATCCAAGAAACAATGAGAAATGGGTTAGGAAAGGATTTGTGAAATGGTTTAAGAGCCGTGTAAGCATTTGAATTGCACTATAAGTTTTTATATATATTGAGTACAACAAGGTGATCAACTTGTCTATTTTCTAACTGTAGGTTAAGAAGATGCGAGAGGAGGGGCAGGCAGTTAGTGATACCCTTTATGCACTAGCAATGGGTCCTGGTACTCGGGTAAGTCATTATGCATCTTGCATTGTTGATGATGTGTGCTCTACAACACCCTTAGACACGACAAAGGCAAGAAGACACCAAACATTGTTGTGATGAGCACGAATACGCTTGAAAAGGTGGGAACTAAAATGTGTGCTATTATAGCAGACATTGTTTTGTTGCAGTATGTATCTCTAGTTTGGAGATTCATCCGTGCGTGGTTCTGTTATGTTGTCGTTCGTATAACCAATTTATCATGATCTCGAAACCCAAATCTGGTGAATTTTATGAAGCCATCAATGTCAAGGTGTCATACTGCACAGACAAGCCTATATTTTGGCAAATCAAGCAACACATATTTTTTTATTGGAAGACACCATTGCAGGTAAGCCATAATGGAGAGTATTAAAATAGTTTGAGCAGAGTAATTCATTTAACAAAGCTGCACAACTAGATGATTCTTACACTTCTACTAATGTAGTGTGTGCCATAGATGTTTATGATATGTTGGAGGGCAAACACACCTATGAGCTTGGAGAAAAGATTGTCTATCGGCGTGTGCAAGTATATGAGTTGATAAAAAAGAAGCCAACGTTGAAGGACATTGATAGTGAAGACTCATACTGACGCATATGGTGAAGATGTTGACGCTGGTGCTGCGGATCATGATTAGATTGCTTTTGTTGTATTTTCATGTGAGCATTCCTAGTTGTACTTTAAGACTAAGTAAGGAATATTTGGTATAGACTCAACTTCTATCATTTCTCATTATCAATTCATCATACTACCCAACCTTATTATTTGTTACATCACACATCCTATGCGAATTGCAATGTTTTCTTTGTTCAACACTCTTTTTCGCGGATACAAAGAATTGTAAATGGTGGGTATATGTAACATAACCCATTGGTAAAGCCCTCCTTGTGGCAGGCTTTAGCACATGGATCCACCCTGCATGCTATTGTCAGATAGGTATTGCTAGCTACCTCGCAGGTCTTGGCTTCTGAGCCTACCAAACAACCACATAATATGGTGTACAAAATATTAAGATCCTATGAAGTTCCATCCAAAAAGAGGATAAAATTAGTTTGCATGAAGTTGGAATTCCACATATTAGTGGGAAATTCTTTTAGACACATTTAGGAAGTGCCTTGTTCTTCATGTGAAGTTTCCAAATAATACTTACAAGGAACTAAAAGAAGTGGCATGAGTAGTAGAACACATAACAGTCTTGGCACCTAGATGTCGCCCATTTCTTCAGGAATGAAAATCACAAAAGCAAGTACACGAGAATGGAATAGATGCACATCAGAATAGGCTACGCGATATCTTATAACATGGAAAGATGAGACCTAAAAATAGTCAAATACAAGATTGTGTGATGCTATCTAGAAGATATGCATGTTGGAATTTTGATATTCTATCTGAAAGATGTGACTATATCAGCGAGAAATCTGCTCCCAATGAGGATATAAACCAACATATTTATGGAGTATAATAATACAGAAATTTAACATGTCCATGCACACTACAATTGTGATGTTCTATGTAGAAGATGTGGCTTTATATGCATTAAATCAATTTTAATAGAGGATATGAACCAAAAACTTTATTGAGTATAATAATGCACACATTTACATTCTACCTATTAAAGTTGTTGCATAAATACAGATTGATTTTCTAAGATGGTCGGATCGTCACCACCTAATATCGGACAAGCTATTTTGTTTTTGATCCATCACACAAGGGAGAATATTACCTATTAATAGGCCATCATGTCTTACAACTTGATAGTTAAGATATAAAAATACATTTGTAAAGAACAATTTTTGTGTGGTCTTCGCCTGCAGAGCTTCTGGTTGTGATGCTGCGGTGGGATCGGCGATGACATCCTTCCTTCTGTCCTAGCGGTCTTGGTCTTGTTGCATGGGAATGGAAACCTTTGCTAGATTCCTCGGGAAACCATGCCTGTGCTTGCCTCCTGAGCACTAAAGAGGAAACTGCCCCTTCTATGCCCGCTGGCGTCCGACTGGCCATGGTCATCATGGCTTGCATCATGGTAGCCTCATGAGGTCGGGCACCTGCATAGGAATCCCCGCTCCTCGAGAGGTCTCCTGAGGAGGCCGCTCCATCTCGTGTTCTTGGTGTCGCCCGCCTCGCGAAGCTTGGCCCCTAGCAAGCTTGTCTTGGTGCTATTATAGATGGGACGTACCAGGCTGTCAATGGACCCACGCCATGGGCCGTAGGAAGGCAAGTCTGGGTACCCTGGTTCCCAGAATGGCAGTAGCCCCCGGGCCCAAGGCGCACTCAGACTTGGCTTCGATACGAAGCCAAAGGCCAAGGGCGAAGCGCCGCGGGCCCCAGTCACCTGCGGGCTAGGCTGATGCGTTGCACTTGATGGGACGTGGGCGTCTTCACTTCCCCACACACCTCGGCAACTGCTGGACTTGACAACTGCCCAGTGCCTGCACCTTAGCCATCATTGCCTTGATGTGCTCTTACCTTCTGCTCCTCCTCCTCTTCACAAACTTGTGCCCTCTTCGCTAGATTCTGGGACAACTCGGGTCCGCCTCACCGCCGTGGCTCCCAGGAAGAAGATGGGCAACACCCCTGCGGCCGCGGAGCCCTCGCCGGGGCCCTAACTAGTGCTGAACCAGTCCACGATGATCAACCAGGAGGGGCTGGACAAGGTCCGACACGCAATCGACGCCGATTCCAACGAGTGGAAGGCAACGAAGGTCTGGCCTGCCTCCCGGACCTTAGCTGACATGGAGGCCATCGAGATCCCGCTTTATCTCCACGCTCTTTTTGCCGGCCTACTGCCTCCGTTCTTCAATTTCTTTAACCTCGTGCTCTCGCACTACCAGATCCATGCGCTGCATCTGGATCTCGGATCTATCATCCTCCTCTTCGCCTTTGCCTTCTTGTGCGAGGCCTTCCTGGGCATTGCCCCGTCCATGGCCTTACTTTGCCATTTCTTCTCGCTCCACTTGGTCGACAGTAGGCAGCACTCGGCGTGCGTGTCGCTTCAGGCGGTGGTAATGACTGCAGGCTCCGGCATCGACTTCATGCTCCACCCGGATGCGAGGGGGTTCCGAAAGCAGTGGGTGTATGCGGACATCACCGCACGCAACCCCCTGCTCCTCATCCCATCGGCGCAGGCGGAGCCGAGCTCTGACTGGGGGCTCGCGGAGCTCGCTGACCCGCAACTCGCACATGTCTTTTCCGGGTTGGCCAAGCTGAAGGAGGCCGGGTAACGACATCAATGGTGGTGAGGGAATTCGTCAAGCGGCGCATCGCTGCTCTCTAGTGCCATACTCGCCCAATGTGGGCCCTCACCGGCCCTGACGACCCCATGAGGCTCCAAATGCCTTCGCTCCCCTCCAAGACGTTGTGCGGGGTGCTCCAGCTCCTGACTGGTGAGGCGCCCGTCGCACTTCCTCCCGAGGGATGTCCTTTGTACAACTGCCTAAACGGGAGGGCTTTCGCCGAGAAAATGCCATGCTTCGACTATAACATCCCAATTTTCAATTTGGATGTTATACACAGATCATCATATGCATATTATATTTATTTTGCATTTTGGGTGTGATCCTAGAAATCTTAAGCAACTCAAGGACCCAAGGAGAGAGTTGGAGGTTTCACAAAATTTTCATATTTGAATTTAGTTCAAATTTGAAAAGAGAGTCAATTTGATTTTAATTTTTTTATCTCCATTTATTTCCAATAATAAAAATAAATGAGAGAAGATAATATGACTTCTTCTACAAAAGAGAAATATCGGAGAAGAAATTTTAAAAACGAATTATTATTTTATTTGTATTTTATTGGCTTGAATTAGAGAAAACTTGCATTTTAAAAAATTGCATTTTAGGCTAGGTCTACTCACCGGCAGCGTTCGCAATGTGCAGGTGTGCAATGGGCGATGGGACCAGACCCCTGCGTGCACAGGATTTGGACTGGCGTGCTGACATATCTGTTCTGCCTAGGTTGGGCGGCGACGTGTTGATCTTCTGAGGCCGGGCATGACCCAGGAAGTGTGTCCGACTAGAGCGATCGAGCGTGTTGGGTTATGTGGTGCACCCCTGCGGGGAAGTTTATCTATTCGAATAGATGTGTCCCTCGGTAAAAGGACGACCCGGAGTTGTACCTTGACCTTATGACAACTAGAACAGGATACTTAATAAAACACACCCAGACAAGTTCCAAAGACATCCCGGTGATCGCTTTCCCACAGGGTGACGAGGGGAGGATCTCCGGGTAGGATTATGCTATGCGATGATACTTGGTGAACTTCCATCTACTCTCTTCTACATGCTGCAAGATGGAGGCTGCCAGAAGCGTAGTCTTCAATAGGACTATCTATCCCCCTCTTATTCTGCATTCTGCAGTTCATTCCACCGATATTGCCTCTTTACACATATACCCATGCATATGTGGTGTAGATCCTTGCTTGCGAGTACTTTGGATGAGTACTCACGGTTGCTTTTCTCCCTCTTTCCCCCCTTTTCCTCTTCTTCCCGGACGTCGCAACCAGATGCTGGAGCCCAGGAGCCAGACGCCACTGTCGAGGACGACCCCTACTACACCGAGGGTGCCTACTACTACGTTTAGGCCACTGACGATCAGGAGAAGTTTAGGAGGATCCTAGGCAGGAGGCCTGCGTCTCTTTCGATCTGTATTCTAGTTTGTGCTAGCCATCTTGTGTCAACTTGTTGAACTTATGTATGTACTCAAATATTGTTGCTTCCGTTGACTCATTTTTGTTCGAGCACTTGTATTCAAACCCTCGAGGCCCCTGGCTTGTATTATGATGCTTGTATGACTTATTTTACTTTTAGAGTTGTCTTATGATATCTTCGCGTGAGTCCCTGATCTTGATCGTACATGTTTGCGTGCATGATTAGTGTATGATTGAATCGGGGGCGTCACAAGTTGGTATCAGAGCCAACTGCCTGTAGGAATCCCCCTTCCAAACTCCTTGGCCGAAGTTGAGTCTAGTCATTGCAAAACTTTTACTAACATGGTTGTGTGGCTTAAGGGCCCACGTCACCATTGGGTGGTATTATGATCTTTTATTTATCATCTATACTCTGGTACTCTGATCTCTCTTCTATTCGCGTTAAATGATTTCACTTACTCTGACTTTAGGTTCTCGTAACTACTTCCTCCCGGCGAGCCCCTTACTAGAGATGATCGCCTGCTACACCAAAATATTCCAAAGATACTCTATGATGTTTTCTCAAGAGTTTATACCATCTCTAATGCAATTCCCTTCCATCTATGACCCCCCTATGAATAAGCACATACACTTTCCATTCAAACAATCACCCCCCCCCATTAATCTTGTTATTACAAGATACCCCGAAGTTTTCTATATTGTTCCAAGAATACTTTGTGCCTACTCCCTTGCAGTTCTTTGCCACATGAATGCCCCTACGGATAGATCCTCGCACTTATCTAGTATCCGCTCATCCCCAGTTGATTCATGTATTTCAAAAAAGTCTTTGAAATACCATTTGATCTTCCAAAAATCCTCAGCAACCTATTGCTCTTGAACTTCTTGCTTTCTTACATTATCTTTAATCCCATAAGTCTAGTAATCTTATAGGCATTCTATGTCGTTAACATTTTTGAGTCCATGATTCGATATGTTGGGAATGGACGCAATCATCAGTCAATCCTTCAAAATTATCTTTCCGTCTCACACGACTTCCGAACATGAGGTGGTTCTCGAACAATCAAATTGTCGTCGATTGTACCCCTATGGCTATTCAACTTATCCATCCCTAAATAGAGCGTTGCTTCTGATCCCTTGACTTGGAGTTCATAATTCCTTTGCAATTGAGATTCGAATTAGTCAGTTGCTTCTATCTTCTGATCTCCTTCCATTCTTCTTCTTCTTTTGGTTGAGTAACGATACTCACATCAGCTCCGTTATGAACCGTCCGATCCTTTGTTGAATTTTCATCCGACAATGTCCTTTGTACACAAAAACCTAGAGAAGTTCTTTCCCTGATACATAATGCCATTGGTAAATCCTATTCTCTGATATGGCCAATGATGCTATGCCTTCGAGCTTGAGTTATTTACTTCTGAACTTTGTAGTATATGTTCCTAAGATACTCGATGGGTTGGACCAATGCATTCCCTAATCTATGCAAACCCGAAAGATTTCACAGATCATATTTATCTGGTATTGTACCAGGTAAAACTTTCAACAACTAATGTCATTTCAAAAAGAAACGAGAAGTGAATGGAAGGTTATACATTGAAGAAGTGGGAGTCGACCTTGAACTTTCCGTTCATGCCCGTGGACACGATGTAGATCCTATCATAGAAGCTTCTTGTAATAATAACTATTTCCTTGATTAATATCATCTGGTATATATGAATTGATCCTTTGCAATTGTGGTTCCGACCATATTTTCTCCTTGATTCCATTTCTTAGGAAAGTTAAAACACTTGCCTTCTACAGATCAATACGCCGGCCCAACCTCTATTTTGATCTACCCTCGAGTATTACCCCCCTGGTATCTCAAGGATATCAACCCATTGCACTACATCTTATGAATTTCTGATGAAGTAGTACCTTTCCCTGTCATAGTCACTCCATGGTTTCTGGGTTGTCATCAACCGAGAACACCGATTAGTGAATAGAATCAACATTGTGATTTAGTACTCCTAGTACTTTGCTGTTGAGAAGTTTAATACTCCCTCACATCATTCCTTGCCTGATCGGCTACACCATTATCGTGCTAAATTTTAAATGTGCTGCCTAGTCCTTCCTGGAGCACAAATTTCGACGATGAGCTAATCTTACGTCGATCTTCCTCCTCATATCATTTCTCCTTGAATGGCAAACTTGTTTTCGAGTTTGGGTCATATCCGTGGTGCCAATAACCTTTCACTTCATCATTTCTATGACTGGATGCCATCGCAGATCGATTACATCTTCATGAAATCCCTCGACAAATGTGTCGTGATCATCAGCAGCATTCCGAGCTTTCCAGGATATCAATTGAATTCATGATGAGAACTACCATCCTTGCCCTCGGTGAATTGTGTTATTATCGACCACTTTAGTGTCTTCCCTCCAACACAAACTTGTTCATGTGTAGTGTTACACCTTGAGTTCCTTGCTATCCAGTATTTGTTCTTCTTTACTTTGGAGTATTTATGTCAAGGATGTTGTTAGGATTACTCCACCTCTTAAGAATTATTGATACTTCTCACCATCACCATTCTTTCTTGGTCCCCATGTTGTTTCTAACCGGAATGCCGACAATTGAACTATGATGTGCGAATTCAAATCTTCTAGAAACCCTATTGCTTGTAAGTAATGAATGATAGTTTCATTCTTCATGTGTTGGTTATGGACTCATCATCCTAACAATGATCGTGCTACTTAGCCCATATTTTTGGGTGCACTTTTCGATCAATGTCTAAATTGTGGATGTTTTCCTCGAGCATACGTCAGTATATCATTTGATCTTACAAATTTTATCTCCTCGTTCACATAATTGTGGAAATCCATCTTGTTGGAATTCCATCAGCCACATCCTCATCTTCTGCTTGGTCTCTTATTTCGGAACTCGCTTCCATAGTTCAAATCCCGAGAATATTGCAATGTCATCTCGTCAATTTGTGTCGCACCATTTCTTCTCAGGCATCCTGACTCTGAGGTATCCTGACACCAATCAGATCTGAATCTCAGTCAGATATGATCGTTGGAACATATTCCCAAGAGTTATATGACATTGATCTTTGACTTGATAGCGTGATGTCATTCCTAACACCTGACCGGAGGACCTATTCACTACTGGAATCAGCTTCTTTGTTGTCTGCCATGGCGGACGGCAAAGGCATAGATCCTGGACGGCAAAGTCCTTTGCCGTCAGCCAGCAGACGGCAACAGGTCCGGCTGAATAAGCTACGGCAAAGGGCACTTTGTCGTCTGGGA
Source organism: Aegilops umbellulata (assembly GCA_032464435.1). NCBI lineage: Eukaryota > Viridiplantae > Streptophyta > Magnoliopsida > Poales > Poaceae > Aegilops > Aegilops umbellulata. The sequence continues at coordinate 161,410,449 of CP136057.1, read as the reverse complement.
TGGCAAAGATGCCGTCCACCAGCGGACGACAAAGATGCCCTCCCTTTGCCTTCTACCAAATGCAATATTTTCCGTTAGCCTCGCAAAATCACAGACGACAAAGAAGTTAGTAAATATTAAAAAAACATTCGGTGAGTAGCCTTTCCGGCATCCTGCGTTTGGCGTGTACGGTGCCTGGCGAGCAGTACTCCAACAATACAAACCGACGAGGAACGAACGGACGAAGATAAACACTACAGTACCATCAACACTTGGTCCAAGAATCGATGAATGAATTTCAGAATACATTACCCACAAACACTACAGTATACACGAACAAATTACAAGAGATTTGATTTAACGAGGAGCTCCAATCCGCCCATGGCTGCACCAGAGCTCACCACGCTCATCTGGGCACTGGATCCGGTCGCGACCCCGCCCTTCGATGTGGGCCAGCACCCAGCACCCTTCGTTGCGGGCAGAGCTGCCGCAGGCCGCCGCTGCTCGAGGTGGGGGTGGTGCGGCGTCGGGTATCGGGCCGGCGGGGGCAAACGGAGACCAGGCCGGGCACGGCGGTGTCGAGGGAGAAGAGAGAAGGGGCCGGCACCGGCGGGCGAGGTGGTGGCCGGAAGGGACGATGGGGGCCGGGGCCGGCGGGGGCAAACGGGGATGGGGCCGGGCACAGCGGCATCATGGGCGAAGAGAGAAGGGGCTTGCGCCGGCGAGCGAGGTGGTGGCCGGAAGGGGGCGATGGGGGCCGGGCCGACAGGGGCAAACGGGGCCGGGCACGGCGGCATCGGGGGAGAAGAGAGAAAGGGCCGCGCCGGCGGGCGAGGTGGTGGCCGGAAGGGGGCGACGGGGGTCGGAGATGGCGGCCGGCTGGGGCGACGTGAGGCGGCGAGTAGAGGCGTACGAGAGAGAAGGGAGACAAATTGTGGTGGGGTGGCTCTCAGGAGGATAAGGGAGAGAGAGTGGGTGGTGGGGGCGTGGGATGGGCCGCATCAGTTTTGCGTTGTGGAGATGCATGTGTGGAGCAGATCATGCCATGTAATCGATCCATGTGATCGATCCACGTGGTGTGCTTTCTCTTTGCCGTCTGCTGGCGGACGACAAAGAATATTTGCCGTCCGCCAGCAGACGACAAAGAAACTGGCCATTAGGTTGTCCTCGTAAGCCCGCCACCCACCCTCTTTGCCGTCAGCTAGCAGACGGCAAAGGTTCTTTGTCGTCCGCTAGCAGATGACAAAGATATGGATGATGGCAAAGCCTATCTTTGTCGTCCGCTGCCTCTTTGTTGTCCGCTTTCTCGTGCCAGATGGCAAAGCCTTCCTTTGCCATCCGCTGGCTGACGGCAAAGAGTTGGCAGACGGCAAATCTGCTGATTCCAGTAGTGATTGTAATAGTTTCCTTTTTAGCAAGGTTAGTCGTTCTTCCGTGAGGGAATTGTAAGACTTATTCTATAAGTTGTTCCTGATGGATCCTTTGTGTATCCAAAGTTTGACCTTTACTTGATGACCATGCCAATGCTATCATGAAGCATGTCTATGGTACTCCGATTTTCAATAAAAACATTGGAAGCACAATGCTAAATTCTCCTTATCAATTATCCAAACACCATTGTATGGGTAATGTCATGAAGTTTCTCTCCCCTTACCTAGAGGGTTTTGTACTTTATATCCTGTCATGGATATCATGCTCTACTTGTCCGTGGGAAGGATATACCCCAGAATTATGTGTTTAAACACATTTTCCTTTCCATTGTATTGTTTAATCTGATGATCACATTTTCCTTTTCATTGTTTTGTTTAACCTTTGTTGTGATCTATATCATCTAAGCAGTAATATTTTTCTGCTTATGTAAACACCTTGGTGTACAACCATGTTAGTAAGACCCTGCTACTTTTGTTGAAGACATTAAGGTAGCTACTGATGGATGAGAACATTGCCAATTGGTCCGCCTCGTTCAATGAGCTGGAAAATGGTTCTCTTCGTCCCTTTCCCTTGGTATTGTTGCCGACATAACTGACAGGCTATCCCCTGACATGCCTTGCTATCACGATACTGCAAGATGTCAACCCCCTTTCTACTTCTAACACACATGGTGGGCCCATAACCCACAGTTCCACAGGATCAAAACCTGACTCTCCTGTGCCCCTTGATTCGAGTGTTATTCCTCACGCTTGGCTTCGTAGGTAATTCACGAGCCACCTTCCTACAGATCTATTTTGGTATCTGATGCAATATTGTTCCTGTTGCTCTGGGTCCCTTTCACTCTCTGTTTCAGGCATCAAACGACTGTCTACCTACTTGAAAATTATTATTGTGCCTTCTTGTTTTGCTCTCGATGTTTTTCTTAATTTCAACTTGAGAGATACTTTCTGCCATCATTCCTCAACTATCTACCATATATCAACCTTGTTAGGTCTGTTCTTCCGAAGTTACCCTTTGTTTCCTCGTAACTACGTGATGATTCGGAGGGAAGAATGAAAACTTCATCATGATGCATTGATGCAAAGAAATGAAGACATCAATGTGGAGGATCAACTACTTCGCGAAGAGCAACCAAGACCGAGAAGATTCGTTAGATTTTCATAACCATATCTTTCCCCCTTGCTCCACCTCTTAAAATCTAGGGACGAGATTACTTGTAGTGGAGGAGAATTGTAACGCCTGGATAATTAAGATACAATGAACCTCTGCTAATGACGCCACATCACCTCGGTTATAGTTGTTAATCTCGCGTTAGTTCCAAAACCAAAACCAAATTCAAATTTAATTAAAGTCAAATAATTTATTTCTTCAAACTATAAAACTAAAATGTTCACAGTTCTCCACAATTTCTTCGGATCATTGTCATGTTGTAACCAACATTACTTGACTCACAAAATAATCCCTGTTAATTATAAAGTTGTCCAACAACAACTAAAATGGCCTTTTTAAATTAAACAGTTATTGAAACCTCTCCTGTTTATCCCCAACCTTGTGTCCACCCTTAATGTATGGCCTAGAATTTATGTGCCAAATACCATGATGAAGAAAATTCAGTTAGTATTTATAATAGATTGCAAAACAGTCAAGAAGAAAAGAAAAGAAATAAAGAAAAATAAAGAAAAGAAAAAGGATCCCCCTCGACCCAACTGGGCCTTGGCCCCGCAGGCCACCGGGACGCCAGGCCAACCAGGCCACCCCCTGCCTATACCACCACCCCACCACGGTAACCCTAACCGATCCCCCTCCCCACTCTCCACACTTCCTCCTGTCTCCCCCTCACCCTACCCGATCTGGATCGCTGGATCAGGGGAGCAGCCCCGACGACCGCGCCTCGCCGCCCGGAGCCGCCCCGTCGCCGGGTCGTCCTCGTCCTCCTCCCCGCCAGCGCTGCCCCGTCCCTAGACTCATCCTAACCGACCGACCCCGACCCTCGCCGACCCCCTTCGCTTCATCGGGGGTGAGCCCCGTGCCTGCTTCCTCTCCCCTCTATCCCCGGCTAGCACCACCGCACCGGCTCACCATGATGCAGCGCCCGCCTGCGCCTATGCGCCGCTCGCCGCGACCTGCCAGCGCTTGGCTCGTCCTGGCCGCGCCCGGCCACAACCCGTGCACGCTCGCTTACGCGAGGCCGGGCCGTCGCCGCGCTTGCGCCGCCCTGTCCTTCCCTCCCTGCTGCCCTTCTCTGTGTTGGCCGTGCCCGCCTCTGCTCGCTCGAGCACGCACGCTTGCAGCCCCCCGCGCACGACCACATCCCCTCGTTGAGATCGCCGGAGCTCCCCCACCTCCCAGCCTCCGCCCACCTACGTGCTCGTTCTCGCCGCTGCCCCTCATCCCGCTCACCTCTCATCCACGGTCGTGCATTGGAGCCATCACTGTTGCTGTTGCCGCCGTCCATGGCCGCTCGCCGGCGGCCGCCCTCACCTAACCTCTCCCTTGTGAGCCTCTTGCACTGGCCGTCGGCGGTGGTGTGCGTCGTGCGTGCCCATCGCCCCCTCGGGCACGCACACGTTCGGGTGCCCGTAACCATTGCCTAGTGCCCACTAAGGCCCTGGGGCGCCACCCTCCTAGAACAAAATTAAAATAAAGGAACAAAATATTAATAAATAAATAAATAAATAAATTAACCTAATATATCCTGTTAAGTAACCTAATTAATATTGTTAATCAAACCTAATAATTTGTCAGTTAAATTGTGTCAATGACGAACGGCCCCACATGCCAGGGTTGACCGATTCAACCTGTGGACCGGCTGACATCGTGATGTTGTTATGCTGGCACAATATTCACTTTTTCTAATTAGTTTAAATCTGATAATTCTGGAATATTATTAAATCTTTGAAAAATAATATAAAATAATCTGTAATTCGGATGAAAATACTTTGAACATGAAAGTTGCTCAGAATGTCGCGGCGAATCAGAATACGCAGCCTGTTCGTCCTCCACACATCCCTGGCATAGCAAACGTGCAATAATCCAATTCTGGTTCATCTTTCCGAAAACGTCAAACACCGGGAAAGCTTTCCCGGATGTTTTCCCTTTCGCTAGTAGCTCGTAGTACTGCGCTAGGTCATCCCTAGCACTGCGTATTGCCATGTTACGCTTTGTGATGCTTTAATTGCTCTGTTATTTATTGTGTTCCCCCTCCGTTACTTATTCCCGGTAGACCCCGAGACTGTCGGCGACCCACAGTTCGACTACGGTGTTGACGACTCGTCCTTATTGCCAAAGCAACCAGGCAAGCCCCCCCCCCTTGATCACCATATATCGTCTATTCCTTCTCTCTATTGTTTGCATTAGAGTAGTGTAGCATGTTACTACTTTTGGTTAATCCTATTCTGATGCATAGCTTGCCATTGTTGCTACAGTTGTTAATACCTTACCTGCAATCCTAAATGCTTAGTATAGGATTCTAGTTTATCATCTGTGGCCCTACATTCTTGTCCGTCTGCCATGCTATACTATCGGGCCATGATCACTCGGGAGGTGATCACGGATATATACATACATACATATCATATCTAATATTCAGACGGTGACTAAAGTCGGGTCGACTCGTAGGGTACCCGCAAGTGATTCGGAGATGGGGGCTGAAGGGGCAGGTGGTTCCATCTAGGTAGTGATGGGCCTGGGTTCCCGACAGCCCCCTGATGGTTACTTTGTGGCGGAGCGACATGGCAGGTTGTAACCACCTAGGCGAGAGGTGGGCCTGGCCCTGGTCGGTGTATGCAGTTACTTCAATATAACACGCTTAACGAGATCTTGGTATTTGATCTGAATCTGGCCACTGGCCTATACGCACTAACCAACTACGCGGGAACAGTTATGGGCACCCGACGTTGTGGTATCAGCCGAAGCCTTCTTGACGTCAGCGATTGAGCGGCACACGCCGGGTTGGACTAGAACGCCTGCTCTTGTATAAGGGAGGCTAGGTCTGCTCACTGGCCGCGCTCGTAACGTGCAGGTGTGCAATGGGCGTTGGGCCCAGACCCCTGCATGCTGACCTCTCTGTTGTGCCTAGGTAGGGCGGCGACGTGCTGATCTTCCGAGGCCGGGCATGACCCAGGAAAGTGTGTCCGGCCAGAGGGATCGAGCGTGTTGGGTTATGTGGTGCACCCTTGCAGGGAAGTTTATCTATTCGAATAGCCATGTCCCTCGGTAAAAGGATGACCCGGAGTTGTACCTGGACCTTATGACAACTAGAACCGGATACTTAATAAAACACACACCCAGACAAGTTCCAGAGAGATCCCGGTGATCGCTTTCCCATAGGGCGACGAGGGGAGGATCGCCGGGTAGGATTATGCTATGCGATGATACTTGGTGAACTTCCATCTACTCTTTTCTACATGCTGCAAGATGGAGGCTGCCAGAAGCGTAGTCTTCGATATGATTAGCTATCCCCCTGTTATTCTGCCATTCTGTAGTTCAGTCCATCGATATTGCCTCTTTAGATATATACCCATGCATATGTAGTGTAGATCCTTGCTTGCGAGTACTTTGGATGAGTACTCATGGTTGCTTTGCTCCCTCTTTTCCCCCTTTTCCTCTTCTTTCCGGACGTCGCAACCAGATGCTGGAGCCCAGGAGCCAGACGCCACTGTTGACGATGAACCCTACTACACCGAGGGTGCCTACTACTACGTTCAGGCCGCTGACGACCAGGAGTAGTTTAGGAGGATCCCAGACAGGAGTCATGCGCCTCTTTCGATCTGTATCCCAGTTTGTGCTAGCCATCTTATGGTAACTTGTTTAACTTATGTCTGTACTCAGATATTGTTGCTTTCGCTGACTCATTTATGTTTGAGCACTTGTATTCGAGCCCTCGAGGCCCCTGACTTGTAATATGATGCTTGTATGACTTATTTTACTTTTAGAGTTGTGTTGGGGTATCTTCCCGTGAGTCACTGATCTTGATGGTACACGTTTGCGTACATGGTTAGTGTACGATTGAATCGGGGGCGTCACACATTTCCTGCCACTCCTCTCATCGGTTTCCCGCCTCTTCTCCCATCGGTTTCCCGCTACCAGTGTCAGTGCTCATTGAAGGCTAGGCGCGACACACTAGACATCGCACATAGTTTCTAAAAGAACAAATGTGCGTGATAGGAGGGAGTAGGTCCCATTAATTGGGTGACCAGCGTGAAATGCCTCAAAGGCAAGGAGGCAATTCCTATCTGCAAGGTGCCGCTTCCCATCCGCTAGCCTAGTCGAATAGAACGCAGAAGTTAAGCGTGTGCGGGCTGGAGTAGGCCAAGGATGGGTTACCCCATGGGAATTTGCATATTATATAAACCTTGGGATCATCCTTGTTTTGCTAATTTGTAGACTATGTTTTATAAGTTATTTTTTGCTGTAAAATCACCACAACTGCGCAGGCACGAGCAAAATGGTGCAGGTACTAGCTTAACCATGCGCGATGCAAGTGCGCTGTAAAATCACCACAACTGCGCAAGTGCGAGCAAAATGGTGCAAGTACTGGCTTAACTATGTGCAAAGCAAGTGCGCTGTAAAATCCCCAAGACCGCGCAAGCGCGAGCAAAATGGTGCAGGTACTGGCTTAACCGTGTGCGATGCAAGTGCGCTGTAAAATCACCATGACTACGCAAGCGCGAGCAAAATGGTGAAGGTACTGGCTTAACCGTGTGCGATGCAAGTGCGCTGTAAAATCACCACGACTGTGCAAGCGCGAGCAAAATGGTGCAGGTACTGGCTTAACCGTGTGCGATGCAAGTGCGCTGTAAAATCACCACGACTGCGCAAGCGCGAGCAAAATGGTGCAGGTACTGGCTTAACCGTGTGCAATGCAAGTGCGCTGTAAAATCACCAGGATTGCACAAGCACGAGCAAAATGGTGCAGGTACTGGCTTAACCGTGTGCGATGCAAGTGTGCTGTAAAATCAACACGACTGCGCAAGCGTGAGCAAAATGGTGCAGGTACTGGCTGAACCGTGTGCGATGCAAGTGCACTGTAAAATCACCATGACTGTGCAAGCTAAAGGCGGGTGAGTTTATTTAGAAATTAGGACGAACCGTGTGCGATAGACCAGCTAGCTAGAAATATAAAAACAATCTACCCGCCTTGAGCGTTGCAAAAATCGGCGGTTCCACCACTTTTCCTTATTATTATTATTATCATACATGCATATTCTTATTGGACCGTGCGCGATCTTGGGCACTCCCGCCCCGTATCAATGCATTTACCCAAATTTTAGTAGCCTCGTACTTCAACCGTTGCCCACACTCCTCCAACACCGACCTTATAGTAAAATTGCAGTAGCCGAGGCATTTGAACCGTCGCCCTCCCTTGTCCACCACAATCCCCCCACCACAGTCCCCCCACCTGCCCCCTCCCCCCTCGAACCTTAGCTCGCGGCCGCTGCAGGCGCCGCCGGCGCCGCCGCCAACCCATGCCGGTCTGCCCATTCCTCCTAGCTTATATAATAAAGTTCAGGTTACCCAGCGATTCCCATACCATCGCCCCACTCCGCTGAGTTTTTAGATGAGGCCTGCGGTGTCCCTCCTCGCCAGATCCACATCCCCTGCTCCAGAATGTCGCAACCTAAGCTCGACCACGTATCCCGGGTAGCCCGATGAGCGTTCGGCCAATAAGTGGTTTATCATGGCCTCTCCGGCGGATGTTGGCGAGGTGGCTGTCGTCGCCCTGACCTGTCGATCCTGGAGTAGCACGTCACCGTGGGAGTCGGCGAATACGTTGACTATGTTGCCATGTCGAAGGCTTCATGTCAGCCGGCTTGTGTATTACTGTATCTCGGGAAAGCTGGCTATGGCATCAAGCTCGTCGACAGCGACGGCTTCACGCGGGCCATGTCACAGGTTACGTGGTCCATCCCCAACCCCTCTGGTTCAACTGCTATCGATCTCTTCGACGGCCCTGCCGCTGATCTCCTCCACCAAGCGGTCAAGGATTTGCGATCCTTATACGCCATTGAGCCCATTTTGTCATTTCTGAAGGACACGTTCTATGGCGGCGGCTTGGAATCCTCAATTGCAAAGTCAGATCTCATCGACCATGACCAAGACCACGACGAGGGCACCCACAAAGGTTCTTCCACCATGGAACTGTGCCGCTCGACTGCATAAATACCAGTTTGAATGGCTATATTTGGTTCCAGTTATGCCTGGTGTAGTTAACACATGCCCTTTATTTTAGTTTTACACATTTATGCAGTGATGTTTAAGCATTATCTATGTTCTATTCATTTTCAACAATACCAGTTTGAATTGCAATATTTGATGGCTGTTAAGCCTGCTGTCGGTAACATTGCCTTCCATTTTATATGTGCTTTAACAACATTCTTAAACCAACACATTCAAGCTATCATTTGGAGATGATATTTTTTACCTTTGTCATATTTGTTTGATGTTAAGGCTGTTGTACTTTCCATGCCTTTCCACTACTTATGCAGGACAATAACGGGAGTAGCCACCATTTTCCGCCGAGGTTAGCTTTATCCCTCGGCTTGTACTCCCCCATCGTTCCATAATGTAGTGCATATAGATCCAGGCCTGGACACTTGTTAGCTTCTAATACTGACTTGTTTCTTGTAGGTACATATGCCCTTGGCAAGGATCCACACATCGACCCTTTTTGCGTATGGGGCAATGAGATATTCATGAACAAGCATCAAGTGAGGAAACCGATAAGGATTATTAGCAAAAAGATACAAATGGTGGCAAGCAAATTATTTGTTTATGCTCTATCCAACACAAAAGTGAGCTATAGGATGGTAACTACAAACTCTGTAGCCTTCTCTTTTTACTGCCCATAATGAGTTGTTAGACAACAATGTCTGAATCTTTTTCGTTCGTAGTGGTTCCCGAAGCAGTTCACTCAAGATTACCTGGCAAAGTACATGATTGGTGGACACTCAATGAAGGTTAAAGTATTGCGTCCAGGCTACAATGAGCATCGAGATGTCATAATGAAGACAATGAAGGATGGACGGGCAGCCATCACAAGGGGTTGTCCTAGAGTCATGCGCGCATTACGCATGGAGGAGGGCACAATATGGGCATTCTGCTTCAGCTTCTTCAGCAACCAGAATGTCTTTCACCTCTCTCTTTACAGTCTTTAGTACATCTGTGGTTCATCATTTTTTACTTGGTGCTCATGTAGTTCTTCAGGTATATGTACCTGTGCATCGAATTATGCATTCGTGGTTGAACCTGTATTTGTAATAAACCTGGTTGGATATGAAATAAGTGGTTTCCTACTTTCAAATTCAAAAATGTGATTTTTAAATTAGGTATTAATAAGGGATTAATTAGGGATTAATTAGGGATCAATTAGGGATTACACTGCACATGGTTTGCAAAAGCGAAACGTCTGCGATAGACGTGGGGATCAGACACGTCTCTAGGATCCACTATGTGTGCGATCAATCTCCACCGCACACACAATCAGCCAGGAAAAAACATGTGCGATTAATCTCCACTACACACATGATCAGCCAAGAAAAAACGTGTGCGATTAATAACAGCATTGCACACAGTTATTTCTTATTAAATGTTCGTGATAGTCACCTTATCACACATGCTTCAAAGTTATTGATTGTTTGTGATGTTGTGCGCATCGCAAACGTTTGGTACGTCTTGGATTAACTATGTGGGATGTACATACTAACGGAAACATATTCCTTGGATGGATTGTGTGGAATGTACATACGACGGAAACGTTTAACGGGGGCTGGCTGTGTGGGATGTACTTACAACCAGAAACGACTTTGCCTGTATAATTGTTTTTTGAGCACTACTGTACGTATAATCGTATTTGCTCACTCGCCGGTCGCACATGACCTCATTTTGCCGAGCGTGTGTGCCAGGAGGGCATATCCCCGACGGTTTCTTGGTTGTGTGGGAAGGTCCCCCCTATCGCAATCACTCACTAGGCGACAGTTCCAAATGCCGTTGCGGAAAGGGGTTAAAAACAGTTTGTATAGTAGCACCGACGCATACCAGTGTAAGCTAGTGATAAAACAAGAAACTAAAAGATTCAATTGCAAGATCTAAGATATACCTTCAAGCACTAACCTCCCCGGCAACGGCTCTAGATAACAGCTTGATGTCTACTATGTAACCTTCTTCTTATAGACTCGTGTTGGGCCTCCAAGCGCAGAGTTTTGTAGGACAATAGAAAATTTCCATCAAGTCGACGACCTAAGGTTTATCAATCCGTGGGAGGCGTAGGATGAAGATGGTCTCTCTCAAACAACCCTGCAACTAAATAACAAAGAGTCTCTTGTGTCCCCAACACACCCAATACAATGGTAAATTGTATAGGTGCACTAGTTCGGCAAAGAGATGGTGATACAAGTGTAATATGGATGGTAGAAATAGGTTTTTGTAATATGAAAAATATAAAAACAACAAGGTAACTAGTAACGAAAGTGAGCGAAAACGGTATTGCAATGCTTGGAAACAAGGCCTAGGGTTCATACTTTCACTAGTGCAAGTTCTCTCAACAATGATAACATAATTGGATCATATAACAATCCCTCAACGACAAAAGTCACTCCAAAGTTCCTATCGCGGAGAACATAAGATGAAATTGCTTGTAGGGTACGAAACCACCTCAAAGTTATTCTTTTCGATCAATCCGTTGAGCTATTCCCATAAGTGTCACAAACAACCCTAGAGTTCGTAGTAAAATAACGCCATATGACACACATCAATCAAACCCTAATGTCACCTAGATACTCCAATGTTACCACAAGTATCCGTGGGTCAATTATATGACATGCATCAAACAACTTTAGATTCATTATATTCAATCCAACACAAAGAACATCAAGGAGTGCCCCAAGATTTCAACCGGAGAAACAAGGACGAAAACGTGCATCAACCCCTATGCATAGATTACCCCAATGTCACCTTAGGAATCCGCAGGTTGAGTGCCAAAACATACATCATGTGAATCAATAGAATACCCCATTGTCATCACAGGTATCCCACGCAAGACATACATCAAGTGTTCTCAAATCCATAATAGTATTCAATCCGATAATACTGAAACCTCAAAGGTATAACTCATTTCATCACAAGAACGTAGAGGGGGATAAACACCATATGATCCTACTACAATAACAAAGCTTGCGATACATCAAGATCGTGCCAAATCAAGTACACGGGAGAGAGAGAGAGAGATCAAACACATAGCTACTGGTACATACCCTCAGCCTCGAGGGTGAACTACTCCCTACTCATCATGGAGAGCGTCGGGATGATGAAGTTGGACACCGGTGATGATTCCCCCTCCCACAGGGTGCCCGAACAGTGTCCCGATTGGTTTTTGGTGGGTACAGAGGCTTGCGGCGACGGAACTCCCGATCTAGGTTTATTTCTAGGGGTTTCTATATTTATAGGAATTTTTGGCGTCGAGAAGAAGTCAGGAGGGTCCACGAGGAGCCCACAAGGCCGGAGGGCTCCCCAAGGGGGTAGGGAGCGCCCTCCACCCTTGTGGAGGCCTCGTGGATCTTCTGGCCCAACTCTTTTGCTTCGGGGGCTTCTTCTGGTCCATAAAAATTCACCGTAAATTTTCAGGTCAATTGGACTCCATTTGATATTCCTTTTCTATAAAACTCAAAAACAAGGAAAAACATAAACTAGCACTGGGCTCTAGGTTAATAGGTTAGTCCCAAAATCATATAAAATAGCATATAAATGCATATAAAACATCCAAGATGGATAACATAATAGCATGGAACAATAAAAAATTATAGATACGCTGGAGACGTATCGGTATGAGCCATAGAAAAGTTGGAATACAATAGATATAATGCAATAATAAAATATGAACGTGTTTGAAATAATACTTAGAGTGGATATTGTCTTTGTTATACTAACGGATCTCCCTAAGGTTTTGTTAAGTTTTGTGTGATTGAAGTTTTGAAGTTTTGGGTGAGATCACGATGGATGAAGGAATAAGGAGTAAGAAGAGCCTAAGCTTGGGGATGCCCATGGCACCCCAAGGTAATATTCACGGAGAAACAAGCAACTACGCTTGGGGATGGCATGTGTGGCATCCCCTCTTTCTTCTAATGACCATTCGTATTTTACTTGGTGCTATATTTTTATTCGTCACATATCATGAGTTTTGCTTGGAGCGTCTTGTATTATATGAGTATTTGCTTGGTTTGCTTTTTGTGTTGTGTCAAGTATCCTTGCTGAAGTCACCTAGTTGAGAGAGCCGAAATTATGCTATGATTTGTTAGAATTGCTCTACGTGCTTCACTTAAATCTTTTGAGCTATGGAATTGCTCTAGTGCTTCACTTGGATTTATTTGAGAGTTAGTAATTTTTGAAGAAATTCTCTCATGCTTCACTTATATTATTTTGAGATACGAAATTTTTTATGCTCATGTTCTTCACTTAGATTTGTTTGAGCTATCAAAATTAACTTATGAAACTAGTCCCAAAGTGATGGATATTCAAAAGGGATATAAACAATCATGAACATATGATTGGAAAAAATAAACTTGATTCTTTGTAATAGTTTTGTGATATGATGATAGTGATATGTGAGTCATGTTGATGAGTAATTGTGCTTTAGTAAGAATATTGGTGTTAAGATTTGTGATTCCCTATGCAAGAACGAAAGTCAATAGTTATGCGATGAAATTACATCCTACTTGTGGTGCATTATTCGGTGTTAGTTATGCTTAATGCTCGGTTATGAAATTTTTTGTTTCTTGTTTGGATGCTTCTCTATCTTTTTCTAGCCTTCACTTGTACTAAGTAAGAATACTACTTGTGCATCCAAAATCCTTAAACCCAGTTTTGCCATATGAGTCCACTATACCTACCTATATGTGGTATTTCCGTGCCTTCCTAAGAAAATTTGAATGTGCCATCTCTAATTTTCAAAATAACATTCTTTTCTGTGTGCTCGTACCGCTCATGAAACGGTAGGGGGTGGCTGATATTTTTCGATGCTAGATGTGTTATTCTCAAGATGAGTGTTTATTCACTTGTCATTGCATGAGAGTATGGCAAAGGTATTAGGGATGCCCTGTCCCGAAATGAAAAATGAATTTACTTTATGTTGTCAAATAATAAATTCCTTGGAAAGTGTTGGTATGGACGACACCCGTGGATACGGCTAGCCGTGGAATGTGAAAGTATGGTGGAAAAAGGAATAAACTTTATTTTCTGTTTGGGAACCTCCAATGATATATCTAGCATGGAAAGTATTGGGAACTACTCGATCGTTTTCATAGACAGGAAAGGCATGCCACCCAAAATGTTTTATCTCTATCTTTTTTGTATTGAGCTCTGGCACCTCTACAAATCCCTACTTCTCTCTACGAAGGGCCTTTCTATTTACTTTATGCAATTTTTATTTTTATTTGAGTATCCATCTTTTCTTATAAAGCACCAACTAAGGGGCACTATGATCGTACTTGAGCATTGGGTGTAGCCAATATGCGAGTGTGTTTCATGAATGGATCAATGATTGAGCATAATGGGCTATGGATAACTTGCTTTAGTGTTGATATTTTGAAAGACATGGTTGCTTGTTGATATGCTTGAGTATTGAAATCTTCAAGTCAAAACTAGACTATTGCTTTGAATCATATAAAAGTTCAAATGTCCATGCTACAAAAGAATAGAATATGTGATGAACATGTTAGGCAACATTCCACATCAAAGATTCAGTTTTTATCATTTACCTACGCGAGGACGAGTAGGAATTAAGCTTGCTGATGCTCATATGTCTCCAACGTATCTATAATTTTTACTTTTTCCATGTTGTTATATTATCATTCTTGGATGTTTTACAATCATCTTATAGCAACTTTATATCATTTTTTGGACTTACCTATTGACATAGTGCCCAATGCTAGTTGTTGTTTTTTGCTTCTCTTTTACTTCGTAGAAACACAATACCAAACGGAGTCCAAATGCACCGAAACTTTTTTGGAGATTTTTTCTGGACCAGAAAACACCTATTGGGACAAAGAAGTACCATAGGGGTTCTCCGAGGGGGGCACAACCCACCTGAGCGCGTCTGGGGGCCCGGGCGCGCCTTGGTGGGTTGTGCTCACCTCGGCCGCCTTCCGCACCGCCTCTTTGCTCTATAAATACCCCAAAAATAAAAAACCATAGGAGAGTAAACGAAACACAATTCCAACTGCCGCAAGTTCCAGAAACAACAGATCCAATCTAGACACCATCACGGAGGGGTTCATCATCCTCATTGGTGCCTCTACGATGGTGTGTGAGTAGTTCATTGTAGACCAACGGGTCCATAGTTTGTAGCTAGATGGCTTCCTCTCTCTCTCTCTCTCTCTCTCTCTCTCTCTCTCTTGATTCTCAATACAATGGTCTATTGGAGATCTATTTGACATAACGCTTTTTGCGGTGTGTTTGTTGGGATCTGATGAACTTTGAGTTTATGATCAGATCTATTTTTATCCATGAAACTTATTTGAGTTTTCTTTTGATCTCTTATATGCATAAATACTTATAGCCTCGCATTTTTCTTTGAATCTTTGGTTTAGTTAGGCCGGCTAGATCGATTTTTCTTGCCATGGGAAGAGGTGCTTTGTGATGGATTCGGTCGTGCGGTCTTCTTTCCCAGTGACAGAGGGGCAACAAGACACGTATCGATCGTTTCCATTAAGTATAACAAGATGGGGTCCATTCCTACATGAATAGATCTTGTCTACATCATGTCATCATTCTTATTGCATTACTCCGTTTCTCCTTGAACTTAATACCCTAGACGCATACTGGATAGCGGTTGATGGGGGGATTAATAGTAGTAGATGCAGGCAGGAGCCGGTCTATTAATCATGGACGTGATGCCTATATAATGATCATTGACTGGATATCATCATAATTATTTGAAGTTCTATCAATTTCCTAATAGTAATTTGTTTACCCACAGTATGCTATTTTTCTTGAGAGAAGCCACTAGTGAATTCTACGGCCCCCGGGCCTGGCAAGGGTCTTGTCTTGCTGGTCTTGTAGATGGGCAATACCAGGCCATTGATGGAGCCACGCCATGGGCGCCGGCAAGCAAGTCTGGGTACCATGGTTCCCAGAACACCGACAAAAGGAACCGAGTCCTTGCCACCACGTGGCACTCTTTCTTCCCCCCAAGAATTTTTACTCTTTATCTCATCCACTGACACAGGCTCTCTTGACTGAATGGATAGTTTCTGGCCAAAGGAAGTCTACTCACTCAAGTTTCCCTCTTTGAAGACACATGGAAGAGATATAACTATAAAGGAAACAAGGCCATCCTATTCAGGAAAATGTGGTTGTACCAAGAAGTGGCGGTTCTATGGTATTTGTATTAGCCAAATATTAAAGTTGGTTTAACCAAAACTATTTATATGTAAGATTTTAGTAACTACATTAATTCTATACAATCTTTCATACAACGAGGAAAGATTCACGTGAGATTATTGTTTGAAGTAAAGTCTTTCCCCGATATTATGTGAATGTTGCCACTATAATGCTTGATGGTTCATGTTGTCAAAGTAATTACCGATTAACAATTATGTTGAAATATTAGCTCAAATAGTACTTAACCATAGTGTTTCCTTAGTGACTATATAACTCTGCTAACTAAACCATATTATGACAACAATTCTAAGCAAAGTGAAACAAAATAATACCTAAAGTAAATGCGGAAAAAGGGGAAGTTGAACCCATGGCCTCGCAATTCCATCAACAAATGGAGGTGGTAACTTACCTTGCTCAAGTGGACTATCAAAGAACTCCTCGCCTTCACGTCCTAGATTATTTCCTTCTAGAAATAATTATAAAAAAAAATTCAAAAAATAAAATAAATCAAATTCTCCCCAGTAGTATCTAGACAATTCAAATAAATATCAAATTATTCCCACTTAATGAGAATAGTACTAGAAAAATAATGCAAAATGTATAACCTCATTGGGACTTATGGTTTAGGACTTATTCCTGGTCAAATCTTACTCAATAGAATAAAGAAAAATTAGAGAAGTAACATAAATTAGAAAATTCACCGAGGGCCACAGTGAAGGTGTATTTTAGAATTACGCCTCCACTTATGTACCCGTTCGGCGGCGAGTGGGCCGCTGACGGGTGTGGTCAGTGGTGTGCTCTACAATGCCACCCCTTCTAGCCAATGTGTGTGCCGTCTGCTCAGGCATTCAGCCCCTGAATATGTCATGGTTATTGTCAGGGGCCTCTTCGGGGATCTTATGCGGTCGATTTCTCCTCTCATATCCTATGGCTTGTACTTCCTTCACTAAGCTTTTTACCGAGGTATACCTTTGGGTTTGGTTAGCATTTCCCCACACTAAATTATTTTTGATGAGGCACATATACACAACACTTTGCGTATACCACGTGAATGTTCCATCTGTATGTGTTGAATAACTACCCTGAGATTCTGCCTTATACCAAGTAGGTGTTAAGTACTGCAACTTATACAACATAATCTACTACACTTGTAGCACATTCTTATATATTTGATATTTGACGCGACCACTATGTTCTCTAGCATGTACGAAGAGGAGTTACTGGCACAAAATCCAAGAAACAATGAGAAATGGGTTAGGAAAGGATTTGTGAAATGGTTTAAGAGCCGCGTAAGCATTTGAATTGCAATATAAGTTTTTATATATATTGAGTACAAGAAGGTGATCAACTTGTCTATTTTCTAACTGTAGGTTAAGAAGATGCGAGAGGAGGGGACATCAGTTAGTGATACCCTTTGTGCACTAGCAATGGGTCCTGGTACTCGGGTAAGTCATTATGCATCTTGCATTGTTGATGACGTGTGCTCTACAACACCCTTGCACACGACGAAGGCAAGAAGGCACGAAACATTGTTGTGATGAGCACGAATACACTTGAAAAGGTGGGAACTAAAATGTGTGCTATTATAGCAGACATTGTTCTGTTGCAGTATGTATCTCTAATTTGGAGATTCATCCGTGCGTGGTTCTGTTTTGTTGCCATTCGTATAACCAATTTATCATGATCTCAAAACCCAAATCTGGTGAATTTTATGAAGCCATCAATGTCAAGGTGTCGTACTGCACCGATGAGCCTTATATTTTGGCAAATCAAGCAACACATATATTTTTCTTGGAAGACACCATTTCAGGTAAGCCATACTAGAGAGTATTAAAATAGTTTGAGCAGAGTAATTCGTTTAACAAAGTTGCACAACCAGATGATTCTTACACTGCTACTAATGTAGTGTGTGCCATAGATGTTTATGATATGTTAGAGGTCAAACACACCTATGAGCTTGGAGAAAAGATTGTCTATCGACGTGTGCAAGTATATGAGTTGATAAAAAAGAAGCCAACATTCAAGGACATTGATAGTTAAGATTCATACTGACACATATGGTGATGATGTTGACGCTGGTGCTGCGGATCATGATTAGATTGCCTTTGTTGTATTTTCATGTGAGCATTCCTAGTTGTACTTTAAGACTAAGTAAGGAATATTTGGTATAGACTCAACTTCTATCATTGCTCATTATTAATTCATCATACTACCCAACCTTATTATTTGTTACATCACACATCCTACGCGAATTGCAACGTTCTCTTTGTTCAACACTCTTTTTTGCAGATACAAAGAAATATAAATGGTGGGTATATGTAACATAACCCCTTGGTAAAGCCCTCCTTGTGGCAGGCTTTAGCACATGGATCCACCCTGCATGCTATTGTCCGATAGGTACTGCTAGCTACCTCACAGGTCTTGGCTTCTGAGCCTACAAAACAACCACATAATATGGTGTACACAAGATTAAGATCCTATGAAGTTCCATCCAAAAAAAGGATAAAATTAGTTTGCATGAAGTAGGAATTCCACATATTAGTGGGAAATTCTTTTAGACACATTTAGGAAGTGCCTTGTTCTTCATCTGAAGTTTCCAGATAATACTTACAAGGAACTAAAAGAAGTGGCATGAGTAGTAGAACACATAACAGTCTTGGCACCTTGATGTTGCCCATTTCTTCAGGAATGAAAAATCACAAAAGCAAGTACACGAGAATGGAATAGATGCACATCAGAATAGGCTACGCGATATCTTATAACATGGAAAGATGAGACCTAAAAATAGTCAAATACAAGATTGTGTGATGCTATCTATAAGATATGCATGTTGGAATTTTGATATTCTATCTGAAACATGTGACTATATCAGCAAGAAATCTGCTCCAAAGGAGGATATAAACCAGCATATTTATGGAGTATAATAATAAAGATCTTTAGCATGTCCATGCACACTACAATTGTGATGTTCTATGTAGAAGATGTGGCTTTATATGCATTAAATCCATTTTAATAGAGGATATGAACCAAAAAAATTATTGAGTATAATAATGCACACATTTACATTCTACCTATTAAAGTTGTTGCATAAATGCAGATTGATTTTCTAAGATGATCGGATCGTCACCACCTAATATCGGACAAGCTATTTTGTTTTTGATCCATCACATAAGGGAGAATATTACCTATTAATAGGCCATCATGTCTTACAACTTGATAGTTAACATATAAAAATACATTTGTAAAGAACAATTTTTGTGTGGTCTTCGCTTGCAGAGCTTCTGGTTGTGATGTTGCGGTGGGATCGGCGATGACATCCTTCCTGCCGTCCTGGCGGTCTTGGTCTTGTTGCATGGGAATGGAAACCTTTGCTAGATTCCTCGGGAACCCATGCCTATGCTTGCCTTCTGAGCACTAAAGAGGAAACTGCCCCTTCTATGCCCGCTGGCGTCCGACTGGACATGGTCATCATGGCTTGCGTCATGGTAGCCTCATGAGGTCGGGAACCTGCATAGGAATCTTCGCTCCTCGAGAGGTCGCCTAAGGAGGCCGCTCCCTCTGGAGGTCTTGGTGTCGCGCGCCTCGTGAAGCTTGGCACCTAGCAAGGGTCTTGTCTTGGTGGTCTTATAGATGGGCCGTACTAGGCCGTCGATGGACCCACGCCATGGGTCGTAGGAAGGCAAGTCTGGGTACCCTGGTTCCCAGAATGGCGACAGTAGCCCCCGCGCCCAAGGCGCACTCAGACTTGGCTTCGAGACGAAGCCAAAGGCCAAGGGCGAAGCGCCACGGGCCCCAGTCACCTGTGGACTAGGCTGACTTGTTGCACTTGTTGGGACGTGGGCGTCTTCACTTCCCCATGTGCCTCGACAACTGCTTGACTTGAGAACTGCCCGATGCCTGCACCTTAGCCGTTGCCTCGCTGTTCTCTTACCTTCTGCTCCTCCTCCTCTTCACAAACTTGTGCCCTCTTTGCTAGATTCTGGGATAGCTCGGACCCGCCTCGCCGCCATGGCTCCCAGGAAGAAGATGGGCAACACTCCTGCGGCCGCGGAGCCCTCGCCGGGGCCGGAACCAGCGCTGAACCAGTCCACGATGATCAACTGGGAGGGGCTGGACAAGGTCCGACACGCAATCGCCACCGATTCCAACGAGTGTAAGGCAACCAAGGTCTGGCCTGCCTCCCGGACCTTAGCTGACATGGAGGCCACCGAGATCCCCCTTTATCTCCATGCTCTTTTTGCCGGCCTAGTGCCTCCGTTCTTTGATTTCTTTAAGCTCGTGCTCTCGCACTACCAGATCCATGCGCTGCATCTGGATCTCAGATCTATCATCCTCCTCTTCGCCTTTGCCTTCTTGCGTGAGGCCTTCCTGGGCATTACCCGTCCATGGCCTTACTTCGCCATTTGTTCTCGCTCCACTTGGTCGACAGTAGGCAACGCTCGGGGTGTGTGTCGCTTCAGGTGGTGGTGACGACTGCAGGCTCCGGCATCGACTTCATGCTCCACCCGGATGCGAGGGGGTTCCGAAAGTAGTGGGTGTATGCGGACGCCACCGCGTGCAACCCCCTGCTCCTCATCCCATCGGCACCGGCGGAGCTGAGCTCTAACTGGGGGCTCGCAGAGCTCGCGGTCCCGCAGCTCGCACATGTATTTTCCAGGTTGGCCAAGCTGAAGGAGGCGGCGGTGACGACATCGATGGTGGTGAGGGAATTCGTCAAGCGGCGCATCGCTCCGCTCTAGTGCCATACTCGCCCAATGTGGGCCTTCAGCAGCCCTGACGACCCCATGAGGCCCCAAATGCCTTTGCTCCCCTCCAACACATTGTGCGGGGTGCTCCATATCTTGACTGTAGAGGAACTCGACGCGCTTCCTCCCGAGGGGCGTCCTTTGTACAACTTCCTAAACGGGAGGGCTTTTGCCAAGAAAATGCCATGCTTCGACTGTAACATCCCAATTTTCAATTTGGATGTTATACACAGATCATCATATGCATATCATATTTATTTTGCATTTTGGTGTGATCCTAGAAATCTTAAGCAACTCAAGGACCCAAGGAGAGAGTTGGAGGTTTCACAAAATTTTCATATTTGAATTTAGTTCAAATTTGAAAAGAAGGTCAATTCGATTTTAATATTTTTCTCTTCAATTATTTCCAATGATAAAAATAAATGAGAGAAGATAATATGACTTCTTCAACAGAAGAGAAATTTCGGAGAAGAAATTTTAAAATCAAATTATAATTTTATTTGTATTTTATTAGCTTGAATTAGAGAAAACTTGCGTTTTCGAAAATTGCATTTTAGGCTAGGTCTGCTCACCGGCAGCGTTCGCAACGTGCAGGTGTGCAACGGGCGATGGGAGCACACCCCTGCGTGCACATGATTTGGACCGGCATGCTGACCTCTATGTTCTGCCTAGGTTGGGCGGCGACGTGTTGATCTTCCGAGGCCGGGCATGACCCAGGATGTGTGTCCGACCAGAGGGATCGAGCGTGTTGGGTTATGTGGTGCACCCCTGCAGGGAACTTTATCTATTCGAATAGATGTGTCCCTTTGTAAAAGGATGACCCGGAGTTGTACCTTGACCTTATGAACACTAGAACCAGAAATTTAATAAAACACACCCAGACAAGTTCCAAAGACATCCCGGTGATCGCTTTCCCACAGGGCAACGAGGGGAGGATCTCCGGATAGGATTATGCTATGGGATATACTTGGTGAACTTCCATCTATTCTCTTCTACATGCTGCAAGATGGAGGCTGCCAGAAGCGTAGTCTTCGATAGGACTAGCTATCCCCCTCTTATTTTGGCATTCTGTAGTTTAGTCCATCGATATTGCCTCTTTACACATATACCCATGCATATGTAGTGTAGATCCTTGCTTGCGAGTACTTTGGATGAGTACTCACGGTTGCTTTGCTCCCTCTTTTCCCCATTTTCCTCTTCTTCTCGGATGTCGCAACTAGATGCTGGAACCCAGGAGCCAGACGCCACTGTCGAGGACGACCCCTACTACACCGAGGGTGCCTACTACTACGTTCGGGCCACTGACGACTAGGAGTAGTTTAGGAGGATCCCAGGCAGGAGGCCTGTGCCTCTTTCGATCTGTATCCTAGTTTGTGCTAGCCATCTTGTGGCAACTTTTTTAACTTATGTATGTACTCAGATATTGTTGCTTCCGCTGACTCATTTTTGTTCGAGCACTTGTATACGATCCCTCGAGGCCCCTGGCTTGTAATATGATGCTTGTATAACTTATTTTACTTTTAGAGTTGTGTTGTGATATCTTCCCGTGAGTCCCTGATCTTGATCGTACATGTTTGCATGCATGATTAGTGTACGATTGAATCGGGGGTGTCACAAGTTGGTATCAGAGCCAACGGCCTGTAGGAATCCCCCTTCCAAATTCCTTGGCCGAAGTTGAGTCTAGTCATTGCAAAACTTTTACTAACATGGCTATGTGGCTTACAGGCCCACGTCACCATTGGGTGGTATTAGGATATTTTATTTCTCATCTATACTCTGGTACTCTGATCTCTCTTCTATTCACGTTAAATGATTTTACTTACTCTGACTTTAGGTTCTCGTAACTACTTCCTCCCGGCGAGCCCCTTATTACAGATGATCTCCTGCTACACCAGAAGATTCCAAAGATACTCTATGATGTTTTCTCAAGAGTTTATACCATCGCTACTGCAATTCCCTTCCTTCTATGACCCCCTATGAATAAGCACATACATTTTCCATTCATACAATCACCCCCCATTGATCTTGTTATTACAAGATACCCCGAAGTTTTCTATATTGTTCCAAGAATACTTTGTGCCTACTCCCTTGCAGTTCTTTGCCACATGAATGCCCCTACGGGTAGATCCTCGCACTTATCTATTATCCGCTCATCCCCATTTGATTCACGTATTTCACAAAAGTCTTTGAAATACCATTTGATCTTCCAAAAATCCTCAGCAACCTATTGCTCTTGAAATTCTTGCTTGCTTACATTATGGTTAATCACATAAGTCTAGTAATCTTATTGGCATTCTATGTCATTAACATTTTGAGTCCATGATTCGATATGTCGGGAATGGACGCAATCATCAGTCAATCCTTATAAATTATCTTTC
Organism: Aegilops umbellulata; assembly: GCA_032464435.1. NCBI lineage: Eukaryota > Viridiplantae > Streptophyta > Magnoliopsida > Poales > Poaceae > Aegilops > Aegilops umbellulata. The sequence continues at coordinate 161,387,543 of CP136057.1, read as the reverse complement.
CGGCTCAGACGTCTTCCGAACATGAGGTGGTTCTCGAACAATCAAATTGCCGTCGATTGTACCCCTATGGCTATTCAACTTATCCATCCCTAAATAGAACGTTGCTTCTGATCCCTTGACTTGGAGTTCATAATTCCTTTGCAATTGAGCTTTGAATTAGTCAGTTGCTTCTATCTTCTGATCTCCTTCCATTCTTCTTCTTCTTTTGGTTGAGTAACGATACTCACATCAGCTCCGTTATGAACCGTTAGATCCTTTGTTGATTTTTCATCCGACAATGTCCTTTGTACACAAAAACCTAGAGAAGTTCTTTCCCTGAAACATAATGCCATTGGTAAATCCTATTCTATGATATGGCCAATGATGCTCTGCCTTCGTGCTTGAGTTATTTACTTCTGAACTTTGTATATGTTCCTAAGATACTCGATGGGTTGGACCAATGCATTCCCTAATCTGTGCAAACCCGAAAGATTTCACAGATCATATTTATCTGGTATTGTACCAGGTAAAACTTTCAACAACTAATGTCATTTCAAAAAGAAACGAGAAGTGAATGGAAGGTTATACATTGAAGAAGTGGGAGTCGACCTTGAACTTTCCGTTCATGCCCATGGACACGATGTAGATCCTATCATAGAAGCTTCTTGTAATAATAACTATTTCCTTGATTAATATCATATGCTATCTATGAATTGATCCTTTGCAATCGTGGTTCCGACCATATTTTCTCCTTGATTCCATTTCTTAGGCAAGTGAAAACACTTGCCTTCTACAGATCAATACGCCGGCCCAACCTCTATTTTGATCTACCCTCGAGTATTACCCCCCTGGTATCTCGAGGATATCAACCCATTGCAGTACATCTTTTGAATTTCTGATCAAGTAGTACCTTTCCCTGTCATAGTCACTCCATGGGTTCTGGGTTGTCGTCAACCGAGAACACCGATTAGTGAATCAAATCAACATTGTGATTTAGTACTCCTAGTACTTTGTTGTTGAGAAGTTTAATACTCCCTCACGTCATTCCTTGCCTGATCGGCTACACCATTATCGTGCTAAATTTTCAATGTGCTGCCTGGTCCTTCCCGGAGCACAAATTTCGACGATGAGCTAATCTTACGTCGATCTTCCTCATCATATCATTTCTCCTTGAATGGCAAACTTGTTTTCGAGTTTGGGTCATATCCGTGGTGCCAATAACCTTTCGCTTCATCATTTCTATGACTGGATGCTGTCGGCGTTCTGGGAACGGGGGTCCCCAGACTTGCCTGCCTGCGGCCTGCGGCATGGCTCAAGGAGGGGCCCAGCACGACCCATCTTCATCAACACAAGCTCAAGACCCTCGCGGGGCGGACGACAAGGAGCCTCCTCAGGCACAGCCTCATCGGGCTGGCTCGCGAGGAGGTGGAGAGATCAAGGCGCGGTACCTCACAAGGTGCCCATGACGTAAGTCATGACGACCAATGGCGACAGGCGGGTGCCAGCCAGCGCAGCGTCCTCCTTTTCTCTTTGGTGCAAAGGGGGCAAGCGTAGGCGAGAGCATCAACCAAAGGCACCCATTTCGGTGCAATGAGACCAAGACCAGTCCAACGGCAGGGAAGAAGTCACTGTGGAGCCCAAGCAGGCGTCACCACCAGAGCCTTTCGCAGGCGAGGACCGACTTTAGTCAGGATAAGTGTACCAAATGTTCCCCTTCAAAATGGACAATTGTTGGCGCCCTTCTCGCTCAATATTTGGGAAGAGGCCCAGGGCCTTTGCCTGTAAATAGGACTAGCCACCCCCAGGGTAGGGAGAGGAGAGATCATCTAGAAACAGGAGACCAAGTAGAACACCACGCGCCAGCTCAAGAACACCCTCGCGAGGTCGTTCTTCCTTGTATTGTTCATCATCATCAGCCCAAGAGGCAATCCACACACCACACACTGGAGTAGGGTATTACACCACGACCGTGGCCCGAACCAGTATAAACTCTGTGTCTCTCGTGTTGTTCTTTTGATAGCTTAGTTCTTCGCGTGGCGGTGGGGAGCAGGTAGGTAGGAAGCGAAATCTCCACGCGCACCCCAGTGTTCGAATCTCAAGGGTCTGCCGGAACCCCAAATCCGACATTTGGTGCGCCAGGTAGGGGTGCGCCAGAATTCGTCTTCCACCGCCCCGTTCTCCTCCGACCATCGCGTCCATGTCTGACGCTCGTCGGGCTCGCGCCGAGCGCCGCGCCGCCCTCGCTTCTCGCGTCGCCCAGACGGCTCCCGTCGGCGGGCGTCCTCGCCGTTCCCCATCACTCGCCGTCAACGCCGCCACCGGCCCGGCGGGGAATGAGCAGCAAGCGTCGTCTCAGCATCCGTTCGTGCGGCAAGACGGCCACACCGCTACTCCCTCACTCACCCCAGCTGGTTCTTTGTGCCGCGCGCTCCGCGCGCCCATGGAGGCTCGAGCTGCGCTCATCGCGGCGAACGAGCTCCCGCGCTACCGTCCCGTCTATGATGTCTACGAAAATGGCTCGACCGCATCGCCAAGCTCGTCCGCGCCGCAGGGGGCTCCCCTGCGCCATCCTTTCCGCTGCGCCGCACCCCACCCTGCGCAGGCGGCGAAGCTCCGGGGGCGCCACAGCCTCCTCCTCCTTAAGAAGACGCCCTGGCACCAAGGCGCATGGCCCCTGGGCGGAACCTGCTCTGTCAGGCGCCAGCGCGGCAAGAGGAGAGCTGCCAAGAAGTCCCTCACCCGCAAGAAGCTGCCCGGGCGCTCCCCGCGCTGCTCCCAGCTGCAGCGCATGGGGACCCGCAAGGACAAGCTCTTCGTCACCTGAGGCCTCTCGTGGCCACCGCAGGCTGCCGTGCCTTCACCACCGAGCTGCGCAGCGTCGCGTGTCCCGGCAAGTTCAAGCCTGACCTGCCTCCATGCTACGACGGCATGGCCGACCCTGCGGAGTTCCTCCAGCTCTACAAGCTGGGCATCAAAGCTGCCAACGGAGACGAGAAGGTCATGGCGAACTGGTTCCCCATGGCGCTAAAGGACGGGGCCCGCACCTGCCTCCTGAACCTGGCTCCAGGCACGATCTCCTCCTGGGCCGAGATGCGCACCCGCTTCATCGCCAACTTCCAAGGAACTCGCGACCGGCCACCCGCCGTGAGCGACATGCGCTGCATCAAGCAACAACCCGGAGAGACCCTGCAGAAGTATATACAGCGCTTCAACAACGCACGCCTCAAGATCCCCAAGGTGTCCGAGGAGGCCATCATCTTAGGCCTCTCCGACGGCGTGCGCGACGCCAAGATGAAGGAGGAGCTGGCGATGCATGAAGACCTATGCACTTCCCTGGAGCTGTTCAACTTGGCGACCAAGTGCGCCAGGGCTGAGGAAGGGCGTCTCTCCCTCCTCGAGCTGCCTACCGCAAACCCAGAAGAGAAGAAGTCCAAGTCCAAGGATGTGAAGCGCAAGGGGGCTGCCGTGCTCGCGGCAGAACCAAACACCAAGCAGGGCAGAGATCAGCCAGAGTCTTCCAAGGGCAGACGGTACTGTGTGTACCACGACCTCCACACCCACAACACCAACGAATGTCAGGAGCTCCGAGCCGTGCGAGAAGGAAGGATAGGCCGTCATCCCGACCGCGGCGACCGGGGCTACGGCCGAGGAGGAGGAAGAAATGCAGGACGCTGGGAAGACCGCGGCCCGCGCCAAGAGTGGCGCCAGCGACCTCACGAGGATCGCTGGCAAGACCAGCCTCACGAGGGAGACTGGAGGGATCAGCCTCGCGAGGATCGCACGCAAGGTAACGCAGGCTTCCCCCCGCTGCCACCGCTGCCAAGGAGAAACGAGGACCGCCATCAGGAAGAGGGGGCTGGGGGCTTCCAGGAGCCGTGCGCGATCGCCTGCATCCTGGGCGGAGCGCAAGCCCCAGCCTCTCAACGCATCTTCAAGCAGTTCACCCGCGAGGTGAACGCCGTCCTCCCCAAGCTAGAAGCCACGCGCCCTCTCAGGTGGTCAGTGTGCGCCATCACGTTCAGCTCAGCAGATCAGCTCAAGTGCGCGGCCACAGCCGGAGTCCTTCGAATGCTTTGCTCCCCAATCATCAGCAACGTGGTGGTCACCAAGACCCTCATCGATGGCGGGGCAGGGCTCAACATCCAGTCCGTGGAAACATTCAACCACCTACAGGTGCCTTACAACTAGCTTCAGCCAACCAAGCCCTTCTCTGGAGTCATCGACGGCTCCACGGTCCCGATTGGGCAAGTCCGCCTCCCTGTGACCTTTGGGGGACAAGCCAACTACCGCACCGAGCTCATCGACTTCGACGTCGCTCACATTCGCCTGCAGTACAACGCCATCCTTGGATACCCCATGCTGGCCAAGTTCATGGCCATAACCCATCATGGCTATAACGTCCTCAAGATGCCAGGGAGTGGCGGAGTCATCATGGTGCCTTGTGAAGAGAAGGACGCGGTTTGTTCCCTGGAACGAGCCTTTCAAGCCGCATCACTAGAAGACCCAGATCGCGGAAGCAGGAGGCTTCCCGAGGCCACCCCCAAGAAGAAGAAGACATCGTCCGGTCCGACCCCTCAGGAGGCAGGCCCCTCAGGGCCCGCGCCTGCCCAGGGGGACCCTCCTTCCATCGCATAGGAAAGCGCGCCCGGCGCCCTCCTCAGGCAGGGCTCGGGGGCTCTCCCCTGGAGGGCCACCGACCTGGCTAAGGTCACGAGGGAGGCGCTTGGGCACCATGTGGAGGCGTGTTTCGAAGCATGTTTCCCTCGAGGAGGAGTAAGACAAGGAGGGCCAAGCCCTCAGGAGTTCGTCAGCAAGGCCATTCAAGGGTTACAAGAGTCAAGAGTCATGAGGGGCGGCCGCCGCCCGCCAGCTGTGGCCCCCCATCCAGGCGAGGATGGTGGGCTGCGCGTCTACATCGACATACCAGGGCTCAACCAAGTTGCCTCTCAGGAGCACCTCTGGCCCTCGGCGAGTGGGGCGCTGCGAGGGTCCACCCCACAACTGCATTCGCATGCCTTATGGCTTGCCGAACGCGGCTACCGCGTACCAGTGCCTCATGAGGGGCATCATGGAAGCTCAAGAGGCCAGGCGTTCCGCAGCCCTGGCAGAGATGGAGATGGTCCGCGAGGAGCCACCAGCGCCTCCGGAGCCTCCCGAGGCCCCTGGGCCTGGGGGCTCGTGAGGACCGGCTTCCGCAGCCCACCGAGTCTGCTACACCAACACTCCGTCGTCTTCAGCATCATCAGGTGACATCTTTCAAGTTTCATTTCCAGCTGGGAGCGCCCCGCCCAGGGCTGCATTATTCCCAGGACGCGTGGGTCCGTCCCTGCGGCATGTATCCCTTTTATTTTCACGTCACTAGCTTACTTAGTTGGGGGCGCCCCTCGGGCTGCATCGTCCCCAAGTTGTTCGGTCAAGACCCGGCGGCATGTATCCACCTTGCGTTTATTTCTAGTTATGCGCCTTGCCCACCATGCTTGATTATTTGATGCCGGGCCACAACACTTCTTCTTCTCCATGCCGACCACTTGCACATTAAAGGGGGGGGTACCTGAGCATCGCGACTCAGGGCTCTTACTGGCTCTCCATCCCTCACCCTCTGGCCTTGTCCATGGCATCGCGACCTGGAATACCAACGACGGCTGAGACCAGCTCGAGAGCCGGGAACCAAGGACGTAGAGTGCCGGCATCTAACCAAATTTGCAGGAACACGTCACAAGATAAGGCCTAGTGCCAGGCGCAACCCGCCTAGAGGTAGGGCCCCGTGAGTCCCGCGCTGGCTCACGGGTGCCCAGATACACCTCGCCAGGCCCTACCGTGCCAATCACGCGTCAGGGCGGGGCTGTATACGCCCCGGGGGCTCCTCCCGGAGGGGAGCCCCCTCCCACGTACCAGTGGAAGCACCATGCTCCGCGCTGGCTGACAACACTGACGAGGAGCGGCTATGCCCGTACACATACGGAAGCGCTATGCTCCGCGCTGGTGATAAACAACTGAGGGTGGCCCCCGGGCCGCATTAACCTCAGGGAGCCCAGAGCTCAGTGTCTAGCCTCATCGCAACACCTCCCCTCGGGAGCGCCGCGCGAGGGGGCTGGGGACAGGGGGTTGCGCCTGGGTCACTCCCAGATGCACGCCACCCAGCCAGGCCCCTCGGGCCTGGTTTGTCGCGCGTCTCCCCCCAAGCGAGCCAAGGTACGAAGGCCATTTGAGCGTCAAGGGGGATTCCTGAGCATCGCAACTCAGGAGCCTAACTGGTCCCGTAGCCCCTCACTCCTTTAGTTCCGAAAGGCTAATGCTGGGTGAGGTATGCGCGGGGCCGGGCTCTGCAGACGTAGAATGGTAGATCCACCCATATCACACCTCCTTACTTGCTGTTTGGGCGTCAAGGGGGACTCCTGAGCATCGCGACTCAGGAGCCTAACTGGTCCCGTAGCCCCTCACTCCTTTAGTTCCGAAAGGGTAATGCTGGGTGAGGTACACGCGGGGCCAGGCCCTACCAACGTAGAACGATCTATCTACTCCTCGCCTTCGCCTTTCCTACTTGTTGCTCGCGCATCAAGGGGGACTCCTGAGCATCGCGACTCAGGAGCCTAAGTTGCCACGTAGCCCCTCATTCCTTTGGTCCCGTCCTGGTTTCCGGTCGGGGCTGATGCTGGGTGAGGTACGCGCGGGGCCGGGCCTGCCGACGTAGAGCGCAAGCAAGCAGGAAAGAAAGATGCAAATTCCTAGGAATTCAAAAATAAATATTACAGTCCATACTATTATCTCAATGCGAAACGCAAGTTTAAATGCCTCCCCGAGGCCTGATACATGTGCAGGAATTAAAAGCAGGACAAGAGCCGCAACGGAGTCACTCATGGGCGGTGGAGCAGCGCGGAGAGGGTTCGCCTCGTCAGGCAGCAGGGTCGGCGGCGCCTCGCTTCGACTTGGTGCTGAAGGCCCGAAACTTCCCCAGCAGAGCCTCCGCGCGGCCCTTCACGGCCTCGGCAGCAGCGGCGGCACCCTCGCCGCTTGCTGGCTCCCACAAGCTGTCAAGATCGACGCTCGGATCGCGAAGGTAGACGTGGGTGAGAACCCGCGTCAGTGCCGCAGAAGACAAAGCACGCGCCTCGGCCTCGGCCGTGGGACCAAGGCCAAGGACGACATCGTCAAGAGCACGGACCAGGAAGGGAAGCAGCTTAGCGGGGCCGTCCTCGGCGCCGGCTAGCGGGCTCTCCAGGCCGCTCTCGTAGAGCGTCTTCAGCGAGGAGCGCGCCTTCACCTCCATGTCCACGAAGGCCACACGGTCTTCGGCAAGAACCCGGGCCTTGTTGTCCAGCTCGACCTTCCTCGCCTCCAACTCCTGCTCCAGCACATCTAGGCGGTCACGGCGCTTCTTGAGCTTGGCCTCCCGGACCTTGACGGCCGCCTCGCGAGCCTTCATGCCTTCTTCCTGCTCTTGGCGAATGCGGGCCTCTACCGCGAGCTGGTCCCGCAGGCCTTGCAGCTCGTCCTCCAGCGCCTTGCAGTGACCACGGACGACGACCACCTCCCCCAGGGTTGCGTCACGAGCAGCCTTCGCCTCGAGGACAACCTGCTTCTCCTCGTCGCAGGCCGTCGAGGCCTGGACCAGCGCCGCCCGGACCGAAGCATCGGAGCGAATCCATCCTGAAGCCAGCTCCAAGCGCCCGGCCACCAAGCGAGGATCAGCGCCAAGAAGATCCTGCCGCAGCCGGTCCAGCTCAGCAACAGCATGATCCAGAACGGCAGGAGGAGTCGGGGAGACAGCTGTCGGATCAGGGGTTCTGGCAGAACCTTAAGGTTCGAACTCTAGGGTGCGCGTGGAGATCATGCTCCCTACCTCTCCGTCTCGCAAGGATCTAACTACTGCAAGAACAACACAAAAGACACCGGGTTTATACTAGTTCGGGCCACCATGGTGGTGTAATACCCTACTCTAATTTGTGGTGGGTGGATTGCCTCTTGGGCTGATGAGGAAGAACAGTACAAGGAAGAACGGCCTCGCAAGGGCTTGTTCTTCGCTGGGGGGATGAACTGCTAGGGGGAGTTCGATCGCCCTTCTCTCTCTCTCTCTATCTCTCTACTTGCTGCTCGGTTCTGTCTCTTTTCATATGCCTCTACCCCGGGGGTGTCTAGTCCTATTTATATGCAAAGGCCCTGGGCCTCTTCCCAAATATTTGAGCGGGAAGGGCGCCAATAATTGGCCAATTCGAAGGGGAACATCGGGTACACTTATCCTGACTAAAGTTGGTCTTCGCCTGCCAAAGGCCCTGTGGTGACGCCGTCCTGGGCTCCATGGTGACCTCCTTCCCACCGTTGGACTGGTCTTGGTCTTGTTGCACCGAAATGGATGCCTTTGCTTGATCCTCTCGCCTGCGCTTGCCCCCTTTGCACCAAAGAGGAAAGGGAGACGCTGCGCGGCCTGGCGCCCGCCTGGCACCCTTGGTCGTCATGGCTTGCGTCATTGGCACCTCGTGACGTATCCCGCCTTGATCTCTCCGCCTCCTCGCGAGCCAGCCTAAGGAAGCCGTGCTTGAGGAAGCGCTGTGTCGTCCGCCTCACGGGGCTTGGCCCCTCACGAGGGTCTTGGGTCGTGGGTTGATGAAGCTGGGCCGCGCTAGGCCCCCATTTGAGCCACGCCGCAGGCCGCAGGCAGGCAAGTCTGGGGACCTCCGTTCCTAGAACGCCGACAGTAGCCCCCGGGCCCAAGGCGCACACGGACTTGGCCGTGCCGAGAGGCGAAAGGGCAAGGGCGAAGCGCCGCTGGCCCTAACAGCCTGCGGCCTTGGGCGTCGCATGGCGGCTTGATTGGACGTGTGCGGTACTATTCACCCATGCTCCCTTATTCTGCGCCATGCTAGGTTGCCCCACAGTTGCACACAACTGCCCCCCCTTTCCTGTTGCTGGACCGTCTCCTGCTCTTCCTCCCTCCGAACTCTGACTCCGATTCCTGCCTTCAATCCAATCTGGCATCTCCCTCCTCCCTTCCATCGCCATGGCTCCGACGAAGGGGGAGAAAGGGAAGAAGCCCTTGCCTCCATCTAGCCCGCTGCCGTTGGCGGCCCCCGCCGTCGGGCGGTCGACCATACTCAATCTGGAGTGCCTGGGTAAGCTCAGCCCGGCTCTGGCCACCACTTTCAACGAGTGTGGGAGGACGACGGCCTGGCCTACGTCTCGCTTCCCCACGGACCAGATAATCACCGAGGTCCACTGCTTTGCCTACGCCTTGTGGGCGGGTCTGGTTCCCCCCTTTCCTCTCCCGTTACCAGATCCATATGATGCATCTGGGTCCTGAATCCATCGTACTTCTCTCAGTCTTTGCCTTCGTCTGCGAGGCGATGATGGGCATCGCCCCCTCCGTTGCCTTGCTGCGCCACTTCTTCTCCCTTCGCCTAGCTTACCCCACTGAATGTTCAGCATGTGTGAGCTTCATCGCTGCGTCTGAAACAGCGACCTCGAGGATTGATTTCGAGCTTCCTCCGCCTTCACCCGGGTTCCGGGAGCGATGGTTATACGTCGATGTCGGGGTGCCTAGCCCCCTGCTGGTGAAGCCAACGTCGCTCGCCGTGCCCAATTCGGGCTGGGGCCAGGAGACGCTCGTGAGCCCCCGGCTCGCCTTCGTCTGGCGCCACTTCGCGTTCCTGAAAACGCTCGACATGACAGTGCGCAAGGTGGTGAAGGAGTTCTTGCTGCGTCGCATTGCTCCTCTCCAGCGTCACTCCCGCCGAATGTGGGCCTTCAAGGGGCCTGGTGATCGTATGAGGCTTCAGGAGGAGGACCTGACGCCCCGGGCGTTAAGAACGATGCTTCTGGCCTTGACTCGCGACCCCAACCCGGGCAGCATTCAGCATGGAGGGGCCCTGTTGTATCTCTGCCACAACAGGGACGACTTCGTGAGGCAGATGCCTTCCTTTGACGAATGGGGGCCGCGCCGTGCTGGCTTCCTAGGGCCCCGTGAGAATCCTGTGGTGGTGACCGTCCTTCCTGTCGGCCAAGGCGAATCCTCCTCGAGTGGTGGAGCCGGGAGGCAGGAGATCGCAGAGGCCGAGAGGGTTCCCGATGAGGTGGCTGTGCCTGGTGATGCTCCTGAGGGGGCAGCTCTCGAGGCCTGCGCCGCTGAGGCTGAGGGTAGCGTGCAGCTGCTCTCGGCACCTGGGACCGGGGCTCTTGAGGCCCCGGTCGTGTCTCCCGGCGTGGCCATTGACGGCGCACGGGAGGAAGGCGCTCCCGAGGCGAATTGCCTCGATAATCCGTCTTCATCGCAGGTTGATCCCTGCACTCTTCTCTTGGGCTGCTTCCGTGTGGACTTCGAGGCCCTCCGGAGAAAAAGGGAGGCCCTGGGTGACGACTTCCCTTGTCGCTTGCTGAAGCGCCGGAAGTACTTTGCTATCGATGAGTAAGTCTTCTCCCTTTCCTGGCTCCCGGTACCATCATTGCGTATGCTGATCCTTATTCCACAAGCCTCTTCCGGCCGAGCTCGCGGGAGTTGTTGAGGTGCCACCTCCCTTGGTTTCGTCTCCTTCGCCGTCCCCAAGCGCTCTGAGTAGCACTGCTCTGGTGGTGAGGGCGAACAAAGGGGGAGATCGTCCTGAGGCACGCCGCAGTCCTCCTCCTCCTGCGATCTTCCTTTGCGAGCCCTTCTTCAGCTTAGCCAGCCTGCCGTGGGCCTCCCGCCTGGCCGCGGGCCGCGGCTGGCCGGGAAGCCCCATGCGCCCTTCTTCTGGAGACGGGCTGGCCCAAGGCCGGGCTCCTGATACGGCACGCCCAGCCATCGCGAGGGCGCCAGCCCCCAGCCCCCTGCCCGGAGGGGGAGCGATGATCCATGGCTCCCGACGCCTGCCCGGGGCAGGCGATGATGCAGAAGACGTGCTCGGGCGCGCCCGAGAACGCCGTGCTCGCCGCCAAGTGTTCCTTCAAAGGGCAACTGACGCGGTGGAGTTGCTCAGGGAGGAGCTCGCCGATGAGGACGCGCGCCTGGAGGCCGAGGGCCTGCGTCTAGTCGCAGAGAGGCGCGAGCTAGAGGCAGCCATCACCCTCGCACGCCGTCAGCGCGATCTTGATGACAAAGAGGCGAAGGCGGCGCTGGAAGCTTCTCAGGCGGCCCGATCCCAGGCCGTTGAGGAGGCCCGGGGAGCTGACCGGCGGCAAGAAGCTGCAGACGAACGGGCTCGGGAGCTCTTGGCCCGGTGCCACTTGCTGGAGGAGCCAGCGGAGCTGCGCGAGGCGGCACTTGCCTCGATGAAGGTGGTCTCCGGAGATCCCGCCGAGCTCCAGAGGCGTGAGGAAGCGTTGACGCTGGAAGCTGCCGAACGCACTCGCGAGTACGAGCGGCTGGAGACGAGGGAACGCCTGGTGACGCGGGCGAAAGGTGATGTCGCCGCACGGGAAGCACGTGTCCTAGAGGAGGTTGGTCGGCAGATGGCGACGGCGCGTCAGGGCCTCGAGCGCGAATTCGAGGGGAGGCTGGAGCTGATCCGGGTCGAGGCCGAGGGGAGAACCGTGGCCCTGAGGGCCCAAAGGGATGAGGCGCTGTGGCGGGCCGACGCCTCTCTGGCCGCCCTTGAGGTGGCGCAAAAGGAGTCGGATGCCTCCCAAGCTGAGGTGCTCCGTCTTCGGCAGCGGGTGGAGGAGGCTGAGGCCGTAGGGCGCCAGAATGCCGATGAGATACGCCAGCGGCAGGTCCTGGAGCATGTGCACGCCCCCATGCTTACCGCACTCAGGGTGCGGGCCAACGTGGCCCTGGGCAACATCTGCGAGGCGGCTGTTGACGAGCCGCACCCGATCAACTACGCCGGCAACCTGCAGTTCTTCACCGCCGTGGTGACGCAGCTGGAGGAGCGATCGGCCAAGGCAGGCAGGTTGGTGGAGGAGAGGAGCCACGACTTGCTCAAGCGCGCCTTTTCTCGTGTCTTCAGCCATCTCCAGAACGCGGACCCCCACTTCGACTTCGACGCCGCCATTGCCCCAGTCCCCCAGTCCGTCCGAGGTGACCTGGCGTACTGAGTGGAGGACAACATGGACGCTCTTGTTAGAGCCTTTGCTTCGGATGATGACGGCGTAGTCGTGGCCGCTGACGAGGGAGGCGTGGTGAATGGCCTTGATGTTGCTTGTGGCGATGCCAGCGGCGGCTCGGGAGGTGCTCCTGAGGATGCATTGGGGGATTTATCCGACTGAGCTTGTACCGCCCTATCCTTTTTACCCTGCATGAATAGAACTCAGGTGTTTGGCCTGATGGCTGTGAGAGCATTTTGGGAGGGGAAGCCCCTCATGTAAAAACCTATATTCGTCGTACTTTGCAACCATTATATTGCGTGAGGACCAGCGCCTGGTGGCTAGGCGGTTTACCTTTGTTTTGCGCAGGCCCGGAAGCGGCCTGTGTGGGGATGGGGTGTCCCGTGTGTTCTCTAGTTGAATGTGCGGGTGCCGCTGGCAGAGGGCTTCACAGGCGCTGGCCTTCTTCATAGGCTCAGGGCCTTTTCCAAACGCGAAAGCTTCACAGGCATTCGCCTTCTTCACATGCTCCGGGCCTTTTCCAAACGCGATAGCTTCACAGGCATTCGCCTTCTTCACAGGCTCCGGGCCTTTTCCAAACGCGATAGCTTCACAGGCATTCGCCTTCTTCACAGGCTCCGGGCCTTTTCCAAACGCGATAGCTTCACATGCATTCGCCTTCTTCACAGGCTCAGGGCCTTTTTATGTGGAAACAATCTCCACAAGCACCAAAGGTCACCTCGCGAGGGAGCGACAATGGCAGTCTGGGCCGTGCTTGAGCTAGGCCTGGCCCGGCTCACGAGGGGCTCGCGAGGGGAGGCAGCTGTGGTGAGGTGGTGACCAAAACGCGAGAAATGGCTCGAACGAGACTAAGCACCCCTTCCTCGAACACACGCAAATCTCAAATCAGAATCCAACTTAAATCCAGCGGGGGAAAAGTTACAACCAAAGAAGAAGTCAATGAAAGCAAACAAAAGGCCGCGTCCGGCACCTAATCTAGTCTTGGACGTCTTCTCACCAGCGGGGAGCTAAGTGCTGCTACTGGGCGTAGGAGGGAGCCCCAGGGCCTGAGGCCGGCACCCCTGAGACTCCGGGGCATGTACAACCCCACTCATTATTACGTGAGAGTGTCACGGGGCGGCGAGCTTCACAGGCACTGGGCCTTCTTCACAGGAACCGGCCTTGCTTCATATCGCCAAACGAGGGCCCCGCCTTGCGCCACACTCTAGTGCCACCAATGACGAACGGAAACCAGGACGCCGCCGGTGGGGTAGAGCGATCGCCAGTGGTTCCCCTGACGACCACGGGTCCTCCACCAGGGGCAGGCCCTCAGGCGCCTCCCCAGCGAAGGGCCTACCTTCTAAGAACGCCTTGCTCCGAATGCCGCGGTGGTGATGTAGGATCCCTGCCCCTCTCCTGCAGCCCCCTGCGTCCTCCTCCCGAGGGGTAGGAGGCCGCGGGAGCGGGGCAGCTGCTCGCTGCGGTGACCTGCACCTCCTGCGACCCATGATTAGCGTACACCTGCCCTTGAGGAATCAACGGTACCCGATAGTCGTTGCCTCCAGCATGGCCGACGGAGCTGTCCTGGGCTCCTGGAAGGGCTCGGCCTCTGGCGTCTCGTCTCCCCAGCTGGGGCTGAAGAGCGAGCCCTGCTCGCCCCCGTGAGCGTGCCCTTGATCCATCATGTGAGGTATGTATTCTTCTGGCGCTGCCACCCCGAACACTGTGCTGTAGTGCTCCGTGCGCCATGTGGCGTTGCTTGTCGCGCCCACCGCGGGGTGGTAGCACGGTTGCCCGTTGGTGCCATGGGCCGCACCAGGCCCCTCTCCTTCACGCGCCGGGAGCGGGGGTAATGCCACCATCAGTCTGGCGCCGGCGGAATCGCCGGTGCTGGGGTAGTCTTGAAGCCCGCGGGGGTGCACGGGGACTCCTCGCGCACCGCCCTGAGCTTGAGGCGGAAGCTGGACGCAGAAGGGGTGATCCCCCGAAGCAGCGAAGCCCAGGAGTTCGGCGACACGCTCCAGCAGCACGTCGCGGCCGCTCTCCAGTAGCCTGCACTGCAGCAGCTCCCGTGCTACTGTGAGCGCAGCCCTCGAGTTCGCCTGCTCCCGGCGAGTGTACGGTGTCGTGGTCGCGGCGTGGTTGGAGGCCCTCGCCGCCGACCGCGCCTGCCGCGGTGTGAGGGTCGCAGCAGCTTGCCCGCGTCGCCCGCGGCCCGCAGCGCCCTGCGGTCCGCGAGCTGCCTATGGCGCGGAGTCGCCCGGAGCAGAAGGCTCCGCGCAGATGGGCAATGTCGCCCATGGGCCTTGGTTGCCCGCCTGGTCACCGGACATGGTGATGACGACGCAGCGAGAAGCGATAGGAAGGCAGATTCCGGCGCACCCCTACCTGGCGCGCCAAATGTCGGATCAGGGGTTCCGGCAGACCCTTAAGGTTCGAACTCTGGGGTGCGCGCGGAGATCGTGCTCCCTACCTCTCCGTCTCGCAAGGATCTAACTACTGCAAGAACAACACAAAAGACACCGGGTTTATACTAGTTCGGGCCACCATGGTGGTGTAATACCCTACTCTAGTTTGTGGTGGGTGGATTGCCTCTCGGGCTGATGAGGAAGAACAGTACAAGGAAGAACGGCCTCGCGAGGGCTTGTTCTTCGCTAGGGGGATGAACTGCTAGGGGGAGTTCGATCGCCCTTCTCTCTCTCTCTACTTGCTGCTCAGTTCTCTCTCTTTTCAGATGCCTCTACCCCGGGGGTGTCTAGTCCTATTTATAGGCAAAGGCCCTAGGCCTCTTCCCAAATATTTGAGCGGGAAGGGCGCCAACAATTGGCCAATTCGAAGGGGAACATCGGGTACACTTATCCTGACTAAAGTTGGTCTTCGCCTGCCAAAGGCCCTGTGGTGACGCCGTCCTGGGCTCCATGGTGACCTCCTTCCCACCGTTGGACTGGTCTTGGTCTTGTTGCACTGAAATGGATGCCTTTGCTTGATCCTCTCGCTTGCGCTTGCCCCCTTTGCACCAAAGAGGAAAGGGAGACGCTGCGCGGCCTGGCGCCCGCCTGGCACCCTTGGTCGTCATGGCTTGCGTCATTGGCACCTCGTGAGGTATCCCGCCTTGATCTCTCTGCATCCTCGCGAGCCAGCCTGAGGAAGCCGTGCTTGAGGAAGCATTGTGTCGTCCGCCTCACGAGGCTTGGCCCCTCACGAGGGTCTTGGGTCATGGGTTGATGAAGCTGGGCCGCGCTGGGCCCCCATTTGAGCCACGCCGCAGGCCACAGGCAGGCAAGTCTGGGGACCCCCGTTCCCAGAACTCCGACAACAGTAGTCGGTGGAGTAGGAGGAGAAGGCGGCAGCGTGACCCCAGCATCCTGAGCCAGAGCCTGTTGCACCACAATGGCTGTGGTGGCGGTGGCAGGCAGGGGCGCCTCGGGAGTCGCCTGGGCCATGGGGGCTGAGCTCGCCCCAGGCAGCTCAGCCAGGCCTCGCGAGGACGACCGGGCGGGAGAAATCCTTGCACCGCGGTCGCCTTCCTTCACGGGCAGAGGCACTGCCACGGACAGAACTTCGGGGGCTTCCTTCAGCTTCTTCGCTGCGGGCGCTAGCCTAACCAAGAAACGCGGACGTCAAGCCTCAGCAGCAGAACAGGAAATGAAACAAGAGTCAAGCGCTTACGGGTCGTCGCCAGCAAACTCCGACAGCCTCCGGCCAAGCTTGAAGCCCGAAAGCCGGCTGGTGGGGTCGACCTCAGGAGCGGGAGGCACGTCTGCGGCCCGCCTCGGGGTCGGGGCAGACCCGCGGGAGATCAGCCCCGTCCGGTCCTTCTTAGGGATCCGCGGCAAGCTCCCGTCGCCCTGCTCGTCATCATCCTTGTCGTCGTTGCTCGGAGAGAGGCGGAGAGAGCGAGGCTTGCGCTGGGGAAGGGGAGCCCTCGACTCTCCGTCAGTCGCCTCGGAGTCGGGCCCTCTTTCTCGCTCCCCTCCTTCTTCCTCCTCGATGGAGTCGTCGGAGGACACGTCCACCGGGTCCTCGGGAGCCTCCGCAGGCACGGGCCCGTCCCTGTTGAAGGCAGGCATGGACTCCACCACCTGCTCCCAGTCGTCGTGGAGGAACAGGGGCGAGGGAGCACCCTCCAACCTCGCCACGTCGCCTCCGACCAAAGATTGAAGGACCGCAGCCAGATCTCCGTTGGCCAAGGCCGAGGGGCTCGGATGAGGCCTCCACATTGGAGGAGAATACGACCGAAGCGGAGCCAACTAGTGCTCCAAGAAATCCCTCAGCAGTGACGCACCGGTCAGCTTCGCCGCCGCCATGTTGGCCAGCGTCAGATCCGCGTCCATCTTATCCAACACCAGCTTCGCGCGGGGATCCGCGAGCTTCGCGTGACCCCAATCACCGGAGCTCACGGGTTGTTACGTGGGCAAGATCAGCCGAGGGTGGATGCGCCCAGCATCTACCAAGACCCACTTGCTCCTGAAGCCCTCTATCCTCTTCTCGGGCTTCGAAATGGCAATGGCACCACCGTACGCGACAAAGCTCATGCACGCGGAAACAGAACCGCGAGAGGTCCGGAGGGAGAAGTAGTGGCGCAGCAAGGCCACTGAGGGTTGCACCCCTACGTGAGCCTCGCAGTAATAGGCGAAGATTGCCAGAAGAAGGATGGAGCTGGGGTGAAGATGCAGAGCCTGCAGCTTGTCATGGCGGAGAACAGAGAAGAAGAACTCAGAGAAGGGAGGCACCAGGCCAGCAACAATGGCACTCACAAAGAGTGGGTAGAAGGTGCTCCCTTGGCCCTCAGGGGTAGCGGAGCCGACCTTGAACACCTTCGCCCCGTCGACGCCCTGCGCCGCCGCCATCCGGCGCAACCGGGCGAGGCTCGCCTCCGACACGTTCGGCGAGTCCAGGGCAGACGAGTACCAAGCTCCGACCGGGGACTGGCAAGGCGCCATGGCTCCCTGGGTCACTCAGTCGGAGTAGATCTGGAAGTTTTGGAGGAAGAAAGGAGAAGCGCAAGAAAGGGGATCTGAGCAGCAACCGGAGAAAGCAAAGAAGCAAAACCTAGGCGGATGCCACCTCTTTATCAACTCGCGCGGTTGTAGAGGCACCCACGTGCAATCAACCGCCACGCGGCGCCCAAGGCCGCAGGCTGTTAGGGCCCGCGGCGCTTCGCCCTTGCCCTTTCGCCTCTCTGCACGGCCAAGTCCGAGCGCGCCTTGGGTCCGGGGGCTACTGTCGGCGTTCTGGGAACGAGGGTCCCCAGACTTGCCTGCCTGCGGCCTGCGGCGTGGCTCAAGGAGGGGCCCATCATGGCCCATCTTCATCAACACAAGCTCAAGACCCTCACGAGGGGCCAAGCCTCGCGGGGCGGATGACAAGGAGCTTCCTCAGGCACGGCCTCATCGGGCTGGCTCGCGAGGAGGCGGAGAGATCAAGGCGGGGGTACCTCACGAGGTGCCCATGACGTAAGCCATGATGACCAAGGGCGACAGGCGGGCGCTAGCCCGCGCAGCGTCCTCCTTTCCTCTTTGGTGCAAAGGGGGCAAGCGCAGGCGAGAGCATCAACCAAAGGCACCCATTTCGGTGCAACGAGACCAAGACCAGTCCAATAGCAGGGAAGAAGTCACTGTGGAGCTCAAGGAGGCGTCACCACCAGAGCCTTTCGTAGGCGAGGACCGACTTTAGTCAGGATAAGTGTACCAGATGTTCCCCTTCAAAATGGCCAATTGGTGGCGCCCTTCCTGCTCAATATTTGGGAAGAGGCCCAGGGCCTTTGCCTATAAATAGGACTAGCCACCCCCAGGGTAGGGAGAGGAGAGATCATCTAGAAACAGGAGACCAAGTAGAACACCACGCACCAGCTCAAGAACACCCTCGCGAGGTCGTTCTTCCTTGTATTGTTCATCATCATCAGCCCAAGAGGCAATCCACACACCATACACTGGAGTAGTGTATTACACCACGACAGTGGCCCGAACCAGTATAAACTCTGTGTCTCTCGTGTTGTTCTTTTGATAGCTTAGTTCTTAGCGTGGCTGTGGGGAGCAGGTAGGTAGGAAGCGAAATCTCCGCGCGCACCCCAGTGTTGGAATCTCAAGGGTCTGCCGAAACCCCAAATCCGACAGATGCCCTCGCCGATCGATTACATCTTCATGAAATCCCTCGACAAATGTGTCGTGATCATCAGCAGCATTCCGAGCTTTCCAGGATATCAATTGAATTCATGATGAGAACTACCATCCTTGCCCTCGATGAATTGTGTTATCATCGACCACTTTAGTGTCTTCCCTCCAACACAAACTTGTTCGTGTGTAGTGTTACACCTTGAGTTCCTTGCTATCCAGTATTTGTTCTTCTTTACTTTGGAGTATTTATGTCAAGGATGTTGTTAGGATTACTCCACCTCTTAAGAATTATTGATATAGTGATACTTCTCACCATCACCATTCTTTCTTGGTCCCAGTGTTGTTTCTAACCGGAATGCCGACTATTGAACTATCATGTGCGAGTTCAAATCTTCTAGAAACCCTATTGCTCGTAAGTAATGAATGATAGTTTCATTCTTCATGTTTTGGTTATGGACTCATCATCCTAACAATGATCGTGCTACTTAGCCCATATTTTTGGGTGCACTTTTCGATCGATGTCTAAATTGTGGATGTTTTCCTCGAGCATACGTTAGTATATCATTTGATCTCACAAATGTTATCTCCTTGTTCACATAATTGTGGAAATCCATCTTGTTGGAATTCCATCAGCCACATCCTCGTCTTCTCCTTGGTCTCTTATTTCGGAACTCGCTTCCATAGTTCAAATACTGAGAATCTTGCAATGTCATCTCGTCAATTTGTGTCGCACCATTTCTTCTTAGGCATCTTGACGCTGAGGTATCCTGACACCAATTAGATCTGAATCTCGGTCAGATATGATAGTTGGAACATATTCCCAAGAGTTATATGACATTGATCCTTGACTTGATAGGGTGATGTCATTCCTAACACCTGACTGGAGGACCTATTCACTACTCGAATCAGCTTCTTTGCTATCCACCATGGCGGACGGCAAAGGCACAGATCTCGGAGGCAAGGTCCTTTGCCGTCAGCCAGCAGACGGCAACAGGTCCGGCTGAATAAGCTATGGCAAAGGGCACTTTCCCGTCTGCTGGCAGACGGCAAAGATGAAATCGTCTTTGTCGTCCGCCAGCGGACGGCAAAGATGCCCTCCCTTTGTCGTCTGCCAAACGCAATATTTGCCGTCAGCTTCATAAAATCACAGATGGCAAAGAAATTAGTAAATATTAAAAAAACATTCGGCGAGCAGCCTGTCCGGCATCCTGCGTTTGGCGTATCCGGTGCCCGACGAGGAAAGAATGGACGACGATAAACACTAGAGTACCATCAACACTTGCTCCAAGAATCGACGAATGAATTTCAACAATACATTACCCACAAACACTACAGTATACACGAACAAATTACAAGAGATTTGATTTAACGAGGAGCTCCAATCCGCGCGTGGCTGCACCGGAGCTCACCATGCTCATCCGGGCACCGGATCCAGTCGCGACCCCGCCCTTCGACGTGGGCCAGCACCCAGCACCCTTTGTTGTGGGCAGAGCTGCCGCAGGTTGCCGCTGCTCGAGGTGGGAGGTGGTGTGGCATCGGGTATCGGGCCGGTGGGGGCAAACGGGGACTAGGCCGGGCACGGCGGCATCAAGGGTGAAGAGAGAAGGGGCCGGCACCGGCAGGCGAGGTGGTGGCCTGAAGGGCCAATGAGGGCCGGGGCCAGCGGGGGCAAACGGGGACGGGGCCGGGCATCACTACAAAAAAATACACTTCCGTGATGATACGTGTGTCACAGTAGGTCGCGTTTTCTGTCATGCATGTACATCCATGACAAATTTATGACAGAATCAAGATAGTCATACCTGTGCTATCGTAGAAGTGTTCCATGACATTGCCAAAATTATCATCACGGAAGTGTCCACTTCCATGACGATAAATCGCGCGTCACAGAAGTGCTTTCATCAACGGTGACCGACACGTGGCATGCACTATAACGGAACGTCGTTAAGCTATCGGGTGGGATTTTGGATCTGATAACCCGTTAACAGCCACGACCAATGCCGATTTTCCACGTGTAAATTCTCATTGGCTGACGGATCCAACGGTCGAGATGGGCCTATGACATGTTGGCATGTGGACCGGCCCAAAAGTGGCCCACAAAGATTAAATGGGCCGGCCCAACCGAAGGCCCATAAGATTTAGCAGACCATAATATGCCGCCCAGCTAAAGGCCCATAAATTTTAGCGGACCATAATGGGCCGGCCCAGCTAAGGTCCCACATGATTTTGCAGACCATAATGGGCCGGCCCAGCTAAAGGCCCACAAGATTTTGCGGACCACAATGGGCCGGGCCAGCTAAAGGCCCACAAGATTCTGCCGACCATAATGGGCCAGCCCAGCTAAAGGCCCAACATTCTCTGTCAAATCGGCCCGTCAACGGCCTGTCCTAAACTTGTCATCAACGCGACCCATGGTCACTTCTGGCCCGTTAACAGTCCGCTAAGTAATTGGGCCGAATTACGGCCCGGTGTATTTCCGGCCTGTTAAAGGTCCAGCTTCATTTGGGCCCATTTACAGGCCATCAAAACTTTCGGGCCATAAATGACCGTGAAGGATTTGGGTCATATTCGGCCATGTCTGACATTCGGCCTGTTAGAGGCCCACTATAGATTTGGGCCACTCTCGGCCTGTTGTCATTTTCGGCCTGTTAACGCCGGACGTAAACCATTGGCCATATATGGCCCAACGTCATATCGGGCCCATTAACGGCCCATATAAAAATGACGATAATCTAGCCCAACCGAAGTTCCGGCCTGTTAAAGGCCCGTGTATTAGGTCGGCGCATTTACGGCCCGTCCGAATTTCGGCCTGTTAAAGTCCAGTGGGTTATTTGGCACAATCAGGGCCCAATCTCACTTTCGGTCTATTAAAGGCCCATGTATTTTATGGGCTCGAGATATTTACACCTGTAAATGGCCTATTTTTACTGAGGACCCAAATTATGTTTAGGCCTGTTAAAGGCCCACTATGGGCACAGGCCTACCAGAAAAATATGAAAGCTTATGCTGATTTGGGCCCAGATATTTTTAGTGGGCTACATGCCAATTTCGGCCCGTAATCGTTTTTAGCCCAATTGGAATGGGCCCGATGAATGTTGGCTTGTTGGGCTCCTACGAAGCTTTCGGTCGATTACATTACTAAGATAAACCTACACTATACAAAAATAGCGTCGTGATTACTGCAACCTGAGGTATCATCATAAATGTTGTATCACAACAAAATAAATTCCAACCATACAACAAAAGGCCTGTTCGCATAAAGTTTACAGTCCTTCCAGATAAAAGCACCATCAGATGTATAGAAGCATAGATCATTTGACCTGAGTGCTAATGTTTCAGGCTTTAAAATCTGATGGAGCAGCACGATCTCCACCTTTTTTCCGCCATTGCTCTTGAACAACGAAGCGAATGTCTGATAGTCTGGTTTCAAAACCATTCATATCTTGACGACATTTCTCAACCACTATTCTTGTTACCGAAACAACGTCCATTGGGGATCGGACTTGTGTCTGGAGCACAGATATATCACTCTGTCTAGCCGAAAGATTTTGTTCAGTAGGCGATTTGGATGAGGTTACCTTCACAACCAACCTAGAATTACGCAGGAAGGTGCTTTTTGCACTGTTAGTGGAGAGATACTGATGCACTGCAGCAAGAGGTGACATTGTGCCTGTAGTAGCCTCGTCACCTTCAGGTGGTTGTGGCTGTTCAATCATTTGTTCCATAGCTTCCTGAAAGTTTGAACTTGTAGATTAGTGTACCAGATAAGTTACTAATGAGACAAAAACAAACAAAGTAGGTTAAACGTTTATACATAACTTATTTTGGTGAACTACTGTAATAAATTAGCATGTATTGTAGTGCCAACTACATAATAAAATCACTTTCGGAACATATGTCCATGTAGCATGCCTACTGTACTGTCTATTTCCTCACATTCGTTGACATCTAAGGATAAAGAGACATGGTTTAAAGTAGGATGAACATAGTATGACATCATTCATATCATGGGCAAACAGATATAAAACAAACAGGTTATTTTATCATTGTGTGCGCACGTGAACATAACAACTAGATTACAGATCAAGACCAAAAGAATATCCTTCATCTCTTTTAAACCATGTAAGGTGAAATGATACGTTGACAACTGTGAATAAAAGTGAATAGAGTAACTGACATTGGCTGCAAAGCAAGTAGTTAAATGAACACATCACAGTACCAATCAGTTCAAGGCAGGAGGAGCAAGGACTTACAACATCAGCTTGAACTGGTGTGCTCATGCCCTTCATCTTGCTGGCGTGGCAATCCTTGAAGATTTGCACTGCATTCGGTTCAGGTTCTTTTTGGTCCGCACGGGATTTCCTCTATATTTGGAACAAGTCAATATAGATAAGATAATATGGCACAAAAAAAGAAGGAAGTAGCAGCTTTTTACAAGAGCCTCGCAGTGTGCAATATAGCTACGAGATCCTGTGGTCTGTTGGAATTTTACTTTAGAACGGTTGGTTTTGTTCTTCAAACAGTTAGCCTAGAAGAAGATACACTTGTAAGGCATAAACATAAATACAAGTTCAATATGTGGTCTGATCAAATACATATCGCCTACCTAATACTTTGGATCAGACCAGTGTTTAACGAGGGCTGTCCGGTCTTCATCTGTAATATATTCCAGTGGATATGTGTGGGCGATTTCATTGTTAGCCTTGCCTTCAAAGTGAGATTTTCTAAGGTGGTTCCAATACTGTCGCAGAGCAGACTGAAAAACATGAGTGCATGCTTGTCTAGTTGCATCATCTTTCGGATCCAACTTGAACCTCATTTGTTTAAAAAAGTATGTGAGTCAATATTACTAATTGCAATGAATAACATTACTTACGGATAAATGGTCAAGGAAGGTGTTAAACTGGGTATTGTCTTTCTCATTCCCGTACTGGATCCACGTTGGGAGGATACGTGCATGACACCTAATGGCAACGGCTGCCTCTGATACTAACTTGGCTGACTCTGTAGCATCACGTGGCCTTTTTAAACCTGCCTCAAAATGGATCTCCATTCTTCCTCCTTTAGATTTTGTTAATCTGTCAAGCATTATCCCTGATGTTTGTTTCCGCTTGCGCCGTGGTGCTAGTTCAACAACGAATATGGAAAGTGTTATTGTACATCAAACTGTGAGAGTACATATAAAGGAGCATGCAACTGCAACTTGACTCGGTCAGGTACCGTCTTGGTGTTGATGCTCATGGGGTTCATCTGATCTTGCCAAGTCCTGTTGTGTCGGCAGTGCTTCGGAAGTAGTGTTAGGTGTGAAGGCAGCTTAGGAACTGGCCAGTTCCGGAGCAAACGAATGAGTAATTGGTTGAGATGCTGGTACAGTTGAAGCAGATGCTGCAGCTGGTGGAGCAGGTGATACTGTGTTTGTAAATTTAGCCGGTGGACTTGGACCTTCTACTGCACTATAAGTACCAGTAGAATCTCGACGGCAGAACCTTTTCCGTTTCACCCGACGAGTAACAACACTCCATACTATATTATTTTCCTTGCTCTTTTTTGACTTTGCCATGTCAAGCTGTGCCCACAACACAAAAGAATAAAATCACTCTTAACTCATTGATGCATGATACAGACAAGCAATACTTTGATGTAAGACAACCGTATGAGGATGGAATATGTAAGAAAAACAGGACGTCATGACATATTCACAGCTATGATGTGCAAACTAAGCAGAAGGATTTTCAAGAAAATAGAAGTAATGCAAGCTAGACACCATATGAAAGATGCAACCAATATTACTCTGCCAAGTTAAAAGTGTCTTGTCATAAGTGGCAATTCGAAAAATTAGAAGCACTACAACGTAGAAATCAATGCAAGATGCAACCACTATCAAAATGCCATGTTAAATAGTCTTTGAGAAGAAACCGAAAAACAGTGTCAACTTGACAAATATCAGGTGTGCATGGAAGAAGAGTACCAACATACAAGATCACATGTGTCATATGAGGCGTGCAGGGACAAGCCACATAGAGCAAACCAATGCACAATCAAATGTGTGTTGTGGTACCGTTACCCTGGACAGGGGGTGTTCTGCCCTAAGTTGTTGAAGACACGCAAGACGTTGATGAGGCATATGCAGATGATGTGTGCATTGGAGCACATCGTGCGGGATCATGTGTCTACAAATGCGCAAGCAACACACTGTGCACAATATACAAAGTGGACATGGTGTAGGGTGAAACATTGTTGCACTCTAACAAGTTCGATGACAAGACACACAGTCCAATCATGAGTGACTGATGCGGGATACACAACAGTAGTACTTTGATGTAAGAACATGGTATTATAGATAGATGCAATGTATTCTAGACACAGAAAGCCATGTCATATGAACATGTATAACATATAAACTCAGCAGGTGCAATTTAATCAAAATAGAAGAAATACAGGCTAGACAACATATGCAACATGAAACCAATTATCACACTGTCAACTTAGAGCAAGCACCTGCGATGGTGGAGTACGGAGATGAACTCATCATGTAGACTTGGGACTTCAACTTCATTAGCAGTAGCAGTGGCAAATCTAGAGAGTCTTTGTTTGCGTCAGTGCGGAGGGACACCAACATCCCCTAATTTACTCTTTTCCTTCCTATTTTCTGATATTGCCTTATGAAGTCAAAACCACAAGAAGATGAATAAAATTAGCTCTGCATAACTGGTTGATGCATGATACAGACGAACACTACTTTGATGTAAGGGAAGCGCAGGATAGGAGGATGGAATATATACGAAAAAGACAGCATTTCATATTCACACGTACGATAGGGTGTCTTATGGGTAAGTAATCGTTGCAGGTATAAGTTGTAAGCTACGCAGATGCAATTCAACATAATCAGAAGCAATACAAACTAGACATCATACGGAAAACGCAACCACGTATAACAGCTCCAAGTAAGAGCAAGCACCTGTGATGGTGGAGTAGGGGAGATGTGCTCATCATGTACATGTATGTTCTAGAAACATGAACACGTGTCATATTCACAGGAATTATGTGTAAAGTAAGCAGATGCAATTCAAGTTAGAAGCAATACAAGCTAGACATCATACGCAACATGCAACCACATATAATAGTGTCAAGTTAGAGCAAGCACCTGTGATGGTCGAGTAGGGGAGTAATCATCTACACAGCTACGTTGACTGTCCAGCCTTGTGTTGTCTTGTGAATCTTGTTGGGAGGATGGCGGAGTAGAATCTGTAGAGACCCCCTGTTTGAGTTGCTTCGAAAGACCACCATCATCCACTGCCAGACTAATTTCCTTTAGCTGTAATGATTTTGTATTGTGAAGTCAAACCGATGAGAAAAAGGGATTAGAAACACTGCAAGACACCATATGGAAGGTGCAATCAATATCACTCTGCCAAGTTAAAACTGTCTCGTCATTGGTGGCGTTCATCAAACTAGAAGCAATACATGCTAGAAATCATATTCAAGACGCAAACCAATATCACACTGCCAACTTAAAGGTTTCCCATTATAAGTGACTGATGCAGGATACACAAGAAGAGTAGTTTCATGTAAGAACATGGTGTGATAGACAGATATAGTATGCACGAAAAACAAGAAAGCGTGTCATATTCACATGTATCATGTGTAAGGTAAGCAGATGCCGTTTACACTAATTAGGAGCAATACGAGCAAGACACCATATGCAACATGCAACCAGATATCACACTGCCAAGTTAGAGCAAGCACCTTGGATGGTGGAGTAGGGGAGCGGAGACTTGGACCTTGTAATGCACTATCAGTACTAGGAGAATCGGTACAGATGCTCCGTTTACGTTGCTGCAGAGGACCACCATCATCGCCTTCCTTACTCTTTTCCTTCCTCTTTCTTGATTTTGCCTTGTCAAGTCAAACCCACAAGAAAAAGGAATAAAATTTGCTCTTCAGAACTCATTGATGCATGATACTGACGAACACTACTTTCATGTAAGGCAGCCGCATGATAGGAGGATGGAATATGTATGAAAAACAGGACGGCGTGACATATTGACATGTATGATGTATAAAGTGTAAACTAAGCACAAGGTGCTTGAACTTGTTAGAATCGATGCAAGATAGAAACCATATGAAAGATGAAACCAATATCACTCTGCCAAATTAAAAGGGTGCCCTAACAAATGTATTTGACCAAATTAGAAGCAACACATGGCAACAGGCTAGAAATAATATGCAATATGCAATGAATAAAGGTGACTCATCGTAAGTGATTGATGTAGGATACAGAAGAGAGCTAGTTTCATGTAAGAACAAGGTTAACACATAGATGTAGTGTGTACCAAAAATAGGAGGGCATGTCATATTCACAGGTTTAGTGTGTAAACGAAGCAGATGCAATTTACCCTAATTAGAAGCATTACAAGCTAGACACCGTGAAAGTGCAACTATCCCTGGGTGGTTTTGGTAATTCCTAACAACATATAGCTCATTGAGCTAACACTATTCAAAGAGTAATATTTCAGGAAAGCTCAATGGATGGCATGGCATGGATGAGGAAATTGGATTCCTCAAAATTATAAGGACAAAAAATTGGCTCAAGCTTCAAGATCAAGACTCTACATTTTATATTTTAGTTATCCAAGATCACATTGAGTCTATAGCAAAAGCTAATACTACCAAGGAGGGATGAGGTGTTGCTTAATGAGCTTCTTGCTTCATGCGCTTAGTGATATGCTCCAAAACCCTCAACTATCTTCCCACATCCACATATGACCTAAACCAAAAGTGAAACTCAGCCCCACCGATTCTTTCTATCCGGCGCCACCGAGTTTCACATGTCACAGCCACTGCCACAAACCCTAGCAATTCGGTTTCACCGATAGGGATCTCGGTCTCACCGAGACGGGATTGCAATTTCTCTGTTTCCCTTTGTAACGTTTCCGTCTAACCGATGTGAGCGATCGGTCCCACCGAGATTGCAATGTAAACTCTCTGTTTCCCTGTCGTAACATTTCGGTCTCACCGAAAAGAGCGAATCGGTCCCACCGAGTTTACCTGACCAACTCTCTGGTTAGCTTATTACCGAAATCGGTCCCACCGAGTTTGTGTAATCGGTCACACCAAGATTACGTTATGCCCTAACCCTAACCATATCGGTCCTATCGAGTTGCATCTCAGTCCCACCGAAAATCCTAACGGTCACTAGGTTTGCCGAATCGGTCCGACCGAGTTTAACGATTCGGTCCCACCGAGTTTGGCAGATTGTGTGTAACGGTTAGATTTTGTGTGGAGGCTATATATACCCCTCCATCCACTCTCCATTCGTGGAGAAAGCCATCAGAACATGCCTACACTTCCAATACACATTTTCTGAGAGAGAACCACCTACACTTGTGTTGAGGTCAAGATATTCCATTCCAACCATATGAATCTTGATCTCTAGCCTTCCTCAAGTTGCTTTCCACTCAAATCTTCTTTCCACCAAATCCAAATCCTGTGAGAGAGAGTTGAGTGTTGGGGAGACTATCATTTGAAGCACAAGAGCAAGGAGTTCATCATCAACACACCATTTGTTACTTCTTGGAGAGTGGTGTCTCCTAGATTGGCTAGGTGTCACTTGGGAGCCTCCGACAAGATTGTGGACTTGAACCAAGGAGTTTGTAAGGGCAAGGAGATCGCCTACTTCATGAAGATCTACCGCTGGTAAGGCAAGTCCTTCGTGGGTGACGGCCATGATGGAATAGACAAGGTTGCTTCTTCATGGACCCTTCATGGGTGGAGCCCTCCGTGGACTCGTGCAACCGTTACCCTCCGTGGGTTGAAGTCTCCATCAACGTGGATGTACGATAGCACCACTTATCGGAACCACGCCAAAAACATCAGTGTCTCCAATTGCGTTTGAATTCTCCAAACCCTTCCCTTTACATTCTTGCAAGTTGCATGCTTTACTTTGCGCTGCTCATATACTCTTTTGCATGCTTGCTTGAATTGTGTGGAGATTGCTTGACTTGTGCTAGGATAGCTAAAATCTGCCAAGAACTAAAATTGGGAAAAGGCTAGATTTTTATTTGGTCAAGTAGTCTAATCACCCCCCCTCTAGACATACTTCCGATCCTACACACTGTATGCAACATGCAACCACATATCACACTGCGAAGTTAGAGCAAGCACCTGTGATGGTGGTGTAGGGGAAGTGCGGTCTTCAGGTACAGAGCTACGTTCAATATCTTCATTTAGGCTTGCTGTTTATTGAGAATCATGTGGAGAGGATGAAATTGCATTCTTTATAAGAGTATTGCGTCTCATATTAACCAACGCACGTGACTGTCTCATCATAAGCGATAGACGCAGGATACACAAGAACAGTAGTTTGATGTAAGAACATGGTGTGATAGGCAGATGTAGTATGTACCAAAAACAGGAAGGCGTGTCATATTCACATGTATAATGTGTAAGCTAAGGAGATGCAATTCAAAAAATTAGAGCATTGATGAGGGATACACAAGAAAAGTAGTTTGATGTAAGAACATGGTTAATAGAAAGACGTAGTATGTACCGAAAACAGGAAGGCATTTCATATTCACAGGTATAATGTGTTAACTAAGCAGATGCAATTTACCCTAATTAGAAGCATTACAAGGTATGACACCATATGCAACATGCAACCACATATCACACTGCCAAGTAAGAGCAAGCACCTGCGATGGTGGTGTGGGGGAATTGCGGTGATCAACTAGAGAGCTATGTTGACTATCTTCA
Organism: Aegilops umbellulata; assembly: GCA_032464435.1. Taxonomy (NCBI): domain Eukaryota; kingdom Viridiplantae; phylum Streptophyta; class Magnoliopsida; order Poales; family Poaceae; genus Aegilops; species Aegilops umbellulata. The sequence continues at coordinate 161,358,705 of CP136057.1, read as the reverse complement.
TTTAGCCTTGCTATTTCTTGAGAATCATGTGGGGAGGATGACCCTGCACTCTTTAAACGAGTATGGGGTCTCACAGTAACCCACCCGGGTGACTGTCTCATCATAAGTGATTGACGAGGGATACAAAAGAGCATTAGTTTGATGTACGAACATGGTTAATAGACATATGTAGTATGTATCGAAAACAGGAAGGCATGTCATTATCAAAGGAATAATGTGTAAAGTAAGCAGATGCAATTTAACCAAATTGGAAGCAATACAATTTAGACACCATATGCAACATGCAACCACATTTGACAGCGCGAAGTTAAAGCAAGCACCTGGGATGGTTGTCTGTGGCAATTGAGATCATCAACTGCAGAGCTACATTTACTGTCTCCAACTACTGACACTGCACCCGTTAGAGCGCTGGAACGCTTAGTACTTATCTTCGAATTACACTGGAGCGACTTCTGTCTTTTCTTTTCTGCATTCTGTCTTTTCTTTTCTGCATTCATCAAGACTGCGTCAGAGTCTGAAATACCCATGAATAAAAAAATAGTGTGAGTATGGGTGAAATGTGTGCACAATTAGTACAGTGTAAAGGGAGCAGATAGCAGGTCGGTGAGAAATAAATGACGGGAGACATATGATAGCTCTACAACATGCATGGCACACTAAATTACTACAGGATTCTATGAAAATAACAATCGACTGAAAGCAAATAGGTCAGTCCATTTTTTCTGCACCGTCCGATGTACAAAGAACGGGCAGATCGCCTTCATCTACCTCCAGCCAGTCAGTGTTGACGATCTTCCTCGAAACACCAGCGAACAACGACCCAGTATTCCTCCTCTGCCTGCGCCCTCCCCTCGACCTCACCGCACCGCCGTGCTTGGCACCGCCCCCCGGCCATCTATTCAAGCCCCGCCGACCTCCAGATCGGGCGTAAGCAGCTCCTGCGCCCCACACCCCGCTTCCCCGGGGAGCAGGCGGACTAGGTGCTCCGCGCGCCTAAGCGGGTGCTGCTTCTTTTAATTGTGGTTCGACTGACCCTGAATTGAAATCCAGGCGGGCTACTGACCTCTAGCAAAGGTGAAATAGCAAAAGGGAGGAAACCTTGTGCATTTAGTATCACGAAGAAGATGTAGTAAGAAGCGCTCAACTAGTTTCTTTCGTGGGATGAATACGGTGTGAGTGGAGACGTAAGATTTGCACGAATATGGGAAGAGGAGTACCTCTTTCTGCTGGCAGTGTTGTGTCCTCCTTCTGTTTTCCCGACGATCTTCATGTTGTTCGCCGGAAACCATAAATTGTGGAGGACGGTGCAACCTTGGACGAACCCATGGCCAAGTTGTTGAGTGTGGTGCGGTGGCCGTCTGTCGTCGGCGGGGAAGCAGATCCGAGGCGGCGAACGATGGCGTAGTGGGAACAACTTGCGGTGGACGGTTGCGACAGTGGAGCCGCAACAGTGAGGCGCAGGACGGCGTGGTCGGCGTGGTTCTGGTACGGTGCACGTCGGCGTCGGTGTCGTGGAGGCAGCTCTGCCTCGGCTTCAGCTGCTAAGTCCTTGAGGGCGTTGCGGTTGTGGTTGCGTTGGACGACGACGTCGGGGTACCGGCTCCGGCGTGATGGAGGAGGGCGGCGGTGGATTGGCCGCTATGGGGTGGAGGACGGAGGAGGCTGGGGTTTCGCGGCTGGTGGAGACGGCGTTTTCGCGCCCACGGAGTATGAATGGGGAAACGGAGGGAGGCGGGGAACTAAGGGGGAACAATGTTTCGGTTTGAGACGTGCTTGTTTGAAATTTGGGAAAAGTTACAAACTTTCCCCCCATCTAAAATTTCGGACATATTGCGGGTTGGGGGTAGGACAATCATGTCAGGTGTCCCAAATGTGGGCGGGATAGATTTCGGCCGAGTGCATGGGTAGGATCCCACGGCGTATGAATGCTTCTCTGGCGTCTTGGTGAAGTTACAAACCTACCCCGGTTTAGACCTTTGGACATCGGGCCGATAGGCTACATGGGCCAGAGTTAGGACAGTAATTTCCTACCACCAAAACATTAGTCTCGCGCGGTTTCGGGTGACCAGAGGCCTATTTGGCGCTTCGTTCAATATTTGGGAGCAGAAGCATTAACGTTTTCGGTTCTCTTGAATTAAACTTTCAGGATTTGTCAAACTTCACAAATCTTTACTCGTGAAAATCCTAAAGCTATGATTATTTTGTAATGGAGGGGGTACATTTGATATACATTGTACACGAGTATATATTAAAAAATATGCAACTTACCTCAGTTCATGCATGGTTCCAGATATAATCTCCTTGGTTGCAAAAAAAAGTTAGATATGCGTATGAATATATATAGCATGTTCAAACTCACAACAAAGATTGATGCCCCCTTTTATATCTGATTTACAAATGCCATTATCTCGGGTTCAAATAGATGAATGCACTTCCTATGAATTCGAATCTTCCAAACCCCCTTTACGTTGAATTCGACATGTATTCTATTTCATAGCTAGCAATTTGGAATGTATCCATGCAAGTGACAAATGTATAAAGTTCTTCACACTAATAACATGGAGCGCACTAATTATTGTTTATATATGAATTGCAAAAGCATCCATTGCCTGTATTTCAAACCGCTCTCACTCTATGGATTGATAATATGAAATAAACACATGCACATGCTAGAATTCAATTGCAGTTGAAGAAAGAGCCTACTCCTGGTAATGTATATTAGTGATAGGGGAGTGTACAAAGTACACGTGAATACCAGGCATTGTGTGTGTGTATACTATCGACGAACTAGCCCCCAAGCTTGTATAACATACTAAGGGCCTATGGTTACAAATCATATATAGTCGGCTTATCACCAGTGGGGATAGAGTCTTCCGCGACTCTGGTAGCTTCGTGTTGTACGCCGAGTCCTCCACATGGGTCTTCATATAACACGTCTCGGTCCAACCTATATGTGGCGCAGGATGGAACCGACCCATGAGTCTTCATGTTGACCCACCACAACTAGAAATGATGTGCCCACCACACCACACACGCAATCAACCACTAAGAAAATAAGCATATACAATAGTACAATGGTATCTAGCTCACGATACGTCTCCATATTTTGTTGATGACACTGACGGACTTTCCATTTGATGCGTGCTCCGTATTTTGTTGACGACACTTACGGTCATTGTATTTGAAGCGAAAGCACGATATGGTCACTGGACTTCAGAATAAGCTCATCACGGTCACCACATACATTTTGTCGTGCTAACCAACATGTGGTTGGATGGTTAGAGGACAGTGGTTTCTCGAGCCCACCAAGGTTAAAGTCCCGGTGCTCGCATTTATCTTGTGTTAATTTCAGTATTTTCCGGCGACGTACGTTCAGTGGGAGGAGACGTTCCACTCGACTATGAGGCACCTATGGTGACTTCATAAAATCTCAAGATCATATATGCTGGCCCACTCTCTCGAAGGTGCTCATAGGGGTAGGTTTTGCATGTGTGCGCTTATAGTGGTGAGTGCTTGCGCGTATATATGAGCCCTTGCGTCTGTACCGTGTTAAATAAATACATATCATGATTATACGGTCACTGGCTCACCCGTACAACTCCGTATTTTGTTGATGACACAATCAATTGACCAGTCAAACGTTCCACGTGGCGCAACTAGTGTTGCACCATTGGGGCGCGTAACCGTGGGGCCCACCTGTCAACCCGTATATGAAAGAAAGAAATGGTAGTTTGAGTCTGTACTGTGTTAATAAAATATGAGTACATTTTAGGGTGATCGTACGGTCACTGGCTCACCATACAGCTCCGTAATTTGTTGATAACACGATCAATTGACCAGTCAAACGGTCCACATTCAGCAGCGCACATTACCATAGGGCCCACCCGTCAGCGCGTATATGAAGGATAGAAATGGTAATAAATTAGTGGTCGGTGGGTATTCGAAGTCGTGAGACCTCTGGTTGGCAGTCACCGGCGGTTGGGGGCGTTCATTGGGCGGTGGGGTGGGGATCCCTCGAGAAAAAGCTCGGCGGAGGGGGGGAGGAGGGGGCTAGAGGAATGGCCGGTGCAGCGGCGGACCGGCGGTGGGGAGTGGTTTCGGGGAGGGCGGGCCGGCCGCGGGCGGCGGGGGCTGGCGGTTCGGCCGGTGGTGGCTGGTGGCTCAGGGGGGTGGAGTTTGATGATAAACTGGAGCCCCTTGATTTCGTATCCAGCGGCTGGAAAATCTAATGACCAGAGATGAAAAAGTCAGTCGACTGACGTGTAGCCTCACCCCGCACATACACATGCACGCACGCAAGACACGCACGCATGTAGGCGTGCAATACTGATACGTACACACGCGCGCATGCTGGCGTGCAACACTGACACGTACACATGCACTCACGAACACACGCACGTACGCACCCAAGCATGCAACACTGAAACGTACCCTTCCACGCACGCAGCACTCGCACGCCTGCATGCACACATCACACGACGCAATGCACACGTTCAACCTATACGTGCATGCAACCTTTGTTAAGGACATGGATTGTTATGGGTATTAATCAATTTTATCTGTGATAAGCAGAACATTGATGTTTGCAGCGGTCTTTATGAATCACAACGTATCGAACGGGCTATCAACATAGTAGGCTTAGAGCAGGTACAATAGTACACAGTCAGCAGGCTATTAGCAGTTCCACGTCATCAAATTCATAGCTGGAAGAGAGAGAATGAAGAGAAAAGGAGGGAGCTGGCGCTTGAGCTATCGTCGGCTCGAGCGCAAGAAACAAGAAATCGAACCTGCATGCAGTCCGCATGCAGCCGTGTGAGCCTGCGCGCCTCTCCTTTCCACCAATGAGCATGTGCCTTCTTTTCTTCTTTCGCATGCAAGCATTAAATACCAGTAGCTATTTTACAACCCATCTATTATATTAGCTCGCTATTATAAAGGCTCCAAGTGACATGGCATTGGTATATAGCCAGCAGCTGGCTTTCTTATTAGCCATGCCCTTATCTACATGAAAAAGATGACGTCACACTCAATGAACAATCATCGGTTTATGAAATGCCCGCTTCTGACCGCCCTGGCCCACCAAAGGTTCCCTCTGCTGTGCGCTGCCTGCGTTGGGTCACTGACATGCAGGCCATGCACCCAAAGAGCCCACACGTCAGTGGAAGAACGGCACAGTGTCCTAGGTCAGAGTCGAGGGCGCCACTCGCGGCACGCCAGGCTGAACACGCCTCTGTACCGCATTCAAATGCCTCCATGAAACCCGCCCGTGTGGAAGCCGAGAAACCCACTCTGGACACACGTCCGTTCATGACCGGGCTGGCGTTAAACACAACACCGGCCGAGCTCCTCCCGTCCGCCGTCTATTTAATCTCCTATTTAAAAGAGGCCAAACGCCGGCCAAGAATCGCACACCTCTGCCGCTCCCGTAACTCCTCCACCATTTTGTCCACTCTTACAACGGCTTAGAAGAGTAGTTATTCCACATCCAAGCCGGCTGGGTAGCCCACCGGATACGAGCTATGCAGCTCGCTGATCCACCTCCCTCCCCTCGCCCGCGGAGCCAGTTGCCGCCCCAAGCCGGTGCGTGGTTCAGCAACTCGCCGCTCCAGGCCAGCTCGACGAGGAGCGGCGCATGGGCGTCGTTGCTTCCGTCCACACCGCCGCCTCGTACCGCGTCTCCTGTTTCTGTGGCCGAGACTCCCATGCCGGCGGTCGCGCCATGCAAGCAGCAACAGAAACCGGGTGCGTGGAGAGCGGCGAGTCGGTGGCCAGCGCCTCCGCGTCCGCCGCCATCATCGAGGAGAAGTAGAACACGGGAGGCCGCCGCCGCTTGGGTCCCATGAAGGCCATTGCGGAGGCGACGCCGGCGTACACAGCAGGTGTCTTACTGGATCCTTTTGGTGCGAGGACCTTTGTCGACCCCGCATGGGCTCCACAGAAGAGGGCAATGTTAGGATGAACTCGAGCCGGTGCCGGCCATGGCGAAGTAGTCGCCAATATTTTGGCTACATCGGGCAAGATCCAAACAGCCCCTCCCAACAGATTCAAATCCCTCGTTCGCCGTGGAATTTTGCCATGTGTTGTTTTCATGGACTAGCAAGATGCCCGTGCATTGCACGGAACATCAAGATGCATTTTTTTACAAACTCCCGCATGCATGCAAGGGATAATTAATGTCCTCCTTTGCTAGTACCACGAGGCAAACAACATTAATATTGCATCGATTAGTGTTAGTGGCCTTGTATATCTGCAAATTGTAATTTTGATAGTGGCCCCTTGTATATAAAAATGGAGGGAGAAAGATGAGTGATAAGGTGAGGAGGAGTGGGGTGTGGAGGTGACTGGTGGTCGGACTGGGCGGAGGCATGGGGATGGACGGCGCATTATGTCTAGGTTTGTATCTCTCTCACACACACCCACATAGGTGGGGGACGTGCGCGAAGAGAAGAGGTGCACGCACGACGCACGTACTCCCATCTCTTTCCCAACCACACCCGTGCGAGTACACGGTGGAGATCAATTCTGTATGAAAAAGGCAGCCCATGTGGTAATTTGGCACGTGTACTGGTTGTCCACTTGGTGGAGGGAGGATCGTCTATGACGGGTGAACAAACAAATTGCGACTTGACGCGTTATGTTAAATAAAAAAAAGAGGCAAACCATGTGGGGCCTACCTTAGAGGCAAGGCTCTATACACTGGAGTACTTTTGATGTGTCCCGTCAACTCGCAGAACGAGGAGAAGCTTGCTTAGTACGCCGTCTCCCCCGCCCACGGGCGCGGTGGCTCGCAGGATGAGGTGAAGCTTGCTCCCTCGCCCACGCACGTGGTGGCTCGCAGCACGAGGAGAAAATTTTACTACTCCCTCCGTTTACTCCTCATCTCTACTACGTACTTTGGTTAGTACTCCCTCCATTTACTTATACAAGGCCACTATAAAAAAATACATTTTGCATCTATACACAGCCACAGATAGTAATCGAGACAAAAGTTACTACTCCATCCTTTCGAGTTTATGGCTCAATTTCAAAATCTCTCCAACCAAGGTAGACGGTTAATTTCGTAGTTTGCACAAGTAATTAGTACGCTCGTTTTTCTCAAGAAGTTGTGTTTACCGAGGCATTAATTAGAACGAATGCATGAATGACCACTAAATTTCCATGAACTTGTACATGCATTGGTTAGTTTCCTCTTGACACTGCTCGCGTCGGGTGATCTAACGCACCTCGAAATCCAACATGTAATGGTACTACTACTAGTATAGTAGAATTGGGACTTATCAAAGGAAAAGCGAATGTTTTTTAGATGAGCCCTATAAACCCTAGTGGGTACATACTCCGTAAAAACAGATTTTTCCAAAACTAAGTCGCTCCCTTTCATGAATTCTGTAGTATACTCCTCCGTCGACGCTCCCTTTCATGAATTCTGTACTCCCTGTCGCCGACATGTGGGACATATAGCAACCGCGTCGACGTGTCAAGCACCAAATAACAGTGCAGAACAATAGGGGGGACGCACCCCACTCGTACCGGCCCAGTAGTAGTAATGAGCAATGAGACGTCAAATCACAATGCCGCACTTTCCAGATGGACGAAGCAACCATTATTTCACACTTCGGTTCGCCATCATCTCAAGCCACGTACTAGTATTGCTCCTGGCTCAAGAGGGACACGCGCATCGCCCTTGGTACATCATGACATGAGGGACCGCTTGACAGGCCATGCTCCCCCGCCGATCGCTCGGTAAAATCACCTCATTTTTACTATACTTCTTCCGTATCGGTTTACTACATGGCATGCACGTCGTTCTAGATTGAGAATTTAACTAGCTATATATGTGATGAACAATACTCTAGCCATTTGAAAAATGTATACTTTTGTATAGTAGTACTATCGGTGGATTGCGCCATGGAGCAAAAATTGAAATTAAAAAAAGGTGGTACATATAGAGAGAGCTCGTCGCCAAATTATGCATATAGTACTATTAAAAAAGTTAGTACGTGCTTAATTGGGATGCTAAATTCAATTAAAGAAATACTAGTAGTATGTACATACTGAAGAGTTAAAGTAACGAGAAGAAACATAACATAGTTCTGCTGGGGGCTCAGCACAACACACCCCTCAAATTAAACTAAGCACACCTGAAATTAAAGTATGCAACTAATCCGGTAGACACTGCATTAGAAGTTTAGAACCACCATGAGGAACGACACTGCCACCTTACTCGGAGTCCTCGTCCATGTCCTCAACTTCGTCCTTGTCCCTATTCCTCTTGGCTGATACTTCTTTGCTTGAACCGCACACTTGAAGCAAAGGCAGCCATCCATTGCAGCGTAGTGGATGTGGTCTATATCTTGGACATTCCGCTACCATACATGACGATGAAACGTCTATGGAGGTTTCTCCAGTTTACCGTACGAAGTATGAACCATGGCTCCTGCCAGGGTCAGCATTGAAGGCTGACGAGAGGGCACCAGCCGATTCTTCTGGAGGTCGAAGGGGTTGCCTACAACGAGGCCTATCCGACCCAGGACTTCTTCGTCGTTCGTAAAGTCTACAATAACGAATTTCACTGTTTTGTCCTTGAGGAAGTTCTTAAAATCCTAGCACTCAACGTCGGCATGGCATATGTGGTAGACCAAGCAAACTTTATGTACGCAAACCTGGATCACGGCGAGCTTCTTCCTCTCTTCGTCCTTTAGATCCTTCTCTCGTCCCAGGACTGTGGTGTACTCAACATCTAGCCCAGCAACCCACTCATCATCTGAGTTTTTGAACATGCGTCTCAAGCGAGAAAGGCATCCTTTCACCGTCACGGAAGAACGGGTGTAGATGACGTCGAACTCATCGCCGGTGATGGTTCTAACGTTGTACTCACCACCGATCATGGAGATTTGGGACGCCATGGTTTTGGGAGGAGGGTTAGGATTAGTGGAACTGCCGTAATGTGAATGGAAGGGACGACTAGGAGCGAACCGCCGTAGTATTTAAGGACATGCGGGGACGAGTAGGAGCGAACTGCCAGTCTGCGAACGACAGGGTAGTGGCTTTCCATTCTCCCATGATACGGGCTTCCGAGAGCCCTTGGATCTGAGATCGAACGGTTGCATGGCGTCATTCTAGACCTATGGGTGAATATCCTATCATGGATGGTTATTCTGCAAATTTTCAGCAACTTAGCATGCAAACGTTTGATCTCAGATCCAAGGGCTGCCAGCAGCCCGTATCATGGTCGCGCCTACCACGACCGTCACGCCGCTCGCGCGGTCGCGCCCTTGGAGATTTAACACGGTGTGTTAGGCTATCTGATGTTCGCATGTCATACATAGTCATCACTTAGTCACTCATACTACAACAAGGTTGGCTATAAGTGTATTTTTTACTCCTCTCTATCTCTTTCTTCGTACTCAAGGAAGAAACGGTGCTAGTAAGCGCGTGTATTTATTGCATTTGCCAAGGAGTGACCTCTTCCAATGAAATGGTGTTGCTAAGTTTGCTTCATTTAATTAGCTATAGACTCAAAATTGTCTTTTCACCTAGGTACACACGCTTAGCACCGTTTCTTCCTTGGGTCACCAAACTAGTCTCTCTCTTCTTGATTAACTTGCCACATCAGACTTTATGCCTTTGTGGCAAGCTTAAGCACCTGTAGGAGCAAGTAAAAGTAAGTACAATAGTGCGCTTTACATGGCATTTTTGCATATGTGGAGGAAAGAGAGGCAAGGAAAAAGTGGAGAAGTGGGCTCTCATGCAAGAGCCAGCCTCTACTACATGGTGGAGCATTGGGAGAGGCACCTGTATGGAGGTGGTCAGGAATCTGGGAGACTCACGTCGGTCGTAGCGCCGCAGTTAAAATGATAATGGCAAGTCTTATCATGGGGCCCCACCTATCCAGCAGTAGCTCGCTGTCAAATCACACAGCCCTACGTTTGCAGCAACCTACTCCCATATCTTCTCTTCTCTGTCGAACCGACTAGGCGGAACTGCCCCGCCGCCTACCGCGCAGGAAAAGCCCTGCCCTCGACTTTTAAATACAACTACATCCGCTTAAAGAATCCAATGATATACTTTTTGTGACATAGTAACTCATATTTAGTAAGTCAAATGGATGACCTAGAACTACGTGCAGGCCCTATAAACCGAGATGCCTAAAAATAGAAAAACCAAGACGGAGAGGGTAGTTCAGCACGTATCTTTTTAGATCAATATAGTCGGGATTCACCAAGGAGCAAAACCAAGCGGTAGGCTGCTCCTGTCGTGTTGGCGTAGCAACTCAAGCAGGGTCAGTCCACACATGAAATGGCGACACACTTAACAGGACCCCTTTGGCCAACATGTGGCTCATCCACCATCTTATTCCACGTGCGATGCACCAAATTACAGTTCAGAGGAGCGGTTGGAATTGGAGGCACCCCGGTCGTAGCGCCGCAGTAGTAGAAAATGAGCGACGAGGGGTCAAGTCACAAAGCCCCACCTTTCCCGCATTAAGCTGGACGGACGAAGCAACCATCATTTCACTCTAGGGCGCAAGAGCATAAAGAAAAGAGAAAACAATGATGCGTGCGGCAGCTACCTAGGGCACCCTAGGGTAGGGGTCTCCACTACAGATCCTTTTTTTGAAAGCGCCTCCACTACAAATCGGCTTCTCCCTCGTCCTCTTGAAGAAAACCGATGATGAGTGCGGCGGTAGGGTTTGTAGGAGTATGACGGCGTGCGGGGCCACGTCGTAGTAAACGGGTTCGAGCTGACGCCTTAAATATGTGTGGGCCGCTTGGTTTTACGGGAACGAGGCAGCATTTTGGGTTCGGGGACTAGTGGAGATATAGTACGTACAAAAAATTGTGGACGTAGGTTCGACCGAAAGGCAATGATGCATGGGCCCTGCATTTTGATATACCTGCGGCCGCGTGAAATTTGCTACTCTACTCAAAACTAGTAAGATACACATGTATTGAACGCATGAGATTTCGAAACCAAATTATGAATAAATACACACTATAGCATGTCAAGCTCTAAGTCATATATGCATGATGTAGATGTTCGTTTAGCTTATAGTTCATCTCATTCAAAATCAATAAGTTTTATAAAAATGTTAAGATTCATGGGGTTGTGCATTGTACTCCCTTCGTTCCAAAATAGATGACCCAACTTCAAAGTTAGTGCAAAGTTGGGTCATCTATTTTGGAATGGAGGGAGTAAATCATAAAGTAAAAAACAAATAATGGCAATTCATTTAGAAAAATAATAATCAATTGTGATACAGAAGATTCTAGAACAAAGGAGAAGTGCTTGTGTTTTGAGGTTTGTGCATTATGCTTAAGTTCAACCATGGAGTCTTCTATATTGTACATGTGGCAGATCTGGTGGAATGTTGATGATATCCAACGCCAGTAGTGCTCGGATTTGCCTATCTCTGCACTGTCGGGTTAGCTTCATCCAGCGACCATCTTTGATAGTTATTGGCACACTATATAGTTCTTGTGCCATAGTTGCATGTTTTGGAAAAAAGCTACTAGTGGGTTGTACTATCTATTTAGGAATAGAAGATGTATACATGGAAGTTGTAGGGAAAGAGATGACATGGAGCATCTCAATTCCTATGAGTAGGGATTGGAAAGGAGATGTGATTTGGTTCACATCATAGGAACTTTTCTATCGAATCTAGAGATGACATGTATCTCAATTCCTATGAGGAGGGATTAAAAAAGAGATGTAATTTGGTTCATATCATAGGAACTTTTCTATTGAATATACGCTAATGTTTATTTTCCTCTGAAATTAAGGGAGTATAGGAATCCATTCGTATGAACCAAGTGGCTCTAAAGCTATAGAAATGATATCATGTTTATTTCCTTTGAAATGTGGAGTATATGAATCTATTCCTATGAACCAATTGGCTCTAAAGGAAAAAATCCTATAAAAATCATATAATATAGAGTTCCTATGATATTCCTCGACACTAAAGGATGCTTGAAATTACTGCGGGTGATACGATGGTCTTTCTTTGTAGACTCCTCACCCAACTTTATAGTTACCTATCGAAGATGAATGAAATGACATATACATGGTATGCTACATGTGCAATTTGGTACACGAAAACTCGGTAAAAGTTTGCGAGGTTCGAATTTTCAATAAAGCTATATGCACTGCATTTCGGAACGGAGGGAGGATACGACAGTTGCTAACACTCACGTGGAATATTTGTGTGTAGGAGGAGTGGCTGTTCTGTTAAATGACATGGCAAAACTGACACTGTCGGATGCCGATCTAACGGTTCTTACGGCGTTCGTCAGGAAAAGGCTTGTGGCGAACGTTTATCGGATAATGATTTACGGACACATGCATTGCATTGATACGTGCCCCCTCTCTCTAACGCACACGCACCCTCATGAGTCATGACTCTCCCGAGTCCTCTCGCAGACTCGCACGTTGCACTCACCGTCTATCTGCAGGTAGACGTCACACACATATGTGCTCTTCACACCCTACCCTCAGAACTTCTAAAAAACAAAAGACGGCGTGCACATTTTATTTTAGTTCACACGTCACACACTTGTACTATTACTCCTGCGGCGAACGTTCTTTGGGCATAGTATATTGTACTCTCACGAAGAGAAGCGGTGCACGCACACACTAGTTCTCTCACACCCACTTGCGGGTACACGTAGGAGCGCATTTTTTTTGAAGCTGGTACAACAAAATCACTCCACTATATATAAAAGCAGGAGCCTTAGCGCTTGCTTTACTAGGGTTCCTCTAGTTCACTCTCTCATGCTCTCTAGATCTAAGCAACACATAGGTGGCCACACTCTCTCTCAGCTCACGGCTGGTCACAAAACCGGCCGGACAACCTCGACCGGGGCAGGGGTGTAGGTGCATCGTTCACGCTGTCATCGACGGCGAGGGAGGAGACCAACGGCTGCCCGTGCGTCCCGATCGGCGGCCGTGTTGTTCTCTCCGAGAGAGCGCCGGCTCGGGAGGGCCTCCGACCCCTTCTTCCTCCTTGCAGTATTGTGGCCAAGATGCGGCCTCCCGACGCCGTCTTTGCTACATGCCGATGACCCTCAGGTATATATTCCTTCGAAACCTGCCTTGCTCTACTGCCCCAGCTCCCTTTGTGCGGATCCTTTTCTACTTCCGTCCGCTGTTCCAAAGCCACCTAGACTTCTACTGTTATTAGAAGTAAAGCTATCATACAGTCGACTCAAAGCGTTGGTTCAAACAGGGAAGAAAGTGGGAAAGCTGTAGCATGAATCTAGGACTTGGTTCTAAGAGGAAACGGGGGAAAGTAGTAATATCTGTCACTATTTAAATAACCGTATTTCTTACTTGCCCAAACAGGGATTTCTGTCTCCATATCGTTTCGGGATGTCTATCTCCGTATCGTTTCTATCCGCGCAATCAAAAGCACACACCTCAGTTTTAGTACAACTGCGCAAAATGAGATGGCTATCCCTCGTTGTCGCCGTCTAACCTCCCGTCTTCAAGGTATCCCTACATTGGTAGTAAATAAGTTAGAATGACCAACGCAATCTAAAAGAAGCTGATTCGTACGTTTTACTTCCTGATTGCAGTGTAGGGACGAGCGAAAACAACTGCATCCTAGTTTGGAATGCACTTTCTAACAGTTCATCCATGCACCAAGGACTAGCTGGCACGGCTGCACGATGGTTTTTTGGACAGGTGCGCGAACAAGAGGCATTGTGGTCTGCTTATTTCTGCAAATAGCGGTGCTTAAATTTAGTGGAATGCACAAGAATTTCACCTGATCAGTACACTACATGGTTCAGTTCAGCATTCCTACTGAGACCACATAATTGGTTATTTTGGAATGAGAGAACCTAACCATAAATGGTGGCAACAAGAAAAAACCAAAGTGAACTCCAGGAAATTTAAGCCTGCCTGGAGGCCCTTTGCTCAGAGAGAAGCCTTGCTTGTTTTTTCCTGATTTGTAAACCTTCTCACAACTTTGTCTTTTGCTGTGAACTAGTATATGTTTGATATGTTCTATGAATCATTGAGATGTATAAAATTGCTTAACTTATGATTTTCAAGTTTTTTATGAAGACGAGTTTAATATGAGTGTTCCACATGAGCGCTGGACTAGCATGTGAACGTTTGGAATTTATTAGATTGTGGCCTCAATTAACTGCATGAACCACTGTAACAAGATACATAGTTGCTTATATGTCAGACATCAGATTGTTGATTGTTAGCTGGTCGATAGCCTAGTGTCGTGTTTTGCACAACTTCTTACAAGTGGGGTAGCACCAACAGTGCTTACAAGTACTTATGTATACGTCAGCGCACGGTTCTCGAACGAGTGCTCTATTTCATCAAAACACACACTGCTCATATGATAAACCGTGACAACTTATGTCTTACCATGCCATATTCATGAAAAAACTAGTGAGTACGCATCTGTTTCGGCAACAATTACGATGGTTCTCACATGATTCACGGGCACACAAAAGTAGCAGCAGTTCCCATAGACGGATTCAAACAGAGTACTAGCCCCAGAGGGGTCGATAAAAGGCAAGGTTAGGATAATTAGACACAATCCAAACTACTATTAAACACTAGCTGGGGCAACTATTTGATGCCTCGATCTAATTTGGGCTGGACACAAGACGGACCTTGCCATGAACATCATCGAGGACGTCCCGCAGCAGCTCAATCCTGTGAACCTTCATGAAGACAACCTTGTGGACTTTCCACTGATAAACTTGTTTGTGGAGGCATGCCACGTCATCTTCCCGCGTAAGCTTGACAAGAACAGTATTCCTCACAAACGAAGGAGTAGCTTTGAACTTCTTGTGCTTCAGTACACCCTGGACAACACGCCTGACAACAGTGAGGCTGGAATACAACTCTTCATTGGTATAACCGAAAATGGCTTCCAGGATTTAACAGCCTAAGAGCTCTGTTTTCCCAGTGCATATATTCAGGTCGTCCGCCTCATAGTGAGTGACATGTACAACCACACAATCCTTGTCTCCATCAGGGCTCTAATTGAAACAGAAACAAATTCTGAATTACTCTTCAGTATAAGAAACACAAGTTATTTAAACCACTACGTATACCATGGCATCGAAGCTAATAAAATTTTGCATTATTAATCACCACATACTTCCTTTTCTAAAAAAAGCACCACATACTTAGATGAAAAACCACAATCGAGATCGGCAAAGAAGGAAATCACCTTGGGCAGATCAGCGCGCGGGGGGGGGGGGACACATCCTCGAAGGGGGAAAACTGATCGTGCAGTGCCACGGGGGCTGTAACCTCAAACGGGGCGTTGACCATCTCGGTATCCGGGGTCGCCTCGGTGGTTGCCTCCATCTTGTTGGAGCTTTCTGTCTCGTGGGGATCAGCCTCCCGCGTCTGCTCCAATATCGGCAGATCTTTGCCTGGTTCTCCTTGGTCCATCATGAAACTGACGAATACTAGGAGACCACTGAAAGGAAAACACAATCGCAATGACAATGAAACAAAAAAGAGAGTGAGGATCGGTTACTGCTTTGCAAAAGTTCTTTTTTTCCCTCTGAATGAAAATATACCAACATCACGGATCCTCTTACCTTCCCTTCGCTCGGAGATAAGAACAATAGCAGATGCAAGTGTTGCCTTTCTTGAAGACGGCGAGGGAGAAGGGGATTCAGCGAAGAGTGAAATGATGGTTTCTTCGTCCGTCAAACTTAGACTGCGGGGAGGTGGGGTTTTGTGATACGACGGCTCGTTACTGCCGCGCTATGACCGGGGTGACTCTCCGCCTGCATACTGCCTTCTAATTTGGTGGATGGCATTTGGGCCCGCGTGCTGCATGGCCCGCATGTTGGTGAACAAAAGTATAATGGCATTCAATATAGGGAGACGTTTCAATGACCTAGGAGGAGCCAGAAGCGGTAGAGTGTCTCCACTGTACTAGTAGTAATTGTTTTTCTGGGTAGTTGTACAGTGTCTCCACTGTACTAGTAGTAATTGTTTCTCGGGTCTCAAGACAAAACAGCCCATCCACACTAGTAAATAGTAAAAGAGCAATGCAAGAGCTACGTAAAAGCTTCTACGTAATTAACATAACCAGCCAAGTGGATGAATCTGATTGGAGGTAAGTGGGAGGACGGGCCCACCCCCTGAAAATCAGGGTGGAGATGTTTAGTTGTTTGGAAGTTTACGTAAAGCTGTATGTAACTCTACGTAGATGTAGGATTTTCGATAGTAAAATCAATTCAGAAGCCCATATATTTACTGAATGAGAGGCGCTACCCACACCCATTACACCCCCCCCCCCCGCCAAAAACACCTGGGTGCTCTTCTTCCTCCTCGCTCCCACCCACCTCACGTCAGCTCACTCCACTCGTACCCCCAAATTCCACACCTCACTCCTACAGAAAACCCCAGCTCCCGTTCTTCGTCACTCCTACAGAAAACCCCCAGCTCCCCTTCTTCTTCGCTCGCACTACAACTAGGCTCGTCATTTGTTAATCTTCTCAAATCCGTGAACGTGACGCGACACCCTCGAGGAAAATGGAGTCGGCTGACCCCAGTGCCAAGAAGATGAGGCTCCCGCCAGCGGCGACGCCTGTTGTAGATCCCGCACCCGGCAACGCGGGGAGAAGCAGCGACCCCGCCCCCACTGGATCCCAAGAACCTGTAGAATCTTAGGTGGACCGCATCAGCGATCTCCCGGACGCCATCCTTGGGGAGATCATCTCGCTTCTCCCCACCAAGGATTGCTGCCGCACCCAAGTCCTCTCAATTCGGTGGCGCCCTCTATGGCACGCCGTTCCCCTTAATCTCGACTGTCATCAGCTATCTCTCTTCAATGATTTTGAAATCCCCAGAGCCATCATCTCCTCCCACCAGGGCTCCATTCAAAACCTCTACATCCTGTCATGCTACCTGGGCAAGCATACCATGCCCTGCATGGTCAACGCCTGGCGAGAATCCCCTGAATTCGCAGAACTACAGCTGCTTGAGTTCTACTATTCCCCTGGAAATCACATACCACATACCGAACGCCATGAACTTGTGCCCTCATCAGTGATGTCCATCTCGGGGTTTTCGTCCTCTCTCCACACCGCCACCTTTGCGCAGTGCTACCTACCAGACAATCTGGTACTAAACCTTCGACTCCCATTACTCAAGAAACTTTCACTTGTGCGAGTTCGTATATCGGAGGCCTCATTGCACAGCATCATCCACTCCAGTTGCCCTGCGCTGGAGTGCGTGGTGCTTGTTTTCACAGTTAGAATCGATTGTCTCCAAATAAAGTCACCTAACCTTGTAAGAATTGGAATTTATTTTGACGGAAGGCAGCTCATCATCCAAGATGCCCCTTCACTTCAAAGGTTGATCCTTGATTCTAGTTATTCACCATTGCAAATAACCGTCCTCTCTGTGCCTAAATTCTAGTTTATCAACAGCATGGTTTTGACGGATGGGTATGTCGAAGAGCAAAAAAAGGAGTTTCAGGTGGGCAAAAGAGCTTCTGAATGTGTCGGGCTTCTATTTACAACATATTGTGGTTATAATCCAGTAAATTTTACAACCCATGATGTTCATTGTATGGACCTGACCGATCCATTTGACTGTGACTGCCGAAAACAGTGTTGGAGATAGATGTTGTTGCCCTTTTCAATCTGGTTTTTTTGTAAACCTGATGAAAAATTAACCCTCGTGCTTTTGTACAGTTTGTAAGCTGGAGTTAGATGTTCCTGCCCTTTTCAACTCGGCTTTGACTGTCATATTTTCTTTGAAACAAGGCAAATGGCTTGCCATTCGTTTAATTTAGAGTGAAATATTGTAACAAATCCAAACCAAGGGAAATAACATCACTCTCGCCGGCTGCTTGAGCTCACTGTGCATTACAGAAGCCAAGTGATTAGCCCCCACCAGCACCCACAAACTTATTTCGAACTAGCACATCAAATGGGCTGTAAATTTTCATAGGAAAGGCTGGACATCTGGGGCTCACGCCATTGTCAACGTAGTCAATAGAGAGAATTACACTACTAGCGGCTGACACCAGGGACCCAGCAAGTCGCGCAGTTTTTTTTTGAGGAACAAGCAGTTGTTATTTATACTAGTTTTAGTGAGGGATCAGGGTAACAGCGGGGCTATGCGGGGGCTATGGCCCGTCTAGCCAGGGTTTTATTTATGTTTACCACATCATGAGCCCAGTTGTGTTTTTTCTTGCTGAAATTGGCTAGCCCAGTTCTATTTTTTTAAAGAAATACCCAAACAAGGCCTACTTTCTTTATCGGCCCTGCTGGGCTGCAAATCTTTAAAGACGAGGAGAGTTTCATTCGGTTTGCACAGAAATGGGCTGTACATTTTTAAAACACATCAAACCGGGAATTAGTTTCAATTTTTTTTCATTACAAGATCTTAAATTCCATTGATTTTTATGCATGGACAATTATTTGGACTATATATTTATATAAATTATTTTTCAAAATAGTTTGAATGTGAATCGATATTTCTGGATTAAAAACAGTTGACCTCACCGAAATATGCAAAATTTCGTATACTTTCTAACCGTGGCCACAATATGCGGTGTGATGCTAACAAAAAGAAGATGGACTCCAAAGAAATTCTTAAGAATTAGCAAATGGGTTGTACATTATTAGAAATAATGGCCGATGGGCTGTATGATGTTTTCCACAGATTTGAGGCTGACTTGTGCGCCTACTGAAGGTTGACGCGTATGCTTTCATAAAAAAGGTTGACGCACACGCAACGCCCTGTCAACTTAGTCAACACACGAGAGTAGTGACTGTTGGATGTCCATCCAACGGCTTTCATGCTTCTTCAATATCAGCTCTCCATGCTCAAGCCGCTCAAACAAGCGCCAGCGGGACTTCCTTCTCCCTCCTCCCGCGGCCGGCTATGCTGCCGCGCAGGCCTCACGGCCCCGTCCACCGCCCTGGTGCTCTCGGCGCGGCCTGGTCAACGTGGTTAATGAACGACATCCATTGGAAGTGGACTGTACGTGGAGAGGCTGACAGCTGGGTCCATGGCCGCACGCAAGGAAATGCCTCCTTATTACGCGCAAAATAATGATTCCTCCACCTGACAGCTAGGACCCACAGGAAGGGCCTCTGTATTTCGTGAAAAAAACATTCCCCCCGCTGACAGGTCGGACCCACCAGCTATATATTCGCACGCAAGGAAGTGCCTCCTTATTACGCCCAAAAAAATGAATACCCCCTGCTAGCTGGGACCCACCATATTGTTGGGCTGACTTGTGGGCCTACTAAGTTGACAGGGACGTAGAGCTTTGTCAAATTAGTCAATACTCTAGTGACCGTATGATGTCCATCCAACGGCCATAGTGCTTCTTCAACCTCTGGTCTTCTTGCTCCAGCCGCCCAAAGCAGCGCCGGTCGTGCCGCCTGCTCCTGCCTCCCGTGGCCGGCTGTGCTACCGCAGAGGCCTCACCGCCCCCATACTACTCCCACCACTGGCCAGGCCATCCCTCCACTCACCCACACCCCCTGTTATTCTGCGGCGACAGCAGCCTCACACCGCAGCCGAACCAGTGAACGCTTGTACTCTCTCTGCGTGGGCATCCACTGCCGCGTCTTGCACGGCTCCGCATTGTCCCCTTCCTAGGCCTCACCATCGTCCACCGCCATGGTACTCTCGGCGCGGCGTGGTCAACATGGTCAACGACCGACTTCCATCGGAAGAGTACTGTACGTGGAGAGGCTGACAGCCGGGTCCACGACAGCCGCAAGGAAGTGCCTCCTTATTACGCAGAAAATAATTATTCCTCCACCTGACAGCACAGACCCATCGTACGGGCCACCAGTATTTTGCGAAAAAAATCATTTCCCCCTTACTCCTGGGACCCACCGGACGGGCCATCGTATTTCGCGAAAAAAAAATTCTCCCCGCTGTCAGCTCGGACCCACCGGAAGTGCCTCCTTATTACGCACAAAAAAATGAATACTCCCCCGGCTAGCTGGGACCCACCTTGCTGGGAGGCTGACTTGTGGGCCTACTAAGTTGGCGGGGACGAAGGGCTTTGTCAACTTAGTCAATATGAATGATTCTAGCTCCAGTGACCGTACGATGTCCATCCAACGGTCGTAGTGCTTCTTCAACCTCTAGTCTTCTTGCTCCAGCCGCCCAAAGCAGCGCCGGTCGTGCCGCATGCTCCTGCCTCCCATGGCCGGTTGTGCTGCCGCAGAGGCCTCACCGCCCCCTACTATTCCCCCGCTGGCCAGGACCTGCGGAGACGGCAGCCTCACACCGCAGTCGAACCAGTGAACCCTCGTAGTCCTCTCCGCGCGGGCTTCCACTACCACATCGTCCCTTTCCAAGGCCTCGCCGTCGTCCACCGCCGTGGTGCTCTCCGCGCGGCGTGGTCAACGCAGTCAAGGAACGACTTCCATCGGAAGAGTACTGTACGTGGAGAGGCTGACAGCTGGGTCCACGGCCACAGCCCAGTTTTTTTGTGATTTGCCAAGTAAGTCGCTTTGTCAGGCCTGTTGGGCTGCAAATCTTTCAAGACGGGGAGAGATTTCATTCGGCTGGCCGAGAAAATGGCCCATCAGTAATGAGAAATGGGTTGTACATTTTTAGAACACATCAAACCGACAATTAGTTTCAAATATCTTTTTTTTCATTTCAAGATTTTAAATTACATTAATTTTTATGCGTGGAGAATTTGTTGGATTTTATATTGATATACATTTATTTTTAAAATCAGATTGAATGTGAGTCAAAATTTCGGGATTAAAAATAGTTCGGACCGCACCGAAATATGCAAAATTTCGTATAATTTTTTAACCGTTGCCACAATATGGGTTGTAATGCTAACAAAAAGAATATGGGCTCCAAAAAAACCTTAAGAATTAGCAAATGGGCAGTAAATTTTTAGAAATAATGACAGATGGGTTGTACGCTGTTTTCCATAGATTTGAGGCTTTCCTAAAAAAGGTTGACGCATAAGCACTGACTGTTGGATGTCCATCCAACGGCCGTCGTGCTTCTTCAATCTCTGCTCTTCCTGCTCCAGCCACTCAAACAAGCGCCAGCGGGACTGCCTGCTCCATCCTCCGCGCGGCCGGCTGTGCTGCCGCGTAGGCCTCACATGTCAGGACCCCGATCCTAGGTCACACCGATCTAGCATGTAACACATCATATCACTTTGCGGCCTCACGCACGGTATTCCCACGGGTGCCACCTTACCTGGCCCGGGATCGTTTGCGCCTTTTGGCTCACGTATATGATAGTGTCGCTAGCATCCATATGACAAAGAACCCGGGCCGACATGGCTAGTCGTGAACCCAAAGAGGCACTAACCCATGGGGACAGGCATACATGAATCAACCTCGAGCATGTCGGTCAACAGCGTGTGAATCCGGGCTGTAGCACTGGGCTAACAGGACTCCGGTAACTCGGGCTGCAGCAGGCTAGGCAGGACTCCGGATGTCACCGCGTGACATTTCCCTGAAGGGACAGACACAGGAACGAAGTGAAACACATGCCGGCCAGTCAAGTGTCCTGAGCAGTAGTGCTGGGCTAGCAGGACTCCGGTGAACCGGGCTGTAGCGGACTACTATGGCTCAAGGAAGCACTAGACTACATTTCCCCATAAGAGAGGCTGCCAAGGATAAACAACTAGATTGTCGGATCCCACACATACCAAGCATTTCAATCATACACACAATATGCTCGATATGGGTAAATACAACATGGCATCACAACAAGACTCTACGACTCAAGTATTTATTCATTAGGCTCCGAGGAGCAAGATATTACAAACATGGGTCTCATGACCCAACATTCAGAGCATACAAGTCAAAGCACATGCGGAAGCTTAACATATCTGAGTACAGACATCTACAAATGAAAAAGGCTGAGAAGCCTGACTATCTACCAGATCCTGCCGTGGGCACAAGATCGTAGCTGAGGTATCAAGCTAAACGCCGAAGTCCACACGGAATGTGTCAAGAGAGGTAGCATGCCCTGGTGGGTTGTGCCCACCTCGTCCGCCTTCCGCACCGCCTCTTTGCTCTATAAATACCCCGAAAATAAAAAACCCTAGAAGAGTCAACGAAACACAATTCCAGCCGCCGCAAGTTCCAGAAACACCAGATCCAATCTAGACACCATCACAGAGGGATTCATCATCCTCATTGGTGCCTCTACGATGGTGTGTGAGTAGTTCATTATAGACCTACGGGTCCATAGTTAGTAGCTAGATGGCTTTCTCTCTCTCTCTCTATCTCTCTCTCTCTCTCTCTCTCTCTCTCTCTCTCTCTCTCTCTCTTGATTCTCAATACAATGGTCTCTTGGAGATCTATTTGACATAACGCTTTTTGCGGTGTGTTTGTTGGGATCTGATGAACTTTGAGTTTATGATCAGATCTATTTTTATCCATGAAAGTTACTAGCAAATATGCCCGTGCGTTGCAACGGAAGAAAAAACATCATATGCTTCTAACCAATTAAGCATGTCGTATGACCACTGTGCACATACATAGTCTACATTCTATGTTTCAACATGGCATCCCACCCATGCTGCCGCTTATCTTCTCTCTCCCTCTGCACGTCTATGATGTAGTTGCAATGAATCAAAACACATTAAGAGCTAAAGTGGTAAAGATTACAAATCTTAGCTGCGATACAAATACCAGTGTTACAATATTTTAAATATGCTCATATATTTTCTCTTTTGTGACCTCCTAGTGCATATTATGTCTGTTCAAATGAGCATCCTAGTATAGTCATAGAGAATAGGAGAATAATATAAATTTCCATAAAAGTTTACTAAGATAGCCATGCAAAACAACCATATACCAGCCGATGCTTCAAGAAATAATTATTGAACTGGCCATGAGACCAGACAAAAATTTGAAGGATAATAATGTATGCCAATTTACGTTCCTCTATATATTTTCTTTTCCCTCTCGTTTGAATATCATAGATTACAGATGCAACCCTAGCCACCTCAGCTTAGAAAAGAATCTGACCGCCTGATATTATCAAGCGCACTTTTCAAGGGAATCTGTTTCAATCTAGTGCTTAAATATTTCTTCATGATTTTTTTTTTGGAAGCAAGTCTTTTCACCTTTTTTTGCTGAGTAGGATGCTGAAGAAGGTGGTTTTGATCCTTTTGCTGCTGCTGCACAGGTGCTACTCCTTCGACCTTTTGTTTTGCATGAAGCTACTCCTTGAACCTGATATGATTTCAGACTGAAGCGAGATGAGCTAGGAGCCTAAGACCTGACGACACCTTCTACCACTGGATTAAGAATTCGGTATTTCCCTATAAATAATTACTCCCTCTGTTCACTTTTGTAAGTCATTAAGACAACTCAAATTAAAATGTTTTAGGTGTTATCTTAAATGTCTAAAACGTCTTAAAAAATTGAACGGAGGGAATAAAAGATATACATTATCGCAGCAGTGTTTGATGGCACAAAAATAGATAGAATATACAAAGGGAAAAGAGACATGCACAATAGGAGTATGACGTTGCAGAGGCCGGGCTCCATGGAACCCGTTTTGCAAAAATCAAAATCAAAATATATTTAAAAGTTTCAAAAAATGTCAAATCTTTTTCTATAAATACATATGCATGTTCTTCAAATATTTATAAAATTTCATCAACTCATTTGACTATTTGCAAGCTACACAAAAAAGGCAAATATCAGTGTCATACACAAAAATGAAAAGACCTATTTTGCTGCATGTATTTGTATTTTTTGTATACATCAGATATTAACATATATGTTTATGAAATTTTACACATGTATACTGCAAACATATGTCTATGTGTATACTTTTTTTCAGATTTTTTCAACTGTGAAAAAGTACTTCCATTGAAAGAATATAAAGAGCTCTATGGAGCTCGGTTGCTGCTTGCACTTTGCGTGCACAATAGTACCTTTAAGCCCAAGATATGCATGCATCATCTCGTCAGATATGGATGCATCATCTAATCAGCTAGGATTATAATATAGCGAGAGCGTCCAGCAAGCAATTAATCGGTGGGAATGAAACATGCGCAACAAAGAACATCATACAGGTTCACACACTGTTGCATAATCAACATCAGTCAAACATAAACATCAACTGTGCTCAATTCTGAAGACGTATGAAAAAACTTTACCTTGGCAAAGCACCATACATCAGATGGAAACTCAATCGGGGTCCTTAAGGTCCCGGATGAGGCTGCCAACTCCGCCCTCCAGCCCGACCAGCCTCATCCCGACCATATCTGGATGATGATCTTCACCACCATGTGCGCGCCATCGTGTGGAAGTTGTTCTCCCTGAGCGCGCCGCGCCCGATGATCTCCATCATGACGTACGTCTCCACACCGTCCGCGCTGAGCTGTGCGCCCTTGTCGATCACGTTGCGGTAGCCAATGCGGCACAGGCAGTGTCGCCAACCCCTCGCCTCCATGAACATCATGAGCCCGTCACGTCCTCCGAGCTTGAGCGATGTGGCCGTCATGTACTCCGGGCTGGGCATGTTGTTCAGGAACATGCCGTCCAAGTTTAGGTGTAGGCTGCCGGTCGTGTCGGCGCCCAGTTTGTCCAACATGTCCAGCATGTCCTATGCGAAGAACCCGCCGCAGCCGTTGCTGGCGTTCAACATGACCTTGAATCCATCGAGCAGGGTGTCGTTGTTCAACATCACCGAGCAGGGTGTATGAACTTAATACACCAGACGCATACTGGATATCGGTTGATGGGGGGAGTAATAGTAGTAGATGCAGGCAGGAGTCGGTCTATTAATCTTGGACGTGATGCCTATATAATGATCATTGCCTGGATATCGTCATGATTATTTGAAGTTCTATCAATTGCCTAATAGTAATTTGTTTACCCACCGTATGCTATTTTTCTTGAGAGAAGCCACTAGTGAATTCTACGTCCCCCGGGTCTATTCTTCTTATTATTTGCTTTCCGATCTATTATTTGCCACTTTTATTTTTAGATATATATTTCCCAAAACCAAAAATACCTTGCTGCATTTTTTTATTTTTTTATTTTTTTGTTGCGAGATCTATTTGTCCAATCTACCACAAATTTATCTATCTTTTTACCGTGGAGGGATTGACAACCCCTCTTACGCGTGGGGTTGCAAGTATTTGTTCTTTGTGTGGAGGTACCATTTACATAGTGTTGCTTGGTTCTCCTACTGGATTGATACCTTGCTTTCATAACTAAGGGAAATACCTACAGTAGCTGTGCTGCATCATCCCTTCCTCTTTGGGGAAATATAGACGTAGTTCAAGCGACATCACACACTCTGTAGAGGTGGTACACTTTACCCACATTATAGAATTTTGCAGTCTAACGAATCCTATTCATAGACGACCCTCTCACCATGTCTCCGTCCTCCTGTAGGCTAGCCTTGGGAGAAAGGTGTCGGATTCAGGGCTCCGTAGACCCAAGAAAGGTTCGAACTCTGGGGCGTGTGCGAAGAACCAACCTCTCTCGCCAACTAGCTCGTCGCTCCACGACCTAGCTCGATGAACAAGGAAGAAGATGGACACAACAGTTTAACTATGTTCGGGCCACCTTGCGGTGTAAAACCCTACTCCTGCTTTGTGGTGGATTGGCCTCACGAGGAGCTGAGGATGAACTAGTACAAGGGATGAACAACCTCGCGAGGTCTGCTTTGGTCAGGGTGGAAAGGATCCGATCTCCTTTATGGTGGTGGCTAACCTATACTTATAGTGGCCTCGGTCCTCTTCCCCCAAATCGTAGGCGGGAAGTGAGCCCATAGTGGCCAATTTGAAAGGGGACAAGTAGTACATCTTATCCTGATGAAAGGTGTTCTTTGCCTGCAAAGCTTCTGGTCGTGACGCTGCGGTGAGCTCGATAATGACATCCGTTCTGCCGCCCTTGCAGTCTTGATCTTGTTGCACGGGAATGGAAACCTTTGCCAGATTCGTCAGGAACCCACGCATGTGCTTGCCTCCTTAGCACCAAAGAGGAAACTGCCCCTTCTACGCCCATTGGTGCCCGCCTGGCCTTGGTCGTCATGGCTTGCTCCATGGTTGCCTCATGAGGTCGGGCACCTACATAGGAATTTTCCGCTCCTCGGGAGGTCGCCTGAGGAGGCCGCTCCCTCTGGAGGTCTTGGTGTCGCCCACCTCGCGAGGCTTGGCCCCTGGCAAGGGTTTTGTCTCGGTGGTCTTGTAGATGGGCAATACCAGGCCATTGATGGAGCCACGCCATGGGCGTCGGCAGGCAAGTCTGGGTACCATGGTTCCCAGAACACCGACAAAAGGATCTGAGTCCTTGCCACCACGTGGCACTACTTTCTTCCCCCCAGGAATTTTTACTCTTTATCTCATCCGCTGACACAGGCTCTCTTGACTGAATGGATAGTTTCTGGCCAAAGGAAGTCTACTCACTCCAGTTTCCCTCTTTGGAGACACATGGAAGAGATATAACTATAAAGGAAAAAAGGCCATCCTATTCAGGAAAATGTGGTTGTACCAAGAAGTGGCGGTTCTGTGTTATTTGTATGAGCCAAATATTAAAGTTGGTTTAATCAAAACTATTTATATGTAAGATTTCAGTAACTACATTAATTCTATACAATCTTTCATACAACGAGGAAAGATTCACGTGAGATTATTGTTTGAAGTAAAGTCTTTCCCCGATATTCTGTGAATGTTGCCATTATAATGCTTGACGGTTCATGTTGTCAAAGTAATTACCGATTAACAATTACGTTTAAATATTGGTTCAAATAGTACTTAACCATAGTGTTTCCTTAGTGACTATATAAGTCGGCTAACTAAACCATATTATGACAACAATTCTACCACAAGCAAAGTGAAACAAAATAAGACCGAAAGTAAATGCGGAAAAAGTGGAAGTTGAACCCATGGCCTCGCAATTACATCAACAAATGGAGGTGGTAACTTACCTTTCTCAAGTGGACTATCAAAGAACTCCTCGCCTTCACGTCCTAGATTATTTCCTTCTAGAAATAATTATAAAAAACAAATTCAAAAAATAAAATAAATCAAATTCTCCCCAGCAGTATCTAGACAATTCAAATAAATATCAAATTATTCCCACTGAATGAGAATAATATTAGAAAAATAATGCAAAATGTATAACCTCATTGGGACTTATGGTTTGGGAGTTATTCCTGGTCAAAGCTTAGTCAATAGAATAAAGAAAAGTTAGAGAAGTAACATAAATTAGAAAATTCACCGAGGGCCACAGCGAAGGTGTATTTTAGAATTACGCCTCCACTTACGTACCGGTTCGGCAGCGACTGGGCCGCTGACGGGTGTGGTCAGTGGAGTGCTCCAGAATGCCACCCCTTCTAGCCAATGTGTGTGCCATCTGCTCAGGCATTCAGCCCCTGAATACGTCATGGTTATTGTCAGGGGCCTCTTCGTGGATCTTATGCGGTCGATTTCTCCTCTCATATCCTATGGCTTGTATGTCCTTCACTAAGCTTTTTACCGAGGTATACCTTTGGGTTTGGTTAGCATTTCCCCACACTATATAATTTTTGATGAGGCACGTATACACAACACTTTGCGTATACCACGGTATTGAATGTTCCATCTGTATGTGTTGAATAACTACCCTGAGATTCTGCCTTATACCAAGTAGGTGTTAAGTACTACAACTTATACAACATAATCTACTACACTTGCAGCACATTCTTATATATTTGATATTTGATGTGACCACTATGTTCTGCAACATGTACGAAGAGGAGTTACTGGCACAAAATCCAAGAAACAATGAGAAATGGGTTAGGAAAGGATTTGTGAAATGTTTTAAGAGCCGTGTAAGCATTTGAATTGCACAATAAGTTTTTATATATATTGAGTACAAGAAGGTGATCAACTTGTCTATTTTCTAACCGTAGGTTAAGAAGATGCGAGAGGAGGGGCAGGCAGTTAGTGATACCCTTTATGCACTAGCAATGGGTCCTGGTACTCTGGTAAGTCATGATGCATCTTGCATTGTTGATGATGTGTGCTCTACAAGACCCTTGCACACGACGAAGGCAAGAAGACACCAAACATTGTTGTGATGAGCACGAATACGCTTGAAAAGGTGGGAACTAAAATGTGTGCTATTATCATGATCTCAAAACCCAAATCTGGTGAATTTTATGAAGCCATCAATGTCAAGGTGTCGTACTGCACCGACGAGCCTTATATTTTGGCAAATCAAGCAACACATATTTTTTTTCTTGGAAGACACCATTGCAGGTAAGGCATACTAGAGAGTATTAAAATAGTTTGAGCAGAGTAATTCGTTTAACGAAGTTGCACAACCTGATGATTCTTACACTGCTACTAATGTAGTGTGTGCCATAGATGTTTATGATATGTTAGAGGTCAAACACACCTATGAGCTTGGAGAAAAGATTGTCTATCAGCGTGTGCAAGTATATGAGTTGATAAGAAATAAGCCAACGTTCAAGGACATTGATAGTTAAGATTCATACTGACGCATATGGTGAAGATGTTGACGCTGGTGCTGCGGATCATGATTAGATTGCTTTTGTTGTATTTTCATGTGAGCATTCCTAGTTGTACTTTAAGACTAAGTATGGAATATTTGGTATAGACTCAACTTCTGTCATTGCTCATTATTAATTCATCATACTACCCAACCTTATTATTTGTTACATCACACATCCTATGTGAATTGCAACATTTTCTTTGTTCAACACTCTTTTTCGCAAATACAAAGAATTGTAAATGGTGGGTATATGTAACATAACCCCTTGGTAAAAACCTCCTTGTGGCAGGCTTTAGCACATGGATCCACCCTGCATGCTATTGTCAGATAGGTACTGCTAGCTACCTCGTAGGTCTTGGCTTCTGAGCCTACAAAACAACCACATAATATGGTGTACAAAAGATTAAGATCTTATGAAGTTCCATCCAAAAAGAGGATAAAATTAGTTTGCATGAAGTAGGAATTCCACATATTAGTGGGAAATTCTTTTAGACACATTTAGGAAGTGCCTTGTTCTTCATGTGAAGTTTCCAGATAATACTTACAAGGAACTAAAAGAAGTGGCATGAGTAGTAGAACGCATAACAGTCTTGGTACCTTGATGTCGCCCATTTCTTCAGGAATGAAAAATCACAAAAGCAAGTACACGAGAATGGAATAGATGCACATCAGAACAGGCTACGCGATATCTTATAACATGGAAAGATGATACCTAAAAATAGTCAAATACAAGATTGTGTGATGCTATCTAGAAGATATGCATGTTGGAATTTTGATATTCTATCTGAAAGATGTGACTATATCAGCAAGAAATCTGCTCCAAAGGAGGATATAAACCAACATATTTATGGAGTATAATAATAATGAAATTTAGCATGTCCATGCACACTACAATTGTGATGTTCTATGTAGAAGATGTGGCTTTATATGCATTAAATCCATTTTAATAGAGGATATGAACCAAAAACTTTATTGAGTATAATAATGCACACATTTACATTCTACCTATTAAAGTTGTTGCATAAATGCAGATTGATTTTCTAAGATGATCGGATCGTCACCACCTAATATCGAACAAGCTATTTTGTTTTTGATCCATCACACAAGGGAGAATATTACCTATTAATAGGCCATCATGTCTTACAACTTGATAGTTAACATATAAAAATACATTTGTAAAGAACAACTTTTGTGTGATCTTCGCCTGTAGAGCTTCTGGTTGTGATGTTGCAGTGGGATCGGCGATGACATCCTTCCTGCCGTCCTGGCGGTCTTGGTCTTGTTGCATGGGAATGGAAACCTTTGCTATATTCCTCGGGAACCCATGCATGTGCTTGCCTCCTGAGCACCAAAGAGGAAACTGCCACTTCTGTGCCCGCTGGCGTCCGACTGGCCATGGTTATCATGGCTTGTGTCTTGGTAGCCTCATGAGGTCGGGAACCTGCATAGGAATCTCCGCTCCTCGAGAGGTCGCCTAAGGAGGCCGCTCCCTCTGGAGGTCTTGGTGTCGCCCGCCTCGTGAAGCTTGGCCCCTAGCAAGGGTCTTGTCTTGGTGGTCTTATAGATGGGCCGTACCAGGCCGTAGATGGGTCGTAGGAAGGCAAGTCCGGGTACCTTGGTTCCTAGAATGGCGACAGTAGCCCCCGGGCCCAAGGCGCACTCAGACTTGGCTTCGAGACGAAGCCAAAGGCCAAGGGCGAAGCGCCACGGGCCCCAGTCACCTGTGGGCTAGGCTGATGCGTTGCACTTGACGGGACGTGGGCGTCTTCACTTCCCCACGCGCCTCGGCAACTGCTTGACTTGACAACTGCCCGGTGCCTGCACCTTAGCACTAGGAAAAGGCCTACTAATGGTGCACCATTTTTGCCTACTAATGGCGCACTACTGGTGCGCCATTAGTATCACGCCACTAGTATTTTTACTAATGGCGCACCACTGGTGCGCCATTAGTATCTGGTATACTAATTGCGCACCACGCAGTGCGCCATTAGTATAGAACACCATGCGCCATTAGTATGCCTCCCAGGGGGCCATATTCAACCATGTGCTTTGGCATACTAATGGCGCACTATGGGGTGATGCGCCATTAGTATCCTTTGGCATACTAATGGCGCACTCTGTAGTGATGCGCCATTAGTATCCTTTGGCATACTAATGGCGCACCTTGAGGTGATGCGCCATTAGTATGAATATTAGGTTTTTTTTACTTTCCTGATTTTTGCACAGGTTACAAAATATATTATTGGACAGTATATAGACAGCAGCACACAGCAACAACAGATTCATCGAATACAATAGAAGATTAGTCTCCAAATACAATTCATCATATTAGTCTCCGAATTCAAAAGACCGAACAAAGATAAAACATTACAAGTCTCGAGACCGCGAGTATCGAGTTTGTCTTAACATTACAAGTCGATATCGATCATCTAAACTACCATCACGTAGAAGAGAGCTGCGGTCATCATGATGAGCATCATCGCGATGAAACTGGTCTTCATCCGGTTCCTCCAACGCTCCCTCCTCTCTCCCGCTAGATAGCAGGCGTATCTAGATTCCGCCTCCGCCCTAGTGGTGTACCCTTTGTAGCTGTTACCGCTGAAACGGTGAACCTGTCTCCGACACTCCTCCCAGTCGTCGTAGACTCCGGGAACCTTACCCTTGTACACGACATACGACAGCATCTCTATGCACAAGCCAAACAACAGACAATACATAAGCAATATATAAGTATGCAACAAAAGGATCGGAAGAGAAAAGTAAGACATAAATAGCATGATTCATGGTCCTACTAATAAATAGCATCGATTACATCTAAGTTGAATGACTGTCCAAACCAAAGAGACATACAATTCATTAAAGTTTAATTACAACATGAGCCAATGAATGTTTCAGAACTACACATAGCATCACTACATTCGACTCAACTCATATGACAGGAGCGTGGATGAAGCCGTCGTTTGTCGTGATGGTCATGAAATCGCGGGCGTTGTCAGCCTGCATTTGTAGCGTTGTGTCTATCTCACTGTTGGACAGTTGATATCTGAGGTAGAACTGCCCCGAGGTATGAAGGACATCTTGATGGATGATGTCGGCAAACTCCGATTGAATGCAATAGAATTCTTGTCTGATGTCCGCGTCCTGGATTGCCGACAAGCTCGCGGCACAATCTTTGAGATTATCTGGTAGCAAAAGGTGGTGATGGTCCCTTACGATCACCCGCATGTGATGGAGGGTGTAGTAGGCATCCTTCTGACCGCCAGGCGGCTGCTGGATGCAGCAGAACGTCGTATTGTGGGCGAACATGTGCTTGCCGTACTTACGAACTGCCCTGGTGAAGGTGCCTCCAGATTTGGCGTAGCCGAGGAGAACATCATCAAGAACTTTCTTGATATTTGTGTAGTCTATCTTGGAGTCATGGTTCGGGTCGAAATACGTGGCCGTGGAATATTTCGGGCTTAAGAGGATGAGTGTGCAATGTGTGTCACTGCACAGAACATGGAACGTTAGAAAAAAAAACGATCGAAATCTAAGAAATCATATGTTACGGGGCGGTTAAGGGATGACTTACTCGGGAAAGTAAGCCACAAGTAAGTTATCCTTAACTGGGTTTGCCAGAATGACGCCTTCGAGGTGTGAACTCGCGACTTGGCGGTCCCCAGCGCTGCTCAAGAGCTTGGCACGCATGTAGAAGGGGTCGACTATCACGATGTCTGGGGTCTTGTCTCTAATGATCCACATCTCCATACTCAGCGAAAACAGCCGAACGAAGGTGTAGTGCAGCAGATGAAGGTTAAACATAGCAAAGATGTCATCAAACCGCAGGATGATCGTACCCCCGATGTCGCCATCCACAAAGCCCTTGCCCTCTAGCACCTTGGCCACGAAAACCGGGTATGCCACATCATTCTCTCTGAGACGCCGCTTCTCCAAAGAAAGAACACTGTTGTGCAGACTCCGCATAGCACCGGTTGCAGCATTGAGCATATTTGTCGGTAGCATCGCCCTACCCACCACATGCACCCTCCTCGAGATATCCTTAGGTGAAGGTGGCCCGTCTTGAGCACGGATCGTACTCGGTGCCGGCTGGCTCGCACCGGAGCCCTTTTTAGTCTTCCGTTTCCGGCTCTTCTTCTTGATCTGCTGTAATGGGACCAAGTTCTGCTCACAGACCGCCTTCTTGAGCATGTTGGGGCTGATAATATTTCGCACCTCAGCTATTTGAGGCTCAGTGAAGGCGGCAGCTGGAGGCATCTCCTAAGAACTGAACGCCAGACGACGCCTGTTGCAACTGGGTTTCTCCGCCGTACCAGCTAGATCGCGGTCGTCTTGTTTGGGTTCTTGAGAAGGAGGCCCGCAGAACTCGTCACCGTACCCATGTTCGGCAAAGTACTTATCGACGTTGGTAAATGAACCGTCGTCGTTGACGTCGTCCGGATCCTGTGCCATATGCATGTCTGGATCCTGTGCCATAGGGATGTCCGACATGTCCGGTAGCGTTGCGGCGTTCTTCCCATGGCTTGGCGCCGGCACGACTGGCGGTCTTGTCTGTGGGGTGGTGTCCCCCACCCCCAAACGAATCTGGCTCTTCGGCCAAAGCAGGCGCCAGCTTATGCAGGCGCTGAGGGTCATCTCATCTTCTTCGTCGGCCCCAGCAGGTCGAATCGGAGGTAACAGCTCGTCGCAGCCTGGCAGCACCCAAACCACTTCAACCCTATACACTATGGGTGGCATCGGATTACCGTGGAACAGGGGGTTCCCCGGTTAAACGATTCTGCCCTTGGCGACATCGACCAACTCGCCGCCCACGAAGTGCAGGAGAGTGCAAGGAACGTCGGCGGCGCCCTGCGAAAACAAGTAATGCGTCAGGGATGCCCAGTCAAAGGCAGGGAGATGAAGTCATTGACCGAGAGGCTTAGTTACTGTGATGCCGTCGAGCTCGTCTAATGTCGAGGCACCGCCAACGGCGGGCATGCAACCGATGGAGGGGCCGCTTGCTGGCAAGGTGTCGGCTGGCGTACACCCGGGTGCATTAAGCTCCAATGCCCGTGCCGGCGCCGGAGACACGAATACCGCCTCCGCCAGAGATACCAATGGTGCCACCGGAGACACCAATGGCGCCGCCTGCGCTATGCGAGTTGCTGGCCGTGAAGTTGGGAACCGGGGAAGGCCCCTGTTGGCCACCCGCAAACCACGTCGTCAGCCCATGAATCAACGTAGGCACCATGGCGTTGAGCTTCGTTACCAGTTGTTGTTCCACTTGCTCTTGGACAAGCTCCGGAATCCGCGCCACTTGTGCCTTGAGTCCTTCAACCTCGCACGACTGGCTTCCCGAGCTGGTCTTTTTCTCCTTTCTCCCACCAGCGGTATAGTATGACGACCATTTTGTGGACAAGCCTTTGCCGGCCACACGACCAGCTGACGTTGGCTTACTGAGCTTATCCTTGTTTTTCATTACGTTTAACGCCCTATTTAAAGGGGTCTCGAAAGGGGAGCCCTGAGACGACCCTGCGCTATTGCTTTGTTTGTCCTGCGGAAGGAACGTGAACCATTTAGAAATATTGGGGATTAATTAGAATGCAACCATATGGAGCTAATTACGCGGGGGTGTATTCCTTACTAGAACAAGCTCAAGCTCCTTGGTCTTCGGATCCGTGGTAAGCTCCTTTGTTACCGGGTCCTCCTTGTACCGGGCCCTGAGAAAGTTCCTGGTCTGCTTGTCACTGTATTTCTCGAAGCGGGGCGGTAGGCCTTGCTCGGCACGCTCCGCGTCCTCCTTGTCCCATATAGGCTCCGCCACTCTGTAACCGCCGGGACCGAGTTGGTGGACCCCTAAGTTCAACTGCCGCACTTCTTTCCCCCACTGACTTGATTCGGAGGTTGCGGAGCTCTCGCACTTGATCTTGAACTCCTTGTAGTCATCTTCGCTCATCAAAGGATATTTTGCCTTGATCTTGTCATAACTAGCACCTTTATCAATCATTGCCTTCACCATGCTTCTCCAAGTAGACAGGGCCGTGCTCATCTTCGTGAGGGTGGCACTGTTCACTTTATTCCCTAAGAGGCGTGTGTTTGCATACTCAGCGGGGAACATGTATCGTTCGTGCAGGTTCGTGAAGAGGAGGCTGCGCAAATTCCCTCGGTCCTTATGCCTTAGGTTCTCGGTGTTGATCGAGACGGTGCTCCGGAGAATGCACCCGAGCTGAACCGAGTACCCCTTGACTACTTGTTTGGGCGCCGTCGGATGCCCGTCGGAGTTCACTTCAATAAATTCCTCCCTGACGGTGCCAAGCACGCTCGGGCGCTGGTCCTTCCGTTGCCTCTTCGGTTGGCTGCCATCTATGCGTGCGCCGCCATCATCAGTGGTGGTATCCTCGGCGGCGCCATCAGTGGTGTCATCCCCGACGCCACTAGTGGTCGTGTAGTCAGGATCGGTGTCTTCCGCGGCGTCCTCATAGCGGTGAGGTTGTTCCTCTATCTCCTGGGACAGCTCCCAGAATTGCTTGCCGCCCGAACCGCCGGCCTCATCGTTGTGTGCCATGTTTCGCTCTAAATAGGAAAAAATTTTTGTCAAAAAGTTGGTTATTGTAAAGGAACAAGATCATGGTCTCATCATTTAGGGTTTGTCGACACCGAGGCATCCTAAAACCTAAGCTTTTATCATTTAGGGTTTGTCGACGCTGAGGCACCCTAAAAGCCTAAGCGTACATCATTTAGGTTCTCATCGACACCGAGGCACCCTATAGAAGCCAAGGTTTCATCATTTAGGGTTTTTCGACGCCGAGACACCCTAAATGCTAAGTTAAGTTTTCATCATTTAGGGTTTGTCAATGCCGAGGCACCCTAGGTTGGGCCTAATCACTTGGCTCTATTGCCACCTATGCAGCAAGAATGGCGGGGCAGTTGATCCTACTTAACTAAGTACTAAGATCCCGGGCCCATGCATTAGTCGCAAGTACCCCATATGTCCTATTTTTAGCGAACTCATGCTAAAATTCACGGAAAATTTCAGCATGACTGTCGGTGTCAAAACTGGCGGATCTCGGGTAGGGGGTCCCGAACTGTGCGTCAAGGTCGGATGGTAACAGGAGACAAGGGACACTTTGTTTACCCAGGTTTGGGCCCTCTCGATGGAGGTAAAACCCTACTCCTGCTTGATTAATATTGATGATATGGGTAGTACAAGAGTAGATCTACCACGAGATCAAGGCGGCTAAACCCTAGAAGCTAGCCTATGGTATGATTGTGTATGATGAAGATTCTGTCCTACGGACTACAACCCTCCGGTTTATATAGACACCAGATAGGGTTAGGGTTACACAGAGTCGGTTAGAATGGTAGGAGATCTTGAGTATCCGCATCGCCTAGCTTGCCTTCCACGCCAAGGAAAGTTCCTTCCGGACACGGGACGAAGTCTTCAATCTTGTATCTTCATAGTCCTGGAGTCCGGCTGAAGGTATAGTCCGGCTATCCGTACACCCCCTAATCTAGGACTCCCTCAGTAGCCCCCGAACCAGGCTTCAATGACGACAAGTCCGGCGCGCAGATTGTCTTCGGCATTGCAAGGCGGGTTCCTCTCCAAATTCTGTGTACCTGTAGGAATAATGTCCGATATTCTGATGTAGCGCTCCTCGGCTTCCACGCCCAATAACGGCCGTCTTCCACATGTCAAACGAATGCGAAAAGCCGGGGCGTTTTTACATCCACACCCCTAGCCGCATAAACGAGCCGCCTATTTAACGGGATGGGGATTCAGATCCGAATCACACCTCCTCCTTTCCACGAGTAATCATCAGAGCGCCTCCAGCAAAGGTCCATTCCAACATGGCCAGCCATCGCAGCTCCTCCGCTCGCCCTTCCAGCCCTAAACCTGGAGACTTGGAGAGTTGCACCATCCCGCGCAGCGAGTTAGTGTCGCTTTAGGCCAAGGGATTTCTCCCTCAGGCCTATATGGTCCCGGTCCGAGCCGGACTCGCCACCTACCAGGGCGGAAAACAAGCGGAGAGCTCACCTAGTCCCTCTAAAGGAGAGCGGGTGTGCCTAGTCCCTTATCTAATAAGGGGACTGGGATTTCCAATTCATCCATTTCTCCGTGGTCTCCTGAAGTTCTACGGCCTCTAGCTGCACAATCTTACGCCCGCCTCAATATTGCTTATTGCGGGTTTCGTCGCTCTTTGCGAGCTATTTTTGGGTGTTGAGGCTCATTTCGCACTATGGAAGAGGATATTCTGCCTGGTGCCCCGCTCTCAAGAGGGGTCCTTATATCAAGTGGGCGGAGCCGAAGTATGGCGCATCGCCGGGACCGGATATCTATCCGGTACCCCAAAGAAGGCGTCCGAGGACTGGCCCTTGGAATGGTTTTATATAGATGACGTCCCGCTACCGGATCCTATCCGGGTCGGTCTCCTTGAGTTCAACACTGCTCCATTAAAGAAACGCTTGAGCTGGCGTCCGCGGAGCTCTCAGAGAGAAAGCGACAGAGACGTCCTTTACTTGATGGGCCGGATAAGACTGTTGGCTCATTCTGGACAAACCATGATTAGAGTCATGGCCATATGCATTATGCGGGGGGTGCAGCCGCTTCAATATAGAGGCCACCCCATGTGGGATTTCAACGAGGAGGATGACGCCACCCGCTACGGCCGTAAGGGGCCGGCCTCAGCCGCCGCTCTAGTAAAGATCTTATCCTCTTTGTACAAGGGAGAAGAGGAGGAATTCCTCCGCGTCGACCTGCAGGGTGGATTTTGCATGTACAGTCCTCCGAATTGGGTAAGCGGATAATTGTGCTTTCCTGTTTATTTTATATTCCCGTGATTAAATATGTAGTCTAATGACTTCAACGCAGGAATTGCGTCAGGAGGTAAAAGATATAAACAGCCGTCCTCCATAGCCCGAGGACCCAGAACGGTCCCTCGATCAGGACTCCGAAGAGGATCCGGACATATCGGTGGAGCTTATCGACGGGGTGTTTCATCAGCTAAGCAAGGACAATACCTTGGTGGCCATTACGGCTGATAATCCAGGGTTAATCCCAGCCTCCCAGGTGACAAATATCGGAGTTTTATTCCCTTGAGAGGGGTTCCATTCTCACGGATTTCGGTTGTTCTGACAGCAACCGTGTTTTGTAGGGGAGATTCCCGAGGCGGGAGGCCGATCCTGCGGCAGCTAGCCAATGAGGGGCCACAGGGCCCCGTGGGGCAAAAAGGAATGTGGTCCAGACTGAGATGCCTGCGCAAAGGTACAGCGCACCCTCTTTTCCCCTGGTGTTTTACTCCTCCAGGGTATATTAATGTTCGTGCTATCTTCAGGACGAAGAGACCTCGCCGGACTACATCCGGAGAGATTGCCAATCGCGCCTCCACCAGCCAGGCTCCCACGCCCGGCCCGGAAGCGGAGGCAAGCACAAGGCGTGCACCAGACGTTCCTCCGACAGAGGATGCGGACAGGCTGTCTGCCACCCATTCCGAGGTGGAGAGTGCCATGAACCACAGGCGTCGCCGGACAGTCCTTTGCGATGCTTGTTTCTCCCAGGAGGCTTTAGATGCCTTCAATTCGGGAGATGCGTACCTCCGTGCTGCTCAAAATGGTTTAGCCAGAGCCACGGAGCAGTATGTGAAAGACATACGGGTAAGAAAATTTTGGTAAATATAGATATACCAGTAGCCCCCGAGACTTGAAGCAGTTAGAGTAACTGATTTAAGGATCATTCGTTATGCAGGTTCTTACAGAGAAGAATACCATACTGTTCCAGGAGCTAAAAGAGTGCAAAGCCCAACTGGAGGCCGCACTAGCCGCGACAGGGGAGCCCAAGGAGACCCCATCTGGTAATACATGCTTCAAGAAGATAAGTATTATGTGAAATGCGGCGAACGTGCTAATCTGACAAATGGTATTGTAGATGGCACCGGACTGGATCCGGAAAAGCAACAACTTCTACGCCAGTTAAAGGCTGGTGAAAGCGTGCTAACAAAGGTGAGGCGGGAGAAGAATGACCTTCAGGATGCCAACACCAAGCTGGACGTTGAACTGAAAGATGTTCGTGCCCAGCTGTCGGACTCCACTAAGGAGAATCAGCGGCTTCAACGCGCCATATTTAGTAAGTGCTTAAACGAGCTCTTGAAAAAGGAGTTCGGCGAGGAAGGCGACTAACAGAGTTATGTCTGCAGGTATGCTAACAGGTCGTCCTACAGAGGAGATGCCCGGTTCAACGGGTGACCTCTTCCCGAACTCTCGCAACTGCACGAGCGAGTTCGGCAGGCGATGCAGGGTGTTACCCAAGCCTTATGGCCATCCCTTCCCAGGCTCGAAGGCCTTGGTGAGCTTGCGGAGAAGCTGAAGGGAGCGCGGCGGCGCTTCCGATTGTGGAAGATTTCGGCCTGCCGCCAAGGCGCAAGGGAGGCCTGGGCCATGGTGAAGACGCGGTACACCAAGGCTGACCCAAATCACATGGCCGAGGTCGGACCTGTGGGGCCTGACGGGAAGGAGATCCCTGTAAGCTTAGTATACGGCCAAGTAGAATTGGCCGCAAAGTATTCCCAGCAGGACAGTAAATTAGACAGCCTGTTAGATGGTATAGAAGAGGAATACGAACAGTCGAAGTGACTATGTAATTTTTAATTGACATGTAGAATGCCTTCTAGCCGGATTGTAGATCTTTTGTCGTTGCCGACCTTTTCACTCCGACCTCGGGACCTGACGGTCCAGAGTGTGTCCGAATACCCTATCGGTTAAGTATAAACTGGGGTATGCATGGAGACCAGGCGTAGGGGTCATTAGTGCTTTATCAGACAAGTGCCCAACTAGTTATGTTATATTACATGGTTAGTAAGAAACATCTTCCAGAGAGAATAGTTCCGTTAAGGGTTCCTTTCTCTGGGAGGCATGCCCTAAAGTGCATGTCCGGACTGCAAATGCAGGAAAATCATCTAGGGGCATGTGTATAAATAAGTAAAAAAGTTCATCTTTAGTTCACCGACCGAATATTCCCTTAAGAACGCTAGCTTTCGGCTTCACCCAGTCTGAGGTACACATCCGGCTGATCCGGCAGTAACAATCGGAGAGGTGCTCCCTTTACCGCCTAGCCGAACAATCGGGAACGTAGGGGTAAGCACAGGAGCCAGGCAACCCAGCTTGGCCAAAATTTAAGTCATATCAATGGTGAAGAAAAGGTACATGCGGAAGTTTGACGCATGTGTTGGGCATGAAACCCATATAAATAAGCTTCTGTTAAAGAAGCCCCCAGGTTTAATGAGCGCAAGTAGCGCGTCACTTGATGAGACTTTAAGGGCTATAAGAGAAAAGAGTGGAAGGAGAGAAATAAAGACAGAAAAATATATAAAAAATGGACAGAGGAAGGAGACAAACACAGAGTCTGGCGCTAGGCATAGAATCTTCAGAGACGTGCGGCGTTCCATGGGTTCGGCTCGAGTCGGTTATCCGACGCATCTCGCAGGCGGTACGCTCCACCAGTTAGGACTTGGTCGATTAAGGGACCTTCCCACTTGGGCCTGAGTTTGTCCTTTTTCTTCTCCGGCAGGCATAGAACTAGTTTGCCAACATTGTAATTTTTGGCCCGTACTTCTCTGCTTTGATATCTTCGAGCCTGCTGTTGATAAAATGTGGAACGGGCCTTTGCCACATCACGCTCCTCCTCTAAGGCGTCCAAGTTGTCCTGCCGATCAAGCTCGGCTTCTCTTTCTTCGTACATGTGCACTCGAGGTGAGTCATGAATTATGTCGCAGGGCAGAACTGCCTCTGCGCCGTACACCATAAAGAATGGTGTGTACCCGGTGGTGCGATTCGGCGTGGTCCGCAGCCCCCAGAGTACAGAGTCGAGCTCCTCCACCCAGTGCGTATTGGATTCCTTGAGGGACCGCACTAGTCTTGGTTTAATGCCGCTCATGATGAGACCATTTGCATGTTCGACCTGGCCGTTGGTTTGCGGGTGATAGACAGAAGCATAGTCGAGCTTAATGCCCATGTTTTTGCACCATAGCTTTACCTCGTCGGAGGTGAAGTTTGTGCCATTATCAGTGATGATGCTGTGGGGGACGCCGTAACGGTGTACAACCCCAGATATGAAGTCTATCACAGGTCCGGATTCGGTCGTCTTAACAGGCTTGGCTTCTATCCATTTGGTGAATTTATCCACCATGACCAGTAAGCATTATTTCTTGTGGGTTCCGGCTTTAAGGGGTCCCACCATGTCAAGCCCCCAGACAGTGAAAGGCCAAGTGATGGGGATAGTTCGGAGGGCGGTGGGTGGCATATGGCTTTGGTTTGCAAAGAGCTGGCAACCGACGCATCGTTGGACCAAGTCCTGAGCGTCTGCTCGGGCCGTCGGCCAATAAAAGCCCGTACGGAAAGCCTTGCTTACATGGGACCGAGCTGTCGCGTGATGGCCACCGAGTCCGGCATGAATTTCAGCCAGCAGATTCCGCCCTTCCTCTTCGGAGATACATCTTTGAAGGACTTCGGTAGTGCTTTTCTTATAAAGCTCTCCCTCGTGGACTTTATAGGCTTTAAATCGCCGCACTATGCAGCGTGCCTCGTTTTGGTCCTCTGGGAGTTCCTGCCTAGTAAGGTAGGCTAGGAATGCTTCTGTCCACGGGGTGATGACCGCCATTATGACGTGGGCTGAAGGTGTAATTTCGGTGGCAGAGCCACCAATTATGTCAGATTGTTCGGCGTCGGGTGGTGCGGTTGTGTCCGGGCTGTGACTTGTGGGTTCCCCCTCCCATGCTACGGATGGTTTAAACAATCTTTGTAAGAAGATGTTAGGGGGGACCGCATCGTGTTTTGCTCCGATGCGTGCCAGGACATCCGCTGCCTGACTGTTTTCTCGGGCTATATGATGAAACTCCAACCCTTCAAACCGAGCTGACATTTTTAGGACGGCATTGCGGTAAGCTGCCATTTTTGGATCCTTGGCGTCGAAGTCTCCGTTTATTTGGGATATCGCGAGGTTCGAGTCCCCGCGCACCTCTAGGCGTTGAATGCCCATGGATACTGCCATCCAGAGACCATGTAGGAGGGCCTCGTATTCGGCTGCATTGTTGGAATCCGTGTACATGATTTGGAGCACATATTGAACTGTGTCTCCTGTGGGGGACGTCAGGACGACGCCAGCCCCTAGTCCGGCCAGCATTTTGGAGCCGTCGAAATGCATGATCCAGTTTGAATATGTGGCGTACTCTTTAGGGAGCTCAGCCTCCGTTCATTCTGCGACAAAGTCGGCCAGGACTTGCGATTTAATAGCTCGTCGTGGCTTATAGGTTATATCGAACGGGAGGAGCTCGATGGCCCATTTTGCTATCCGGCCCGTTGCATCTCGTTTTTTAATAATATTGTTGAGTGGTACTTCCGAGGCTACTGTTATGGAACACTCTTGAAAGTAGTGTCGTAGCTTCCGGGATGCCATAAATACCGCGTATGCAATCTTTTGATAGTGCGGGTACCGTGATTTGCATGGAGTGAGGACAGTGGACACGTAGTAGACCGGCCTTTGAAGGGGGAGTTTGTGTCCGTCCGTCTCCCGCTCGACGACGAGTACTGCGCTGACAACTTGATGAGTTGCTGCAATGTACAATAGCATTGGTTCGCCAATGTTTGGCGTGGCCAGGACTGGGTTTGTTGCTAATATGGCCTTTATTTCCTCGAGTCCGGCTGTGGCAGCGTCCGTCGACTCGAAGTGTTCGGTGCGCCTAAGGAGGCGGTAAAGGGGCAGCGCCTTTTCTCCCAGGCGGGAGATGAAGCGGCTTAGAGCCGCCACA
This sequence comes from Aegilops umbellulata, assembly GCA_032464435.1. Taxonomy (NCBI): domain Eukaryota; kingdom Viridiplantae; phylum Streptophyta; class Magnoliopsida; order Poales; family Poaceae; genus Aegilops; species Aegilops umbellulata. Next base: position 161,316,452 of record CP136057.1, on the reverse strand, counting down.
CATCCGGTTAGTTTCTGTATTTGTTTGAGGTCTTTGGGGACATCCAATTGTGACAAAGCTCAGATCTTGGCTGGATTTGCTTCGATTCCTCTACCGGATACAATGAAGCCCAAGAGCTTTCCGGCTGGAACGCCGAAAACGCATTTTTCTGGATTGAGCTTGATGTCGTATTTTCGAAGGTTATCGAATGTAAGCCTCAAGTCGTCTACTAGAGATTCGACATGTCTTGATTTGACGACCACATCATCCACGTACGCCTCCACTGTTTTACCGATCTGGTTTGCCAGACATGTTTGAATCATGCGCTGATATGTTGCGCCGGCGTTTTTTAGCCCGAAGGGCATTGTGTTGAAGCAGAATGGGCTGTATGGTGTGATGAATGCCGTTGCGGCTTGGTCTGATTCTGCCATCTTGATTTGATGGTAACCGGAGTATGCGTCGAGGAAACACAACGAATCGTGTCCTGCAGTGGCGTCAATAATTTGATCTATGCGAGGGAGGGGGAAAGGATCCTTTGGGCAGGCCTTATTAAGGTCTTTAAAATCGACGCACAGGCGCCAGGATTTGTCCTTCTTTGGTACCATCACCAGGTTTGCTAGCCAGTCCGGATGTTTTATATCTCTAATGAATCCGGCCTCCAATAACTTGGCTAGCTCTTCTCCCATAGCCTGTCTCTTCGGTTCGGAAAAGCGCTGAAGGGCTTGTTTTACAGGTTTGAATCCTTTCTGGATATTTAAGCTATGTTCGGCCAGCCTGCGTGGGATTCCTGGCATGTCTGAAGGATGCCAAGCAAAAATGTCCCAGTTCTCTCATAGGAACTCTCGCAGTGCGGTGTCTACATCAGGGTTCAGTCGTGCCCCGATGGAGGCCGTTTTATTGGGGTCCGTTGGATGGACCTGGAATTTGACTATTTCGTCCGCTGGTTTGAAGGATGTGGATTTGGACTCTTATCGAGTATCACATCATCCCTATTAACCGTGGAGCGCAGCGCGGTCAGTTCTTCGGTCGCTAAGGTTTCGGATAGTGCCTCAAGGGCCAATGTGGCTGTCTTGTTTTTGGCGCAGAGTGCTATGTCCGGATCACTAGCGAGAGTGATAATTCCGTTTGGCCCAGGCATCTTGAGCTTCATGTACCCGTAATGGGGTATAGCTTGGAAAACTATGAATGCCTCCCGTCCTAATAGAGCGTGGTATCCGCTTTTGAACGGGGCCACCTGGAACGTGACTTTTTCCGGACCTGTAATTATCCGGCGTGCCGAACACCACATCTAGTGTGATCTTTCCAGTGCAGCGCGCTTCCTGACTGGGGATTATTCCTCTAAAGGTTGTGCTGCTTTGCTCAATGCGGTTCCAGTCTATTTCCATCTTTTGGAGGGTTTCCTCATAAATGAGGTTCAATCCGCTGCCTCCATCCATGAGTACCTTTGTGAGGCGACAGCCGTCCACTATGGGACTGAGGACCAATGCGGCTGGTGCTCGGGCTGTTCGGATTTTAGGTTCATCACTCGCGTTGAAGGTGATAGCAGTGTTACTCCATGGGTTTATTGTTGCTACTTGATAGACTTCGATGAGGCTGCGGAGTGTTCTTTTCCGCATATTATTTAATGCGAAAGTCTCGAAGACTGTGAGAACGGTACTGGTGTCCTCGGGCGGGCTTTCTTAGGCCTCTGAAATTAGGAGGTCCTCGCCAATTTTGTCCACCTGCCGGAGTATCCAACATGCTCTAAGTCTGTGAGTTGGAGTGGCGTCCTCTGTACTGTGAATCCTACAGGGTCCATCAAGCCACCTTTCCAGTATGGTTCCATGCCCTCTAGAGGGTTTTGGCTTTTTGGTATTTAATCCGGGTGCCTTACTGTGGTGCATCCTCTTAGTTCGGACGGGATTGCTACTCAAGGCCGGATTATCCCAAAATTTTATTTCGGTTTTCCAAGCACTTTCCATCGCACAGTACTTTTGTACTATGGACGCCAAGTCAGCGAAGCTTGTAATATCACGATGACTTATGGCGTTAAGTATTCCCTCGTCCATGCAATTACTTCAAAAGATTGAAATTGCGTCTCCCTCGCGGCAGTCCTTTGTCCTCTTCATAACCAGGAGGAATCTGGCCCAGTAGTGATGTATTGTTTCTTCGGGATTTTGCCTGATTTGGGAAAGATCGCTTATGATCGGGCGGGCGGGTGTCGTTGAATCTGAGACCCCACCCAATTTACGATTCGGAGGCCGAAGAACTTCCGAACTCTGAATCCGGAGTCTTGGATGTTGTCCGACGAGTCTAGCCCGTTGCTTGATTCTAAGCTCAGGTCTTGGATTGTATCCTCCCCTCCGCGGGTATCCGGCCTGGAGGGTTCGGGAATTCGAACGTAGCTAGTCCTTAGGATAGATGAAGGGTCGCCGCACTGCGCCTCTACCACGGCAACATGGTGGGTGACTTGGGAAGAGTTAATTTCTCTTAGATCGGGTTTAAGCCCAACCTGGTCGTAATTTGTAGCGACCCCCAGTGCGGCGATGCGATCCAAGAGCTTGTTTATGGAAGAGAGCTCCATCAGATCCAATTGCTCGGCGAGTTCTGAGCTAACGTGAAGGTTGCTTTCGACGGTCGTGAGGTCACCGTGAGAAAACCACCTAGCCGGAGGGTTTGGCCGACAGCCAAGGCTCCTTTAGTAATGGCGCCGTCTTTAAAGACGGGAAGAGGCATCCTTCCTGATCGCGACGGCACAGAGGAACTCTCATTGAAAGCACCAATGTCGGTGTTAAAATCGGCGGATCTCGAGTAGGGGGTCCCGAACTATGCGTCAAGGTCAGATGTTAACAGGAGACAAGGGACACTTTGTTTACCCAGGTTCGGGCCCTCTTGATGGAGGTAAAACCCTACTCCTGCTTGATTAATATTGATGATATGGGTAGTACATGAGTAGATCTACCACGAGATCAAGGAGGCTAAACCCGAGAAGCTAGCCTATGGTATGATTGTGTATGATGAAGATTCTGTCCTACGGACTACAACCCTCCGGTTTATATAGACACCGGATAGGGTTAGGGTTACACAGAGTCGGTTACAATGGTAGGAGATCTTGAGTATCCGCATCGCCTAGCTTGCCTTCCACGCCAAGGAAAGTTCCTTCCGGACACGGGACGAAGTCTTCAATCTTGTATCTTCATAGTCCTGGAGTCCGGCTGAAGGTATAGTCCGGCTATCCGAACACCCCCTAATCCAGGACTCCCTCAATGACCTTTGCTGAAAATAGGACATATGGAGTACCCGAATTTGCCGGAACGGAAGTTAATCAACATTCTGGCAAACTCAAGGGCCTCTTAGGGTACCTGCAATATCATTATCCCCGTGTAATGAAGTCGCCAATGGGTCATTTCAGAAGATCACAAGTAGCATCATCACAAGTACAACATCATCTATAGCTTTATATTAACAAAGCATCAACACATATACAAAAGACCACTTATGCCAACAGTATGGTTTATATCGGATTCAGAGTTAGAAACAGGAAAAACCGGTGCTTCAAAGCCTACTGGACACAATTTACATCTATCAGTACGGGATGTCCTGACTAATTTCAAGTGTTCACAGGTGAACTTGTACCATGGATGAACCTAGTGCTTCATTAGTCAACTGAACAGAGATAACAGGGCATAACACCATACATAAAGTGATGAGCATACATACTACTGTCCAAGCAAATTAACTGAATAGTATTGTGTCAAGTTCAGTTTGAAAATTCAGTTACTGCTTGAGTGATTTGACACCAAAAATTACTCCCAAAAATTACAATGACTGTATATTGACTGCATATATTCACTGTACAGGACTGAATTCAGTCAAGAAAACCTGTCAATTTCTGTTTACTGCATATATTCACTGTACAGGCTGTCAAGTTCTATTTTAGCTCAAGTTTGATTACAACACAAACACTGTAATTCATCTGCTCACAGAAAAATTAATAATCAAAATCAAATTACAATAGGGGTCCCAGGTTTGACCCCATGATACGTGCTATCGTGGGATTATTCCTCTTCTGAACAAACCATCATGCATCATTTTCTAACCAAGGCATAGCTCAGGAAAACCACTTGCTTTGACCAGAACTAGCTAATTACCCCAAATATCATGGTAAAATTAGCAAGGAAGAGCATTTCTCTTACATCACCATAGCAAGAATGACACACTCAACTTCATTGCTTCAACCACATGGACAACAGAGCAAATGTTGGAAGTTGACAATATACTTTAGATTCACACATGCTCCCCTAATTATTTTGTCTGTATCTTTAGATTATCTACTTTAGGCACAATCATACACAATTCTGACTAATTCATCACTGTAGGCCAGCATGAAACACACTCCTCCAAAAAAGCCTAAAATTCCACTATTATTGCCTGTAAAAAGGCCTAATATCCACTAGTATTGCCTCTAAAAAAGCCTTAAAAGTCCACTATTGTTGATAACCAAAATATGATTTGAACTGTAAGGATTTAATTGAAAAATGAGTGTTTGTTGGCATGAGGGAGTAAACTGATTGTTGGCACAAAAATATTGGTTCTGCAAACATGAAAACAGTCACCAAAATAATGCACTTGGTTTGTGTTGAGTTTTTGCTTTCAGGGATTGGTTTGCGTTGAGTTGTTAACCTAAAGGTTTGGCAGATTGAATCTCCTTTAGCTAGTTTGAATCCATGGACTACCCTGTTAGATTGGGACTGAAGATAGGTACCTGCTTATCTTTCTATTCCGTCACCAACAGTGGCTTTTCCAAGAATAATATCCCTGCATGAACATACGTGAGAGGTTAACTAACTGCCTCAAAGGCATAATCAATGGTTATACATGGAACAAATTGCCAACGGTTAGATGACCAACTAAATTTGCCATGGTGAATTGGTAAAATTTGCCATGATCCATGAACGAAATTTTCCATGCTTCATAAAAATAAATTTTCCATGTGTGTTAAATAGTTTTCTAATGTATTTCCCATGTGACCATAACTGAATTTTCCATGCGACCATTAATGAATTTGCCAAGTTATGAACAAAAAGACTAGGAATATGAAAAATGTTAGATTATGACATGTGACAAAAATAATGGAATTGCTGTGGTAGAAATGCCATCTTACGGAAGTCACAGAATTTCATAGGCCATAACATTACTCAGCTAGCTACATAAAAATTCAGAAATAAAATGCATCAGCTCGAAGAAATAATGCGATTGACACGTCAAAACTATGACAGAAAGGTAAAACTTGATGGCAACTACAGCATGGCAAGAAAGAACTCCTATGTAGTGATGGCAGAACGTATGAATTTGCCGCGGCAAATTTTTTTTCTCCCTAAGAAAACAAAATGGAAAAATTGTGGTGGAACGAATCTAAATTTGCCATTCACTGCATATTGGAAATTGCCCTAGAATACCCCTACCAGTTCTGAACCAGATCAAAAACTACATATCACAAAAATACCATGGTACAGAATGGTGGTTAAATTTTCCATGACATGTCTACTAGTGCACTAGGTCATGGCATGTCATCTGTACTAGTCTACTGGGTCATGGGATGCAATTTGGGGTGAGAAAACTAAACACGAAATTCGGATGTGCCTCTAATGGGTCATGGCACATCAATTTACAAATAAACAAACTAACAAAAATGAAAAAAAGACGGGGGTTGAGGATATTGCCACCAACAGTGGAAAAGGATACAAATCCCTGCGGCTACGGCGTCACCTAGCGAACAACGAAGAGCATGGACTCCCTGCAGCCTTGCAGGAAAAGATGATGCGGAGGACCGCCACGCCCGTCATCGAGTAGTCGCACCTCCCCAATCTTGCAACCATAGACTGCCACGGTCGAGGGGAGGGAGGGAGAGAATGGGGAATGGTGGAGAGAGGGAGGAAGGAGGAAGGAGGAGAGGTACCTGGTCATCGGAGGGGTCGGGGTCGGCGAAGGGGTCGGGGTCGGGGTCCTCGCTCGCTGCGGTCGAAGGAGAGCAGGGGCCGGTGGCGGAGGACAGCAGGGGCAGACAGGGTGGGTGTGTCGGGGCCGCGCTCGCTGGCTGCTGCAGGTGCCGGAGGAGGCCCTCGCTCGTCGGAGGGAGGAGGAGAGGAGAGGAGCGGGCGGCGCGCGCTCGGCCGATCCCGTTCGAGGGGCGCGGGGGCGGCGGTGGTGGAGTCCCGCGGGGGTCGGGGCGGCGGTGTCGGGGCAGGGCAAGACCACAGCGGCGGTGGCGTCACCGACGGCGTGCAGGCGTGGCAGACGGAGGGGGCGGAGCAAGGGGGCAGCGACGTACGGTTGGGGTCGAGTGGGGGATCTGGCGAGGGAGGGAGGGAGGCCACAATGCGAGGGGAACAGGTGGAGTGGGAGAGGGTTAGCAATGGCGCACCTCCCCCTAGTGCGCCATAAGTACGACGATTCTAATGGCGCACCTCCCCCTGGTGCGCCATTAGAATTTTGTTTTAATTACTAGCCCGACTGGTCAGGTTATATTCCACCTAACCCTATCTCCATCAGAACACGCCCACTAGCCCGACTGGTCAGCACGCAGCACACACACTAGGAGGTCCTGGGTTCGATTCCCAGGCTCCCCAATTTTTTTATGCATTTAAAATGCTGTTTGATATTTATTTGTGTTTAAATATGTTGAAACTTGTTTAAATCATAACAATAATATTTTTTATAAAAACAGTAATAATTTTTAAAAAATATCATCAAATTTGTTATTTGAAAATATTTATGAATATGAAAAAATATCATCAAATTTATTATTTGAAAATATCATCAAATTTATTATTTGAAAATATAATCAATTTTTTTTTGCAATTTTAGTTGCATTCATTTGTGACGGTGGAGCGGGCCGGGGAGGGTGCGGGGGAGAGGGTGTGGGGGGTCGTCGGTGGCGGTGGAGTGGGGGAGGGTGCGGGCCGGGGGTCGGCGGCGGCGGCCGGTGGAGCGGGGGAGGGTGCGGTGGGTCGTCGGCGACGGTGGAATGGGGGAGGGTGCGGGCCGGGGGTCGGCGGCGGCGGCCGGTGGAGCGGGGGAGAGTGCGGTGGGTCGGCGGTGGCGGTAAAGTGGGTAGGGTGCGGGGGGTCGGCGGCGGCGGCCGGTGGAGCGGGCGAGATGGTGCGGAGGGTGCTCATCGGCGAGGGGGACCGGATCTGGCGAGGTGGGATAGCGATCGAGATGGAGGGGGATCGAGATCGAGTGTCCATGAAATTTAAAAACATTCATGAGTTCAAAACGTGCCCATGAAATACAATCGAGAAATGAAGGCTATGATTTAAATGCAATCGATCTTAGCTAGCTATCTGTTCTCAATCTTCTTGCCCTTCTTTTTCGCAAATGGAGTTCTTCTATGGAACGGACGTCCTTTAGGTAGGGTGGTCCTGCTTCTTCTTGTGGTGTATGCTGCTACTTCATCGTCGTCGTCATGTTCGATCTTCGGGTCACCGTACTTGTCGAAGTCTTGCTCATTGGCTACTCCATCCATTCCGATGATCTTCCTTTTGCCTCTCCTCACGACAACACGACTGGGCTTTGACGGGTCGGTAATGAAGAAGCATTGGTCCACTTGGGAAGCCAGTACCCATGGCTCATTTTTCGCGGTGACGTTTGCGCCCGTGGTCTTGGATTTGGCTTCGGGTATAACCATGGTGGTGAAATACCGGTCTTCTTTTAGGACGCTCTTAGCCCATCTAACATAGAACATCGGGACCTTCTCTCCAGCGTAGCGCAGCTCCCAGATCTCCTCGATCCTTTCGTAGTATCTGTCCTTGTCGTTACAGGTGTAGGATTCCATCGTTACCCCGGAGTTCTGATAACCATCGCTCTTCATGTCCTTGTCCTCGATGTAGAATGTGTAGCCATTGATATCGTACGCCTCATAGGTCATCAGGTTGTGCTCGGCGCCCTGTGACAAGGCGAATATGAGTTGTTCTTCCGCGGAAGAATCCTCATGTAAAGGGTACGACAGAAGCTTCTGCTTGAACCAATGCGTGAAACATGAGTTGTGCTCTTTGATTATATCTCCATCCGTCCTCTATTGGCCTCGGTCATTGTACGTCTTCTCAATAAAGGTTTTGTGCTCTACCACCCAAGGATCGACCACGTCTATGTGTTGTAGCGCGACTAGGTTTGCTCTTTCAAAGTCGGCGAGTCGACCCTCGAAGTCGACATGCATTTCGCGGCGACCCTCACGGTGACCCCATCCAGCGAGCCTGCCGAGGTGCTTGTTAACGGGCAGACCAACGGGGTCCTTGATGCCTAGATAATTCATGCAGTAGGAGATGCACTCTTCGGTTAGAAAGCCCCTGGCTATGCTTTCCTCTGGACATGACATGTTGCGAACGTATCCTTTGATGACACCATTCATCCTTTCGAACGGCATCATGCTATGCAGGAACGTCGGCCCGAGTTGGATGATATCCTCAACGATATGGACCAGCAGATGCACCATAACATCGAAGAATGCAGGCAGGAAGTACATCTCAAGCTCACATAGTATCACCACGATCTCTTCCTGTAGACTTCTGAGTTGCCTCACACCAACCGACTTCCAAGAGATGACGTCGAAAAAGTTGCATAGGAAAAATAGCGTTTCACGGACGTGCGCGTCCATGTTCCCACAGATTGCAACTGGAAGTATCTACGTCATCAGCACGTGACAGTCATGAGACTTCATCCCGCTGAACTTCTGCTTCGCTGGGTCTAGTTATCTGCTTATCTTCCCCGTGTAACTGTTAGGAAGTTTTACTCCTACGAGGCAGGTGAAAAACTGCTCGATCTCCTCCTGACTTAGAGTGAAGCATGCGGGAGGGTAGTCATTTCCGGTCTTCTTGGACTTTTTGCCTTTGCGACGACTTTCTGTGTCCTGCTTCGCCTCATCATCATCATCATCATTAGCGTGAAGCTCCTCCCTGATGCCCATTGATTTCAAGTCTGCCCTTGCTTTCGGCCCATCTTTGGTCCTCTCTAGCATGTTGAGCAGGGTACCAAGCAGACTCTCGCACATGTTCTTCGTGATATTCATGACATCAAGGCTGTGAGGCACACGGTGGATCTTCCAGTACGGCAAGTCCCAGAAAACAGACCTCGTTTTCCATACCTTCAGCAGCAGCTCTGGCGCCTTTTGCTTCTTTCCCGGCTCTAGCGCCTTTTGCTTCTTTCTCGGCAGTGGGCAATCTTTCCAATTTTTCAACAGCTGGTCTATTTCCTCGTTGCTCCTCGTACGCGGGCGTCTTCGGGGTTCGGTTTCACCATCGAACAGATCCTTGCGTTTCCTCCACGGGTCATCGTCGCGAAGCCACCTTCGATGTCCCATGAACACGGTTTTCGAAGACCCGGGATCTCTATCTAGTTGGCGATACATTGTGTCATCCATGCACCTGATGCATCTAGAAAATCCGTGGACCACCTGCTCCGCGAGATATCCATAACCGAGATAGTCGTGCACCGTCGTGAGCAGTGCGGCTCTCATAGGGAAATATTCTTTCTCTGCGGCGTCCCACGTATTGGCTGGCGTTTTCCACAGCCTGTCTAGCTCCTCTTTCAGCATCCCCAGATACATATTGATGTTGTTCCCTGGTTGTTTCGGCCCTTCAGTTAGCATACTCATGTGAATTTACTTCCTCTTCATGCACAACCAGGGGGGAAGGTTGTACATCCACACAAACACAGGCCAGGTGCTATGTGTGCTTCCCTGGCTGCCAAACGGATTGACTCCATCGGTGCTCGCGCCCAGCATGATGTTCCTTGGATCCTTCCCAAATTCTGGGTGTTCGAAGTTCAACGCTTGCCACTGGCTCGCATCCTTTGGGTGACTCAACATCTTGTCTTTTTATTTATCTCCGGATCATTTGCATCATCTTCTCGCTTCTTCTCCTCCCTATCCGCATGCCAACGCAGGAGCTTTGCTACCTTAGGGTCCGTGAAATACCGCTGCAGACGAGGAATGATCAGAAAGTACCACACCACTTTTCGAGGAGCTTTCTTCCTCTTCTTGTATCGAGTGACGCCGCACACCGGACATATTGTAGACTCCGCGTGCTCGTCTCGATAAATGATGCAATTGTTCATGCACACATGGTATTTCATGTGCGGTAAATCTAGAGGACACACGATTCTTCGCCTCCTCGAAATTGGTCGGGCACTTGTTCTCCTTGGGAAGACGTTCGTGCCAGAATGACATGTTCTCGTCGAAGCATGCGTCGGTCATTTTGTGTTTTACCTTCATCTCCAGAGCCATGAGCGTTACTTTCAGGCGGGTATCCTTGGGCCTGCATCCTTCATACAATGGAGTGACCGCGTCTATCTCCAGTTGATCCATCTTGGCTTTCTCTCGGGCGGCAGCTCTTGCGTTATCCGTCTGCTTGAGAAGCAGCTCTTGAATATGAGGGTCCTTCACCCAGCCCATCGATGGTCCATCGTCGTCTGTTCCACCGGCATCTTCATCTTCATGATCATGCCCTTGGTCTGCTCCGGCATCTTCCTCATTATCATGTCCGGCATCTTCTACATGATGACTGTGTACAGCATCACCGTCGTGATCATGTCCTAGAGATTCTTCGTCTTCTCGCCCGCCCGAGCCGCGGTGGTTGTCTTGCTGCCCTTCCTCATTTCTTGCCCGGCCCCCATGGACGACTTCATAGTCATCTTCATCACCTTGCCACCGATAGCTATCCATGAAACCATGCAAGAGCAGGTGGTCCCGCACCTGCCCGGAATCCAGGTCCGCGATAAGGCTCTTCAGCTTGCATCTTCGACACGGACATCTTATCTCCATCTCATTCTTTTGAAGCATCTCGGCCTTCACGGATCTCAAAAACCTATTCACGATGCCTTTGGTCATCGTGCGGACCATGGTCGCCTGCGGGGTAGAGAAAAACGATATTTTAGAACCAAGAAAAAGTTTGGCATGACTTTCCCTAAAAATAGGACCAAAAAGAATGTATAGTGCCAAAATTCTCGCCGAAACGGAAATGAATCAACATTCCGGCAAAATATTGCTAACTATCGCATTTCAAATACCGGTACCCGCAAACACAAACATATATGCAACACCACAAACATATGTAACACCACGAACATACATAGATCTAGCTAGGCCACAAAAAGTGCATGTGCACATTGTTGGAGAGGGAGAACAACATAAAGATAGCTTCGCCCCTTACTTACCTATAAAAAAAGGTAATTTAACCACTTAATTTGGATGAATCTATGGTGCAAATGAGGTGAGGAGGAGGACGCAGCCGGGACAAGCTTGGAGGAGGAGGTGGAGAATGAAGTGGGGAAAGTGAGTGGGTAGGTGGGCTGTCCAAAATATCTTGTTGGTCCGAGGTTACTAATGGGGAACCACCTGCAAATGCGCCATTAGTAACCCTGATTACTAATGGCGCACCTGCTGCTGATGCGCCATTAGAAGTTTTGCAAAAAAAATTCTAATGGCGCACCGTGGCATAGTGCGCCATTACTAGTTTAAACTAGTAATGGCGCACTATGCCACGGTGCGCCATTAGTAGTTTTGCAAAAAAAGAGTAAAAAAAACAACAGTAGTGGCGCACTGTATGGCCGGTGCGCCATTACTAGTTAGCACTAGTAACGGCGCACCATGCCGTGATGCGCCATTAGTATGTTTGGAAAATTTTAAAAAAAAATTTACTAGTGGGGCACCATGTGCCAGGTGCGCCATTAGTGTCTTCCACACTAATGGCGCACCAGCACATGGTGCGCCACTGCTATATAGTAGTGGCGCACCACATGACAGGTGCGCCATTAGTATCCATTCCATCTATAGCCCTTTTCCTAGTAGTGTAGCCATCATTGCCTCGCTATGCTCTTACCTTCTGCTCCTCCTTCTCTTCACAAACTTGTGCCCTCTTTGCTAGATTCTGGGACAGCTCGGACCCGCCTCGCCGCCATGGCTCCCAGGAACAAGATGGGCAACACTCCTGCGGCCGCGGAGCCCTCGCCGGGGCCGGAACCAGCGCTGAACCAGTCCACGATGATCAACTGGGAGGGGCTGGACAAGGTCCGACACGCAATCGCCGCCGATTCCAACGAGTGTAAGGCAACCAAGGTCTGGCCTGCCTCCCGGACCTTAGCTGACATGGAGGCCACCGAGATCCCCCTTTATCTCCATGCTCTTTTTGCCGGCCTAGTGCCTCCGTTCTTTGATTTCTTTAAGCTCGTGCTCTCGCACTACCAGATCCATGCACTACATCTGGATCTCAGATCTATCATCCTCCTCTTCGCCTTTGCCTTCTTGCGTGAGGCCTTCCTGGGCATTACCCGTCCATGGCCTTACTTCGCCATTTGTTCTCGCTCCACTTGGTCGACAGTAGGCAGCGCTCGGGGTGTGTGTCGCTTCAGGTGGTGGTGACGACTGCAGGCTCCGGCATCGACTTCATGCTCCACCCGGATGCGAGGGGGTTCCGAAAGTAGTGGGTGTATGCGGACGCCACCGCGTGCAACCCCCTGCTCCTCATCCCATCGGCACCGGCGGAGCTGAGCTCTAACTGGGGGCTCGCAGAGCTCGCGGTCCCGCAGCTCGCACATGTATTTTCCAGGTTGGCCAAGCTGAAGGAGGCGGCGGTGAGGACATCGATGGTGGTGAGGGAATTCGTCAAGCGGCGCATCGCTCCGCTCTAGTGCCATACTCGCCCAATGTGGGCCTTCAGCAGCCCTGACGACCCCATGAGGCCCCAAATGCCTTTGCTCCCCTCCAACACATTGTGCGGGGTGCTCCATATCCTGACTGTAGAGGCACTCGACGCGCTTCCTCCCGAGGGGCGTCCTTTGTACAACTGCCTAAACGGGAGGGCTTTTGCCAAGAAAATGCCATGCTTCGACTGTAACATCCCAATTTTCAATTTGGATGTTATACACAGATCATCATATGCATATCATATTTATTTTGCATTTTGGTGTGATCCTAGAAATCTTAAGCAACTCAAGGACCCAAGGAGAGAGTTGGAGGTTTCACAAAATTTTCATATTTGAATTTAGTTCAAATTTGAAAAGAGGGTCAATTTGATTTTAATATTTTTCTCTCCAATTATTTCCAATGATAAAAATAAATGAGAGAAGATAATATGACTTCTTCAACAGAAGAGAAATATCGGAGAATAAATTTTAAAATCAAATTATTATTTTATTTGTATTTTATTAGCTTGAATTAGAGAAAACTTGCGTTTTCGAAAATTTCATTTTAGGCTAGGTCTGCTCACCGGCAGCGTTCGCAATGTGCAGGTGTGCAATGGGGGATGGGACCAGACCCCTGCGTGCACAGGATTTGGACCGGTGTGCTGACCTCTCTGTTCTGCCTAGGTTGGGCGGTGACGTGTTGATCTTCCGAGGCCGGGCATGACCCAGGAAGTGTGTCCGACCAGAGGGATCGAGCGTGTTGGGTTATGTGGTGCACCCCTCCAGGGAAGTTTATCTATTCGAATAGATGTGTCCCTTGGTAAAAGGACGATCTAGAGTTGTACCTTGACCTTATGACAACTAGAACTAGATATTTAATAAAACACACTCAGACAAGTTCCAAAGACATCCCGGTGATCGCTTTCCCACAGGGCGACGAGGGGAGGATCTCCGGATAGGATTATGTTATGCGATGATACTTGGTGAACTTCCATCTACTCTCTTCTACATGCTGCAAGATGGAGGCTGCCAGAAGTGTAGTCTTTGATAGGACTAGCTATCCCCCTCTTATTCTGGCATTCTGCAGTTCAGTCCATCGATATTGCCTCTTTACACATATACCCATGCATATGTAGTGTAGATCCTTGCTTGCGAGTACTTTGGATGAGTACTCACGGTTGCTTTGCTCCCTCTTTTCCCCCTTTTCCTCTTCTTCTTGGACGTCGCAACTAGATGCTGGAACCCAGGAGCCAGACGCCACTGTCGAGGGCGACCCCTACTACACCGAGTGTGCCTACTACTACGTTTGGGCCACTGACGACCAGGAGTAGTTTAGGAGGATCCCAGGCAGGAGGCCTGCGCCTCTTTCGATCTGTATCCTAGTTTTTGCTAGCCACCTTGTGGCAACTTGTTTAACTTATGTATGTACTCAGATATTGTTGCTTCCGCTGACTCATTTTTGTTCGAGCACTTGTATTCGATCCCTCAAGGCCCCTGGCTTGTAATATGATGCTTGTATGACTTATTTTACTTTTAAAGTTGTGTTGTGATATCTTCCTGTGAGTCCCTGATCTTGATCATACATGCTTGCGTGCATGATTAGTGTACGATTGAATCAGGGGCGTCACAAGTTGGTATCAGAGCCAACTGCCTGTAGGAATCCCCCTTACAAACTCCTTGGCCGAAGTTGAGTCTAGTCATTGCAAAACTTTTACTAACATGGATATGTGGCTTACGGGCCCACGTCAAAATTGGGTGGTATTAGGATCTTTTATTTCTCATCTATACTCTGGTACTCTGATCTCTCTTCTATTCACGTTAAATGATTTTACTTACTCCGACTTTAGGTTCTCGTAACTACTTCCTCCCGGCAAGCCCCTTATTACAGATGATCGCCTGCTACACCAGGAGATTCCAAAGATACTCTATGATGTTTTCTCAAGAGTTTATACCATCGCTACTGCAATTCCCTTCCATCTATGACCCCCTATGAATAAGCACATACATTTTCCATTCATACAATCACCCCCCATTGATCTTGTTATTACAAGATACCCCGAAGTTTTCTATATTGTTCCAAGAATACTTTGTGCCTACTCCCTTGCAGTTCTTTGCCACATGAATGCCCCTATGGGTAGATCCTCGCACTTATCTAGTATCCGCTCATCCCCAGTTGATTCACGTATTTCACAAAAGTCTTTGAAATACCATTTGATCTTCCAAAAATCCTCAGCAACCTATTGCTCTTGAAATTCTTGCTTGCTTACATTATGGTTAATCACATAAGTCTAGTAATCTTATTGGCATTCGATGTCATTAAGATTTTGAGTCCATGATTCGATATGTTGGGAATGGACGCAATCATCAGTCAATCCTTATAAATTATCTTTCCGGCTAAGACGTCTTCCGAACATGAGGTGGTTCTCGAACAATCAAATTGCCGTCGATTGTACCCCTACGGCTATTCAACTTATCCATCCCTAAATGGAGCGTTGCTTCTGATCCCTTGACTTGGAGTTCATAATTCCTTTGCAATTGAGCTTTGAATTAGTCAGTTGCTTCTATCTTCTGATCTCCTTCCATTCTTCTTGTTCTTTTGGTTGAGTAACGATACTCACATCAGCTCCGTTATGAACCGCCAGATCCTTTGTTGAATTTTCATCCGACAATGTCCTTTGTACACAAAAACCTAGAGAAGTTCTTTCCCTGATACATAATGCCATTGGTAAATCCTATTCTCTGATATTGCCAACGATGCTCTGCCTTCGAGCTTGAGTTATTTACTTCTGAACTTTTTAGTATACGTTCCTAAGATACTCGATGGGTTGGACCATTGCCTTCCCTAATCTTTGCAAACCCGAGAGATTTCACAGATCATACTTATCTGGTATTGCACCAGGTAAAACTTTCAACAACTACTGTCATTTCAAAAAGAAACGAGAAGTGAATGGAAGGTTATACATTGAAGAAGTGGGAGTCGACCTTGAACTTTCCGTTCATGCCCATGGACACGATGTAGATCCTATCATAGAAGCTTCTTGTAATAATAAATATTTCCTTGATTAATCACTACAAGAAATATGTCAACTTGTGACCACCACTATTGGTCACTGAAAGGTCACAAATTTCCATTTACGACCTTTTTGTGACAAAAAACAGATGGTCAAAAGCTGGCGGTCGTAAACTGACTATAGCGACCTTTAACAAAAGGTCGTTGAATCTATAACCTTCTGTTTTGGTCGCTAGCTCTCTGCCCAGGCCACGTCGGATCCGACGTGGCAATCTGACGTGGCAAAATTGCGACGAACTGAAAAGGTCGTTGGATAAAATTAGCCCGGTCCAATTGGGGGTTTTACATGGGCCGAGCCCACTAATTCCAAAAAATTTATGTTTTTTTATGGTCAACTAAATGGGCCAAGCCCAATTATACAGGCTTTTTCTTTTTTGGGCCCTTTACTTTTTCTTGTAAATTTCTTTTTTTGTTGGCCTTTTCATTTTGTTTTTTGCTGGCCTTTTCTTTTTTGATAACTTTTCGGCAGAATTATTATTTTTGCTATTTAAAATAAAATAAACAATTCCACGGCAACATCATCAGTTGGCTGTAGCCTTTTCAGGCACAGTCTAACTTTAAGCATAGAAAATTGGAAAATACATATTTAACTCATATATTGTTGAGAAATATTCATTATTTTGCTGTCAAAGCAGCATGTACAAACGAATACAATTTTGCTGTCAAAGAAGCATTTCAAACGTACATCTCAATACATCATACATAAAGAACAGCAATAAAAAGTTTACAATATGCCATATGGCTCGGATCACACAACACATGACATTCACGTTCAAATGATCCAGCAACAAAAAAACTTCACGAACACAGCATACTATCTGCACATTCAAAGAGAACAAACTATATGTCAAAAGAGAACTGAGCAGAACATAGCCACTAAAAGAAAGCAGATAGTATACTCAGTAATTATTATAGATTTGCTCACTGGATACACACACACACACTTTGTATATACAATTGGAAGAAAGTGCAGATTCAAGTAAACTGTAGAGTTATATCAAGACTAAGATACCTGACTGTAAATAACAACAGGAAACAACAGCAGGAAAACCGAGATAGAATCTAATAAACCTAGATAGAAAGTAACAAACTTGTACCCCTGATACAGACCAGTATTCAACCCAAACAATCAGTACATTCTAACATGTTAACTGGCTACCATTCCAATCATATTTGTACCATGCCATAGTAAAAAATCAATGACCTCACTGCTACAAATTAAACTGATGCTCTTCTACTTCTAAACCATTCAAGCTCATGGTCAGGACCAACAATACTAATAACCTGTAGGTACAATGGTACCGCATCAAGCAAATAGTGCAATAATCCCAATGCAGCGCCTGAAGAAAAACACTAAAACGCTATCCTACTGCCACTCTCATCCATTCAACTAACAACATGTATTTCATGGAGGGAGGGAAGGGAATAGATAGGCTAGTACCAGTTAATGATGGCGTCAACAATGATATGGATGAGGTTGGTGTCGGTGAGCAGGGATCCACCTCCCGTCAGTTCCATCCACGTTCCGGTGAGGCATTTTCCTCATAACCAGGTTATATCACCACCAAAACAGAATAGAGTCAGCGAATAGTAAGAACCTCCTCACAGTCGACCAGAACAAGAACATAATAAATCTCATCAACCTAGTACACTTCAAATATCGAGTACAGCAGCAACATCTACTTGTTACTAGAGTTCCAGTTCAAGATGGCCAGAGGCCACTTGGCACCATGGAACCTGCACAATTTCCACCATATATATGAATGAGTTAGAAAGAAAACTAGAGTTGAACTACCCAGCCTCATACATACATACAGGAGCAAAATTTGATTACAAAAGAAGGTAGCTGGAGTGGTGGTGGACGAAATTAAAATCGACGGCCACGGCTCAGCGAGGAGAGGATCTCAACATTGAAGTTTCACAAAATAGGAATTTCATTAATTTGAGAGTGGGTTTTAGTAGCTCAAGCTTAGTTAAGTTAAGCTTAGCAGCATAAGTAGTGAGCACAGGAAGAGGGGGAGGGAGATGGAGGAGCTACCTGCCGCGGTCGCAATGGAAGCAGAGGAGCAGACCCCTCTTGCCCCTCCCCCTCAAGCAGGACAGGGCTGCCGGCTGGGTGCGCCCCTACTCCTCCGCCTCCTCGAGCAGGAGACACCCTTCCCCTAATGCTGCTTGGCGTGCCACATCACTAGTCACCCTGCACACAGTAAGTTTTAGATGTTTAGAACAGATCAACATGTTGAGCAGTTACAAAATCACGAGAAAGAAGTGGGAGGGTGGATCACGATGATCTCACCTCGTTACCGTCGTCCTCATCCAACCCCGGCGACCAAGTACACATCCAAGCCAGTTCATGAATCCATGGGTGCTAGCTTGCCTACCAGCTCCAGCATTGTGCCCGTGGATGCCACAAAAACAACCTGACTTATAAGCATAGATAGATAAGACCAAAAGCGAAACAACACACTAATGCTACAATGCCTCAGAGTATAATTTTAGTATAGCCAGCAACACTTAAAGAAATAATATCTATAGATGATTCCATACAAAGTAGAATAGTTGTACTTGGCAATGCACACTAGCTAACAGAATGACCACAATAAATATTTTGGCTAAACTACTTTCCTTGACAGATTTACAAATTACAACAATGATTCATCTCACTAGTTCTAGAGGTTGTAAGGAATCAACCCAACCCCTGTTGCGTGGAACTGAACCCTGAGCTCCTTCCTTATTTAACAACCTGAAGTATGCATGCTGCAGATTTGTACAATTTCTAGATTAAACGAACTCCTTGTGTACCTTAACGGATTAATTAACAGTCCATTCATGTGTTGATTACCTAGACTACAGTGCAAGGAACTTGTGCAAAGGGCATAAGTGAGCAACTCGTTGCCCTTCACCATACAGAAACTTGGGCCTAACAAGATATTGATTCTATTGAATCCACGATTGGCTTATGTGGAAACCAACCCATCCATAGCTAATGTGGGATATTCCTAGGTAAGTGTTGATCGAAATGTTTGCACCAAGGTAAGGCACCGAATTAAACATGCGTGGCCACGAATCTGGCACGGGCAGACCCGGAACAACACCAACGGCGGGAGGCGCGGCGCCGCAAGGAATCAAAGCTGCGTCGTTGACTCGCTGGAGTGGCCGTGAAGGACGGGGCGAAGGGGGAAAGGGGGGTCGGGAGAATACGTACAACTCTCGGGGTCGTCGGTGCAGTCGAAGATCCTGGTGGACCACGGCTCGTCGGCGGGCGGCTCGTAGCTCTCGGGGAGGACCTGGCTGCACTCGCCGCACCTCTGGCCCTCGAGCTGCAGCAGATCAGATCGGGCAATGGGGTGAGACGACAGGAGCGGCGCAAGGTATGGGCGAGAAGCGGCAGGGGAAGGGACGCACCTGGGGGACGTGGACGGGCTGGTTGAGCTCGCCGGGGCGGATGTCCTCGCCGGGGGCGTCCTGGTCCTTGGTGAGCTTGACGTAGCAGGACGGGTGGCCCTCCTCCGCGAGAGGGGAAGGTCGCCGATGAGGCTGAGGCGGGCGGCTCGCTAGATCTGGAAGGGGCGGAGGGGCCAGGGTGCGGCGGCGGGCAGGATCAATGGGAGAGGACGAGGGCGAGGCGATGGGGAAGTGGGAGTTAGGGTTTGCGGGTAGTTGGGCTGCGGTTGGGTGAGAGGGCGAGGGGGCGAGGGCTGCCGTTGGATCTGCAAGAATCCAACGGTGTTTGATCATGATCCGCGTGATATGCTCATGGACCAATCAGAACACAACAAACAATTTGAAGACCTTGTGACCAATAAATTGGTCGTAATCGATTAACTATAGTTTTTCATGAAAAAACAATTTTCCATTTTTCAGTGTTCAAAATGAGTTTTTTTGTAAAAGACCTATCAAATATTTATTCAAATGATATCATATTTTGCACAAGTTTACATCTTGAATTGGCAAACAATATTGACAAAGGGAGTTTTCATTTTTTTTAGACGAAAAATCAATTTTCTATTTTCCGAGTACCCAAAATAATTTTTTTGTGAAGGACCTACCATATATTTGTAGCAATATTTGAGAAAATCAATTTTATAAAATACTATGCCATATTTAAT
This sequence comes from Aegilops umbellulata, assembly GCA_032464435.1. NCBI lineage: Eukaryota > Viridiplantae > Streptophyta > Magnoliopsida > Poales > Poaceae > Aegilops > Aegilops umbellulata. The sequence continues at coordinate 161,296,637 of CP136057.1, read as the reverse complement.
GCATAATTGACCAAATGGTTGGGTGTCAAAAGTTTTGATCCAACTCTGGTGAAAAAGACAAAATTCCGCCATTTCAGTTGGAAGCGGGTCAAATTTGAACTGCGGCTGCCTCATAGTTTGCTATTTATTTTTTCCACAAATCATTTCTAGGTACATAAGTACCTATTTAATCAGAGAAACACCAAAAAAAATCCAAGATTCAACCACTAGCAAGGAACGGTCAAGCCCGCCGTTTTGACCGTATTTTGAAACGGGCATACAAAATTCAAAAAAATCAAAAAATTGGGAAACCTTCGCATTATGTCATTATATGTGGACAAGTTCCTATGAAAAATAACAAACTTGTAATACGGCAATTATTTTAAAAAAGTGTTCTCAGAAACGAGCTATCACGTGTGAAGATCAATGGCTTTCAAGCCAAATGACCAATCTTATGGCCACATTCATGGCATATTTTGCTTAAATGATCTCATATTGTGCACAAGGGTGCATATTGGAATGGCAAACAATGTTGCCTAAGGAAGTTTTCATTTTCTTTGGACGAAAAAACCATTTTCCATTTTTCGAGTGCCCAAAATGAGGTGTTTTTGTGAAGGACCTCCCAAATAATTGTTGCAAAATTGGACCAAATCATTTTTATAAAATACTAGGACATATTTAATGCACAATTGACAAAATGGTTGGGTGTCAAAAGTTTTGATCCACCTCTGGTGAAAAAGACAAGTTCCCGCCGATTCATTTGAAAGCGGGTCAAATTTGAACTGCAGCTGCCTCATAGTTTGCTATTTATTTTTTACAAAAATCATTTCTAGGTACATAAGTATCTATTTAATCAGAGAAACACAAAAAAAATTCCAAGATTCAACCACTAGCTAGGAACGGTCAAGCCCACCGTTTTGACCGCATTTTGAAACAGGCATAAAAAATTTCAAAAAAAATCAAAAAATTGGAAAACCTTCGCATTGTGTCATTATATGTGACCAAGTTTCCAGGAAAAATAATAAACTTGTAATACGGTAATTATTTTCAAAAAGTGTTCTCAGAAATGAGCTATCATGTGTGAAGATTCATGGATTTCAACCCAAACGCTCAATCTCATGGTCACATTCATGGCATAGTTTGTTCGAATGATCTCATATTGTGCACAAGGGTGCATCTTGGAATTCCAAACAATGTTGCCAAAGGGAGTTTTCATTTTCTTTGCACGGAAAATTCATTTTCCATTTTTTGAGTGCCCGAAATGAGGTTTTTTTGTGAAGGACCTACAATATATTTGTTGCAAAATTGTACCAAATCATTTTTATAAAATATTAGGACATATTTAATGCACAATTGACAAAATGGTTGGGTGTCAAAAGTTTTGATCCACCTCTGGTGAAAAAGACAAATTCCCGCCGATTCAGTTGGAAGCGGGTCAAATTTGTACTGCAGCTGCCTCATAGTTTGCTATTTATTTTTTCCAAATATTATTTCTAGGTACATAAGTATTTATTTAATCAGAGAAACATCAAAAGTTTTCCAAGATTCAACCACTAGCAAGGAACGTTCAAGCCCGCCGTTTTTACTGCATTTTGAAACGGGCATAAAAAATTCAAAAAAAAATCAAAAAATTGGAAAACCTTCGCATTGTGTCATTATATGTGACCAAGTTTCCAGGAAAAGTAATAAACTTGTAATACGGTAATTATTGTAAAAAAGTGTTCTCAGAAATGAGCTATCAAATGTGAAGATTCATGGCTTTCAAGCCAAATGATCAATCTTATGGCCACATTCATGGCATAGTTTGTTCAAATGATCTCATATTGTGCACAAGGGTGCATATTGGAATGGCAAACAATGTTGCCTAAGGAAGTTTTTATTTTCTTTGAACGAAAAAACCATTTTCCATTTTTCGAGTGCCCAAAAGGAGGTTTTTTTGTGAAGGACCTCCAAAATAATGGTTACAAAATTGGACCAAATCATTTTTCTAAAATACTAGGACATATTTAATGCACAATTGACAAAATGGTTGGGTGTAAAAAGTTTTGATCCACCTCTCATGAAAAAGACAAATTTTCGCCGATTCAGTTGGAAGCGGGTCAAATTTGAACTGCAGCTGACTCATAGTTTGCTATTTATTTTATCCAAAAATTATTTCTAGTTACATAAGTACCTATTTAATCATAAATACATGGTTTGGTGGCGTTACGTCGAGGTTTGGGTGGTGGCCGAGGCCCCCAACTCTAGAGCGTGTAAACTCGCATGCCCGCCGCATGGTCACCGCGTGACCGTGGCGTTGCCATGTGTTCTGGGCAGCCTAGGCATGTCTAGTGGGTTGGGCACTCCCCAGGTAGGTGCTAGGAAGAAAATTACAACATAAGATTCTCACGAGGAGACCGATCGATGCTCAAACAAGAATTAGCAGCGAAGTGTTTGATTAGCGGTACGAGAAATGTACATGGCTAATGGGCGTGAGTTTTGGCTGAGGATGATCAGTTACTAAGGACACTATCTTGGAAAATTTGCAGCTAAAATGGAGGAGCCTAGGTGTCACTTGCTTTGCAACGTACCACACTGGACAGAAATATGAATGTTGAAGCCACACTCACATGTATTGTTAGATGGGGCTCAAATTTTGTGGAGAGCAATGATTTGGGAATATAGAAGATGTGGCAAAAATTCAGCTCATTAGGATATGCCTAGCTAGTACTTCCTTCACAACAGTTCGAGTTGAACAAAAACTTTGGAAATTTGCCGAGGAAGATTTACCAGGCAAATGGAGTTGAATATTGTCATGAGGCAATGATTTGGACAGTAAAGAATGTCCAATTTTTTTGGAAATTTTGGGAATGATAGAAATATAGGCTGCTTCACAACCTAGGGCAAAAATTGACACATGGACATGACACATAGGCAAAACTGATGAGGTGGCGCCTAGTCATAGCAATAAGTACCAATGCATCCACGTTCACAACCTCATGACTATTTATATTGGTCGTAATCAGGTAGAAATAAGGCCATTGGCGCCTCTTGTCTACTTTGTGACCATTTGGTGTAAGCAATTTCAGTGTTTGAGCCCTTCCAAGCGAAATGGCCGTGAATTTACGACCAATTCAGCTGGGGTCACTAAGATAAGGTCATAAGTTGACATATTTCTTATAGTGAATATCATCTGGTATCTATGAATTGATCCTTTGCAATCGTGGTTCCGACCATATTTTCTCCTTGATTCCATTTATTAGGCAAGTGAAAACACTTGCCTTCTACATATCAATACACCGACCCAACCTCTATTTTGATCTACTCTCGAGTATTACCCCCCTGGTATCTCGAGGATATCAACCCATTGTAGTACATCTTATGAATTTCTGATGAAGTAGTACCTTTCCCTGTCATAGTCACTCCATGGGTTCTGGGTTGTCATCAACCGAGAACATCGATTAGTGAATCGAATCAACATTGTGATTTAGTACTCCTAGTACTTTGCTGTTGAGAAGTTTAATACTCCCTCACGTCATTCCTTGCCTGATCGGCTACACCATTATCGTGCTAAATTTTAAATGTGTTGCCCGGTCCTTCCCGGAGCACAAATTTCGACGATGAGCTAATCTTACGTTGATCTTCCTCATCATATCATTTCTCCTTGAATGGCAAACTTGTTTTCAAGTTTGGGTCATATCTGTGGTGCCAATAACCTTTCGCTTCATCATTTCTAGGACTGGATGCCATCGCCAATCGATTACATCTTCATGAAATCCCTCGACAAATGTGTCGTGATCATCAGCAGCATTCCGAGCTTTCCAAGATATCAATTGAATTCATGATGAGAACTACCATCCTTGCCCTCGATGAATTGTGTTATCATCGACCACTTTAGTGTCTTCCCTCCAACACAAACTTGTTCACCATCACCATTCTTTCTTGGTCCCCGTGTTGTTTCTAACTGGAATGCCGACAATTGAACTATGATGTGTGAGTTCAAATCTTCTAGCAACCCTATTGCTTGTAAGTAATGAATGATAGTTTCATTCTTCATGTGTTGGTTATGGACTCATCATCCTAACAATGATCGTGCTACTTAGCCCATATTTTTGGGTGCACTTTTCGATCAATGTCTAAATTGTGGATGTTTTCCTCGAGCATACGTCAGTATATCATTTGATCTCACAAATGTTATCTCCTTGTTCACATAATTGTGGAAATCCATCTTGTTGGAATTCCATCAGCCACATCCTCGTCTTCTCCTTGGTCTCTTATTTCGGAACTTGCTTCCGTAGTTCAAATCCCGAGAATCTTGCAATGTCATCTCGTCAATTTGTGTCGCACCATTTCTTATCAGGCATCTTGACTCTGAGGTATCCTGACACCAATTAGATCTGAATCTCGGTCAGATATGATGGTTGGAACATATTCCCAAGAGTTATATGGCATTGATCTTTGACTTGATAGGGTGATGTCATTCCTAACACCTGACTGAAGGACCTATTCACTACAGGAATCAACTTCTTTGCTATGCACCATGGCGGACGGCAAAGGCACAGATCCCGGAGGGCAACAGGTCCGGCTGAATAAGCTATGGCAAAGGGCACTTTGTCGTCTGCTAGCAGACGGCAAAGATGAAATCGTCTTTGCCGTCCGCCAGCGGATGGCAAAGATGCCCTCCCTTTGTCGTATGCCAAACGCAATTTTGCCGTCAGCCTCATAAAATCACAGACGGCAAAGAAGTTAGTAAATATTAAAAAAACATTCGGCGAGCAGCCTGTCCGGCATCCTGCGTTTGGCGTATCTAGTGCCTGGCGAGCAGTACTCCAACAATACAAACCGTCAAGGAACGAACGGACGACGATAAACACTACAGTACCATCAACACTTGCTCCAAGAATCGACGAATGAATTTCAACAATACATTACCCACAAACACTACAGTATACACGAACAAATTACAAGAGATCTGATTTAACGAGGAGCTCCAATCCGCCCGTGGCTGCACCGGAGCTCACCACGCTCATTCGGGTGCTGGATCCGGTCGCGACCCCGCCCTTCGATGTGGGCCAGCACCCAGCACCCTTTGTTGCGGGCAGAGCTACCGCAGGCTGCCGCTGCTCGAGGTGGGAGGTGGTGCGGCATCGGGTATCGGGCCGGCGGGGGCAAACGGGGACCAGGCCAGGCACGGCGGCATCGAGGGCGAAGAGAGAAGGGGCCGGCACCGGCGGGCGAGGTGGTGGCCGGAAGGGCCAATGAGGGTCGGGGCTAGCAGGGGCAAACGGGGACGGGGCCGGGCATCACTACAAAAAAAATACACTTCCGTGATGATACGTGTTTGTCACAGTAGGTTGCGTTTTCTGTCATGCATGTACATCCATGACAAATTTATGACAGAATCAAGATAATCATACCTGTGCTGTCGTAGAAGTGTTCCATGACATTGCCAAAATTATCATCACGGAAGTGTCCACTTCCATGACGATAAATCACGCGTCACAGAAGTACTTTCATCAAGGGTGACCGACATGTGGCATCCACCGTAACGGAACGCCGTTAAGCTATAGGGTGAAATTTTGGATCCGATAACCCGTTAGCAGCCACAGCCAATGCCGATTTTCCACGTGTAAAATTCTCATTGGCTGACGGATCCAACAATCGAGATGGGCCTATGATATGTTGACTCGTGGACCGGCCCAAAAGTGGCCCACAAAGATTAAATTTGCTGGCCCAACCGAAGGCCCGTAAGATTTAGCGGAGCATAATGGGCCGGCCCAGCTAAAGGCCCACAAAATTTAGCGGACCATAATGGGCCGGCCCAGGTAAAGGCCCACACGATTTTGCAGACCATAATGGGCCGGCCCAGCTAAAGGCCCACAAGATTTTGCGGACCACAATGGGCCGGGCTAGCTAAAGGCCCACAAGATTCTGCCGACCATAATGGGCCAGCCCAGCTAAAGGCCCAACATTCTCTGTCAAATCGGCCCGTCAACGGCCTGTCCTAAACTTGTCATCAACGCGGCCCATGGTCACTTCTGGCCCGTTAACAGTCCGCTAAGTAATTGGGCCGAATTACGGCCCAGTGTATTTCCGGCCTGTTAAAGGTCCGGCTTCATTTGGGCCCATTTACAGGCCATCAAAACTTTCAGCCCTAAACGACCGTGAAGGATTTTGGTCATATTCGGCCATGTCTGACATTCGGCCTGTTAGAGGCCCACTATAGCTTTGGGCCACTTTCGGCCTGTTGTAATTTTCGGCCTGTTAATGCCGGACGTAAACCATGGGCCATATGTGGGCCAACGTCATATCGGGCCCATTAACAGCCCATATAAAAATGACGATAATCTAGCCTGACCGAAGTTCCGTCCTGTTAAAGGCCCGTGTATTAGGTCGGCACATTTATGGCACGTTCGAATTTCAGCCTGTTAAAGTCCAGTGGGTTATTTGGCACAATCAGGGCCCAATCTCACTTTCGGTCTATTAAAGGCCCATGTATTTTATGGGCTCGAGATATTTACACCTGTAAACGGCCTATTTTTACTGAGGGCCCAAATTATGTTTAGGCATGTTAAAGGCCCACTGTGGGCACAGGCCTACCAGAAAAATATGAAAGCTTATGCTGATTTAGGCCCAGATATTTTTAGTGGGCTACATGCCAATTTTGGCCCGTAATCGTTTTTAGCCCAATTGGAATGGGCCCGACGAATGTTGGCTTGTCGGGATCCTACGAAGCTTTCGGCCGATTACATTACTAAGATAAACCTACACTATACAAAAATAGCGTCATAATTACCTCAGCCTGAGGCAGCATCATAAATGTTGTATCACAACAAAATAAATTCCAACGATACAACAAAAGGCCTGTTGGCATAAAGTTTATAGTCCTTCCAGATAAAAGCACCATCAAATGTATAAAAGCATAGATCATTTGACCTGAGTGCTAATGTTTCAAGCTGTAGAATCTGATGGAGCAGCACGCCTCCACCTTTTTTCCGCCATTGCTCTTGAACAACGAAGCGAATGTGTGATAGTCTGGTTTCAAATCCATTCATATCTTGACGACATTTCTCAACCACTATTCTTGTTTCCGAAACAACATCCATTAGGGATTGGACTTGTGTCTGGAGCACAGATATATCACTCTGTCTAGCAGGAAGATTTTGTTCAGTAGGCGATTTGGACGAGGTTTCGTTGACAACCAACCCAAAATTACGCAGGAAGGTGCTTTTTGCACTGTTAGTGGAGAGATACTGACGCACTGCAGCACGAGGTGACATTGTGCCTGTAGTAGCCTCGTCACCTTCAGGTGGTTGTGGTTGTTCAATCATTTGTTCCATAGCTTCCTGAAAGTTTGAACTTGTAGATTAGTGTAACAGATAAGTTACTAATGAGATAAAAACAAACAAAGTAGGTTAAACGTTTATACATAACTTATTTTGGTGAACTACTGTAATACATTACCATGTATTGTAGTGCGAACTACATAATAAAATCACTTGTGGAACATATGTCCATGTAGCATGCCTACTGTACTGTCTATTTCCTCACATTCGTTGACATCTAAGGATAAAGAGACATGGTTTAAAGTAGGATGATCATAGTATGACATCATTCATATCATGGGCCAACAGATATAAAACAAACATGCTATTTTATCATTGTGTGCGCACATGAACATAACAACTAGATTACAGATCAAGACCAAAAGGATATCCTTCATCTCTTTTAAACCATGTAAGGTGAAATGATACGTTAAGACAACCGTGAATAAAAGTGACCAGAGTAACTGACATTGGCTGCAAACCAAGTAGTTAAATGAACACATAACAGTACCAATCAGTTCAAGGCAGGAGGAGTAAGGACTTACAACAGCGGCTTGAACTGGTGCGCTCATGCCCTTCATCTTGCTGGTGTGGCAATCCTTGCAGATTTGCACTGCATTCGGTTCAGGTTCTTTTTGTTCTGCACGAGATTTCCTCTTTATTTGGAACAAGTCAATATAGATACGATAATATGGCACAAAAAAATAAGGAAGTAGCAGCTATTTACAAGAGCCTCGCAGTGTGCAATATAGCTACGAGATCCTATGGTCTATTGGAATTTCACTTTAGAACGGTTGGTTTTGTTCTTCAAACAGTTAGCCTAGAAGAAGATACACTTGTAAGGCACATACATAAATACAAGTTCAATATCTGGTCTGATCAAATACATATAGCCTACTCGATACTTTGGATCAGACCAGTGTTTAACGAGGGCTGTCCAGTCTTCATCTATAATATATTCCACTGGAGATGTTTAGGCGATTTCATTGTTAGCCTTTCCTTCAAAGTGAGATTTTCTAAGGTGGTACTGATACTATCGCAGAGCTGACTGAAAAACATTAGTGCATGCTTGTCTAGTTGCATTATCTTACGGATCCAATTTGAACCTCGTCTGTTGAAAAAAGAATGTGAGTCTTATTAGGAGGAAGCTAGAAAGTATGGGACAGAGCAAGGCAATATTACTAATTGTGATGAATAACATTACTTACAGATAAATGGTCAAGGAAGGTGTTAAACTGGGTATTGTCTTTCTCATTCCTGTACTGGATCCACGTTGGGAGGATACGTGCATAACACCTAACGGCAACGGCTGCCTCTGATACTAACTTGGCTGACTCTGTAGCATAACGTGGCCTTTTTAAACCTGCCTCAAAATGGATCTCAATTCTTCCTCCTTTAGATTTTGTTAATCTGTCAAGCATTATCCCTGATGTCTGTTTCCGCTTGCACCGTGGTGCTAGTTCAACAAGGAATATGGAAAGTGTTAGTGTACATCAAACTATGAGAGTACATATAAAGGAGCATGCAACTGCAACTTTACTCGGTCAGGTACCGTCTTGGTGTTGATGCTCATGAGGTTCATCTGATCTTGCCAAGTCCTGTTGTGTCAGCAGTGCTTCGGAAGTAGTGTTAGGTGTGAAGGCAGCTTGGGAACTGGCCACTTCCGGAGCAAACGAACGCGTAACTGGTTGAGATGCTGGTACAGTTGAAGTGGATGCTGCAGCTAGTGGAGCAGGTGATACTGTGTTTGTAGATTTAGCCGGTGGACTTGGACCTTCTACTGCACTATAAGTACAAGCAGAATCTCGACGGCAGAACCTTTTCCGTTTCACCCGACGTGTAACATCACTCCCTACTATATTATTTTCCTTGATCTTTTTTGACTTTGCCATGTCAAGTTGTACCCACAACACAAAAGAATAAAATCACTCTTTAGATCTCATTGATGCATGATACAGACAAGCAATACTTTGATGTAAGACAACCGTATGAGGATGGAATATGTAAGAAAAACAGGACGGCATGACATATTCATAGCTACGATGTGCAAACTAACCAGAAGGATTTTCAAGAAAATAGAAGTAATGCAAGCTAGACACCATATGAAAGATGCAACCAATATTACTCTCCCAAGTTAAAAGTGTCTTGTCATAAGTGGCAATTCAAAAAATTAGAAGCAGTACAACATAGAAATCAATGCAAGATGCAACCACTATCAAACGGCCATGCTAAAAGCATCCAATCATCAGTGACTGATGCGGGATACACAACAGCAGTACTTTGATGTAAGAACATGGTACTATAGATAGATGAAGTGTATTCTAGACACAGAAAGCCATGTCATATGCACATGTATAACGTATAAACTCAGCAGGTGCAATTTAATCAAAATAGAAGAAATGCAGGCTAGACAACATATGCAACATGAAACCAATTATCACACTGTCAACTTAGAGCAAGCACCTGCGATGGTGGAGTACGGGAGATGAACTCATCATGTAGACTTGGGACTTCAACTTCATTAGCAGTAGCAGTGGAAAATCTAGAGAGTCTCTGTTTGCGTCGGTACGGAGGACTGTCGGCGTTCTGGGAACGGGGGTCCCCAGACTTGCCTGCCTGCGGCCCGCGGCGTGGCTCAAAAGGGGGCCCAGCATGGCCCATCTTCATCAACAGAGACACAAGACCCTCGCAAGGGGCCAAGCCTCGCGGGACGGATGACACGGAGCTTCCCCAGGCACGGCCTCATCTGGCTGGCTCACGAGGAGTCGAAGGTTTTCAGCGTAGTTGATTGCGTGCGTCTCGCCAAAGGCCGCCTCGCGGATGTTGCCCAAGGCTGTGTTGGCTCTCTCCCGGAGTGTGCTGAGCATGGGGCCGTGCTCATGCTCCAGGACCTGCCGCTTACGTATCTCGTCCGCATTCTGGCGCGCGACGGCCTCAGCCTCCTCCACCCGCTGGCGAAGACGGAGCACCTCGGCCTGGGAGGTGGTTGACACCCGTTGCGCTACCTCAAGGGCGGCCCGAAGAGCATTGGCCCGCCGCGTCGCTTCCTCCAGCTTGGTCCTCAAGGCTGCAGTCCTACATTCAGCCTCGACCCGGATCAACCCCAGCCTCCCCTCGAACTCACGCTCGAGGTCCAAGCGCACCATCGCCACCCGACGTCCGACCTCCTCCAGAACACGGGCTTCCCGTGCCGCGACATCATCCTCCGCCCGCATCACCAAGCGCTCCCTCGTCTCCAGCCGCTCATGCTCGCGGGTGCGTTCGGCGGTTTCCAACGTTAGCGCCTCCTCACACTTCTGGAGCTCTGCTGGGTCGCCCGAGGCCACCTTCATCGACGCGAGAGCTGCCTCGCGCAGCTCCGTTGCTCCTCCAGTGAGTGGCACCAGGCCAGGAGCTCCCGAGCCCGCTCCTCCGCCGCCTCTCGCCGTCGGTCAGCTTCCCGGGCCTCCTCAGCGGCCTGAGATTGGGCCTCCTGAGAGGCCTCTAGCGACGCCTTCGCCTCTTCATCGTTGAGATCGCGCTGATGGCGCGCAAGGGCGATGGTGCCCTCCAGCTCGCACCTCTCTGCAGCCAGGCGCAGGCCCTCGGCCTCGAGGCGCGCGTCTTCATCAACAAGCTCCTCCCCAAGCAGGGTCACCGCGTCAGCCGCCCTTCGAAGGAATCCTTGGCGACGAGCGCGACGCTCCCGGGCGCGCTCGAGCACATCTTCCACACCATCATCTGTCCCAAGCAAGCGCCGGGGGCCACCAATCAGCGCTCCCCCTCCGGGCAGGGGGCTGGGGGCTGGCACCCTCGCGACGGCCGGGCACGCCACATCGAAAGCTCGGCCTAGAGCACAGGGAGCACCTCAGGCAGTCGCAGTCCACGACCAGACGAGAAGCCCACGGCAGGCTAGCTATGCCACGAGAAGGCCCGCGAAGGAAGATCGTGGGGTACGCAGGACCTCGATGCACCTCGGGACGATTAGCCCCACCGATCGCCCTCACCATGAGGGTTGTGCTGCTCGGATCACTTGAGGACGGTGGAGGGGGCGAAGCCAAGGGGGACGGCACCTCAGCCTCCTCCGCGAGCTCGGCCGGAAGGGGCGTGCGGAGCAAGGATCAGTAAAAGCAACAGGAAAACAGAATCTAGAAACAGGAGAAGGCTTACTCATCAGTGGCGAAGTACTTCCTACGCTTCAGCAGGCAACAAGGTTAATCGTCGCCCAAGGCCTCCCTTTTCTTCCGGAGGGCCTCAAAGTCCACGCGGAAGCGGCCCAAGAGTTGAGCGCAGGGATCAACCTGCGACGAAGACGGAGCGTCAAGGCGATCCGCGTCAGGGGTGCCTGCCTGATGCGCGCTGCCAATCGCCTCGCCCAGAGAAGCAGCTGGAGCCTCAGGGGCCTTAGCCGCAGGCGCAGAGGGCAGCTGCTCGCCCCCCTCAGCCTCAGCGGCACGGGCCCCAGGAGCTGCTCCCTCATGAGCATCGCCCGGCGTTGTCACCCCGCCGGGAGCCCCCTCGGCCTCTGGCGCCTCATGCCTCCCTGCTCCGCCACTTGAGGAAGAGTCGCCTTGGCCGGCTGGAAGGGCAGTCACCACCACTGGGTTCTCGCGAGGCCCCTGGAGGCCGGCGGGGCGCGACCCCCACTCATCGAAGATAGGCATCTGATTCACAAGGTCGCCCCTGTTCCGGCAGAGGTACAACAAGGCCCCTCCCTGCTGGATGCTGCCAGGGTTGGGGTCCCCAGTCAGGATCAAGAGCGCTGTCCTCAGCACTTCAGGCGTCAGGTCCTCTTCCTGGAGCCTCATACGATCATCACGCCCGCTGAGGGCCCACATCCGGTGGGAGTGGCGTTGGAGTGGAGCAATGCGGCGTAGCAGGAACTCCTTCACCACCTTGGGCGCTCTCACACCAAGCGCCATCAAGAACACGAAGCGGTGCCAGACGAAGACGAGCCGGGGGCTCTGAAGCGTCTCCTGGCCCCAGCCCGAATTGGGGACAACAGGCAAAGTTGGCTCCGACAGCAGGGGGCTGGGCACCCCTACATGCACATACAGCTACTGCTCGCGGAACCCAGCCGCGGACGGAGGGAGCCCGAAGTCCATCCCAGAGGCCTCTGTCTCACACGCGGCAACGAATCTCACGCATGCCGAGCATTGGGTAGGATCGACAAGGCGCAGAGAGAAGAAGTGGCGCAGCAAGGCAACCGAAGGAAGGATGCCCATCATTGCCTCGCAGAGAAAGGCGAAGACAGAAAGAAGGGTGATGGATTCAGGACTCAGATGCATCATATGGATCTGATAGTGGGAAAGCACGGCATTGAAGAAATCGGAATAGGGGAACCAGACCCGCCCACAGGGCGTCGACAAAACACAGGACCTCGGTGGCTATCCTGTCGATGGAGAAGTGAGACGCGGGCCAGGCCGTCGTCCTCCCGCATTCGTTGAAGATGGTGGCCAGGGCCGAGCTGACCTTGCCCAAGCCCTCGGCGGGGGCCGCCAACGGCAGCGAGCAAGACGGAGGCATGGGTTTCTTCCCTCTTCCCTTCTTCGTCGGAACCATGGCAATGGGAAGAGGGGCGAAGGTTCGAGATTGGATTGGAAATAGAAGCTGGAGTTCGAGAGGAGAAAGGACAGAGGGCGCTCGAGCAACAGGAAGGGGGCGGCTGTGTACGACTACGAGTCCGCCTAGCATGGAGCAAAATAAGGGGGCGTGGGGGAACAGTGCCGCCCACGTCCAATCAACCGCCACGCGGCACCCAAGGCCGCAGGCTGTTAGGGCCCGCGGCGCTTCACCCTTGCCCTTTCGCCTCTCAGCATGGCCATGTCCGGGCGCGCCTTGGGCTCGGGGGCTACTGTCGGTGTTCTGGGAATGGGGGTCCCCAGACTTGCCTGCGTGCGGCCCGCGGCATGGCTCATAAGGGGGCCCAGCACGGCCCATCTTCATCAACACAGACCCAAGACCCTCGCGAGGGTCCAAGCCTCGCGGGGCGGACGACACGGAGCTTCCCCAGGCACGGCCTCATCAGGCTGGCTCACGAGGAGGCGGAGAGATCAAGGCGGGGTACCTCACGAGGGCCCATGACGCAGGCCATGACGACCAAGGGCGCCAGGCGGGCGCCAGCCCGCGCAGTGTCCTCCTTTCGTCTTTGGTGCAAAGGGAGCAAGTGCAGGCGAGAGCATCAAGCAAAGGCACCCGTTTCGGTGCAACGAGACCAAGACCAGTCCAACGGCTGGGAGGAAGTCATTGTGGAGCCCAAGCCGGCGTCACCACCAGAGCCTTTGGCAGGCAAGGACCAACTTTAGTCAGGATAAGTGTACCAGATGTTCCCCTTCAAAATGGCCAATTGTTGGCGCCCTTCCCGCTCAATATTTGGGAAGAGGCCCAGGGCCTTTGCCTATAAATAGGACTAGCCACCCCCAGGGTAGAGACATCAAGAGATCTGACCAAGTAGCATCACACAAAGAGAGAAAAGGGCGACTGAACTCCTCCTAGCAGTTCATCATCCCAGCCAAGAACAGACCCTCGCGAGGCTGTTCTTCCTTGTATTGTTCATCATCATCAGCCAAGAGGCAATCCACCACACCACACACTGGAGTAGGGTATTACACCACATCGATGGCCCGAACCAGTATAAACCTTGTGTCTCTCGTGATGTTCTTCCCATAGCTTAGATCTTTGCGAGGCGGAGGGGCGCAGGTAGGTAGAAGGCGTAATCTCTGCGCGCACCCCACAGTTCGAACCTCAAGGGTCTGCCAGAACCCGAAATCCGACAAGGACCACCAACATCCCCTAACTTACTCTTCTCCTTCCTATTTTCTGGTATTGCCTTATGAAGTCAAAACCACAAGAAGATGAATAAAATTAGCTCTGCATAACTGGTTGATGCATGATACAGACGAACACTACTTTGATGTAAGGCAAGCGCGGGATAGGAGGATGGAATATATACAAAAAAGACAGCGCTTGATATTCACACGTACGATAGCATGTCTTATGGGTAAGTAATCGTTGCAGGTACAAGTTGTAAGCTACGAAGATGCAATTCAACATAATCAGAAGCAATACAAACTAGACATCATACGGAAAACGCAACCACATATAACAGTTCCAAGTAAGAGCAAGCACCTGTGATGCTGGAGTAGGGGAGATGTGCTCATCATGTACATGTATGTTCTAGAAACAGGAACACGTGTCATATTCACAGGCATTATGTGTAAAGTAAGCAGATGCAATTCAAGTTAGAAGCAATACAAGCAAGACATCATACGCAACATGCAACCACATATAATAGTGTCAAGTTAGAGCAAGCACCTGTGATGGTGGAGTAGGGGAGTCATCATCTACACAGCTACGTTGACTATCCAGCCTTGTGTTGTCTTGCGAATCTTGTTGGGAGGATGGCGGAGTAGAATCTGTAGAGACCCCCTGTTTGAGTTGCTCCGAAGGACCACCATCATCCACTGCCGGACTAATTTCCTTCAGTTGTAATGATTTTGCATTGTGAAGTCAAACCGATAAGAAAAAGGGATTAGAAACACTTCAAGACATAATATGGAAGGTGCAATCAATATCACTCTGCCAAGTTAAAACTGTCTCGTCATAGGTGGCGTTCATCAAACTAGAAGCAATACATGCTAGAAATCATATTCAAGACGCAAACCAATATCACACTGCCAACTTAAAGGTGTCCCATCATAAGTGACTGATGCAGGATACACAAGAAGAGTAGTTTCATGTAAGAACATGGTGTGATAGATAGATATAGTATGTACCAAAAACAAGAAAGCGTGTCATATTCACATGTATCATGTGTAAGCTAAGCAGATGCAGTTTACACTAATTAGGAGCAATACGAGCTAGACACCATATGCAACATGCAACCAGATATCACACTGCCAAGTTAGAGCAAGCACCTTGGATGGTGGAGTAGGGGAGCGGAGACTTGGACCTTGTAATGCACTATCAGTACAAGGAGAATCGGTACAGATGCTCCATTTACGTTGCTGCAGGGGACCACCATCATCGCCTTCCTTACTCTTTTCCTTCCTCTTTCTTGATTTTGCCTTGTCAAGTCAAACCCACAAGAAAAAGGAATAAAATTTGCTCTTCAGAACTCATTGATGCATGATACTGATGAACACTACTTTCATGTAAGGCAGCCGTGTGATAGGAGGATGGAATATGTATGAAAAAAAAGGACGGCGTGACATATTGACATGTATGATGTATAAAGTGTAAACTAAGCACAAGGTGCTTGAACTTGTTAGAATCAATGCAAGCTAGAAACCATATGAAAGATGAAACCAATATCACTCTGCCAAATTAAAAGGGTTCCCTAACAAATGTATTTGACCAAATTAGAAGCAATACATGGCAACAGGCTAGAAATAATATGCAATATGCAACGAATAAAGGTGACTCATCGTAAGTGATTGATGCAGGATACAGAAGAGAGGTAGTTTCATGTAAGAACAAGGTTAACACATAGATGTAGTGTGTACCAAAAATAGGAAGGCATGTCATATTCACAGGTATAGTGTGTAAACTAAGCAGATGCAATTTACCCTAATTAGAAACATTACAAGCTAGACACCGTATGCAACATGCAACCACATATCACACTGCGAAGTTAGAGCAAGCACCTGTGATGGTGGTGTAGGGGAAGTGCGGTCTTCAGGTACAGAGCTACGTTCAATATCTTCATTTAGGCTTGCTGTTTCTTAAGAATCATGTGATGAGGATGAAATTGCATTCTTTATAAGAGTATTGCGTCTCATATTAACCAACGCGCGTGACTGTCTCATCATAAGCGATAGACGCAGGATACACAAGAACAGTAGTTTGATGTAAGAACATGTTGTGATAGGCAGATGTAGTATGTACCAAAAACAGGAAGGCGTGTCATATTCACATGTATAATGTGTAAGCTAAGGAGATGCAATTTAACGAATTAGGAGCATGGATGAGGGATACACAAGAAAAGTAGTTTGATGTAAGAACATGGTTAATAGAAAGACGTAGTATGTACCGAAAACATGAAGGCATGTCATATTCACAGGTATAATGTGTTAACTAAGAAGATGCAATTTACCCTAATTAGAAGCATTACAAGGTACGACACCATGTGCAACATGCAACCACATATCACACTGCCAAGTAAGAGCAAGCACCTGCGATGGTGGTGTGGGGGAATTGCGGTGATCAACTAGAGAGCTACGTTGACTATCTTCATTTAGCCTTGCTATTTCTTGAGAATCATGTGGGGAGGATGACACTGCACTCTTTAAACGAATATGGGGTCTCACAGTAACCCACCCGGGTGACTGTCTCATCATAAGTGATTGACGAGGGATACAAAAGAGCATTAGTTTGATGTACGAACATGGTTAATAGACATATGTAGTATGTATCGAAAACAGGAAGGCATGTCATTATCAAAGGTATAATGTGTAAAGTAAGCAGATGCAATTTAACCAAACTGGAAGCAATACAAGCTAGACACCATATGCAACATGCAACCACATTTGACAGCGCGAAGTTAAAGCAAGCACCTCAGATGGTTGTGTGTGGCAATTGAGATCATCAACTGCAGAGCTACATTTACTGTCTCCAACTGCTGACACTGCACCCGGTAGAGCGCTGGAACGCTTAGTGCTTATCTTCGAATTACACCAGAGCGACTTCTGTCTTTTTCTTTTCTGCATTCATCAACACTGCGTCAGAGTCTGAAATACCCATGCATAAAAAAACAATAGTGTGAGTATGGGTGAAATGTGTGCACAATTAGTACAGTGTAAAGGTAGCAGATAGCAGGTCGGTGAGAAATAAATGACGGGAGACATATGATAGCTCTACAACATGCATGGCACACTAAATTACTATAGGATTCTATGAAAATAATAGTCGACTGAAAGCAAATAGGCCAGTCCATTTTTTCTGCACCGTCCGATGTACAAAGAACGGGCAGATTGCCTTCATCTACCTCCAGCCAGTCAGTGTTGACGATCTTCCTCGAAACACCAGCGACCATCGGCCTAGTATTCCTCCCCTGCCTGCGCCCTCCCCTTGACCTCACCGCACCGCCGTGCTTGGCACCGCCCCCCGACCATCCATTCAAGCCCCGCCGACCTCCAGATCGGGAGCAAGCAGCTCCTGCGCCCCACACCCCGCTTCCCCGGGGAGCAGGCGGACTAGGTGCTCCGCGCACCTAAGCGGGTGCTGCTTCTTTTAATTGCGGTTTGACTGACCTTGAATTGAAATCCAGGTGGGCTACTGACCTCTAGCAAAGGTGAAATAGTAAAAGGGAGGAAACCTTATGCGTTTAGTATCACGAAGAAGATGCAGTAAGAAGCACTCAACTAGTTTCTTTCGTGGGATGAATACGGTGTGAGCGGAGACGTAAGATTTGCATGAATATGGGAAGAGGAGTACCTCTTCTGCTGGCAGTGCTGTGTCCTCCTTCTTTTTTTCCGATGATCTTTTTGTTGTTCGCCGGAAACCAGAAGTTGTGGAGGACGGTGAAGCCTTGGACGAACCCATGGCCAAGTTGTTGAGTGTGGTGCAGTGGCCGTCTGTCGGCGGCGGGGAAGCAGATCCGAGGCGGCGAGTGACGGCGTAGCGGGAACAGCTCCGGTGTGGTGGACGGTTGCGACAGTGGAGCCGCAACAGTGAGGCGCAGGACGGCGTGGTTGGAGTGGTTCTGGTACGGCGCACGCCGGCGTCGGCATCGTGGAGGCAGCTCTGCCTCGGCTTCAGCTGCTAAGTCCTTGAGGGCGTTGCGTTTGCGGTTGCGTTGGACGACGACGTCGGGGTACCGGCTCCGGCGTGATGGAGGAGGGCGGCGGTGGATTGGCCGCTATGGGGTGGAGGACGGAGGAGGCTGGGGTTTTGCGACTGGTGGAGAGGGTGTTTTCGCGCCCATGGAGTACGAATGGGGAAACGGAGGGAGGCGGGGAACTAAGGGGGAACAATGTTTCGGTTCGAGACGCGCTTGTTTGAAATTTGGGGAAAGTTACAAACTTTCCCCCCATCTAAAATTTCGGACATATTGCGGGTTGGGGGTAGGACAGACATGTCTGGTGTCCCAAATGTGGGCGGGATAGATTTCGGCCGAGTGCATGGGTAGGCGCCCATGGCGTATGAATGCTTCTCTGGCGTCTTGGTGAAGTTACAAACCTACCCTGGTTTAGACCTTTGGACATCGGGCCGATAGGCTACATGGGCCAGAGTCAGGACAGTAATTTCCTACCACCAAAACATTAGTCTTGCGCGGTTTCGGGTGAACAGAGGCCTATTTGGCGCTTCGTTTAATATTTGGGAGCAGAAGCATTAACGTTTTCGGTTCTCTTGAATTGAACTTTCAGGATTTGTCAAAATTCACAAATCTTTACTCGTGAAAATCCTAAAGCTTCGATTATTTTGGAATGGAGGGGGTACATTTGAATATACATTATACACGAGTATATAATAAAAAATATGCAACTTACCTCAGTTCATGCATGGTTCCAGATATAATCTCCTTGGTTGCAAAAAAAGTTAGATATGCGTATGAATATATATATAGCATGTTCAAACTCACAACAAAGATTGATGCCCCCTTTTATATCTGATTTACAAATGCCATTATCTCGGGTTCAAATAGATGAATGCACTTCCTATGAATTCGAATCTTCGAAACCCCCTTTATGTTGAATTCGACATGTATTCTATTTCATAGCTAGCAATTTGGAATGTATCCATGCAAGTGACAAATGTATAAAGTTCTTCACACTAACAACATGGAGTGCACTAATTATTGTTTATGTATGAATTGCGAAAGCATCCATTGCCTGTATTTCAAACCGCTCTCACTCTATGGATCGATAATATGAAATAAACACATGCACATGCTAGAATTGAATTGCAGTTGAAGAAAGAGCCTACTCCTGGTACTGTATATTAGTGATAGGGGTGTGTACAAAGTACACGTGAATACCAGGCATTGTGTGTGTATACTATCGATGAACTAGCCCCCAAGCTTGTATAACATACTAAGGGCCTAGGGTTACAAATCATATATAGTCGGCTTATCACCAGTGGGGATAGAGTCCTCCGCGACTCTGGTAGCTTCGCGTTGTACGTCGAGTCCTCCACATGGGTCTTCGTATAACACGTCTCGGTCCAACCTATATGTGGCGCAGGATGGAACCGACCCATGAGTCTTCATGTTGACCCACCACAACTAGAAATGATGTGCCCACCACACCACACACGCAATCGGCCACTAAGAAAATAAGCATATACAATAGTACAACGGTATCTAGCTCACGATACGTCTCCATATTTTGTTGATGACACTGACGGACTTTGCATTTGATGCGTGCTCCGTATTTTGTTGGCGGCACTTACGGTCATTGTATTTGAAGCGAAAGCACGATATGGTCACTGGACTTCAGAATAAGCTCATCACGGTCACCACATACATTTTGTCGTGCTAACCAACATGTGGTTGGATGGTTAGAGGACAGTGGTTTCTCGAGCCCACCAAGGTTAAAGTCCTGGTGCTCGCATTTATCTTGAGTTAATTTCAGTATTTTCCGGCGACGTAGGTTCAGTGGGAGGAGACGTTCCACTCGACTACGAGGCACCTATGGTGACTTCATAAAATCTCAAGGTCATATATGCTGGCCCACTCTCTCGAAGGTGCTCATAGGGGTAGGGTTCGCATGTGTGCGCTTATAGAGGTGAGTGCTTGCGCGTATATATGAGCCCTTGCGTCTGTACCGTGTTAAACAAATACATATCATGATTATACGGTCACTGGCTCACCCGCACAACTCCGTATTTTGTTGATGACACAATCAGTTGACCAGTCAAACGTTCCACGCGGCGCAACTAGTGTTGCACCATCGGGGTGCGTAACCGTGGGGCCCACCTGTGAGCCCTTATATGAAAGAAAGAAATGGTAGTTTGAGTCTGTACTGTGTTAATAAAATAGGAGTACATTTTAGGGTGATCGTACGGTCACTGGCTCACCATACAGGTCCTAATTTGTTGATAACACGATCAATTGACCAGTCAAACGGTCCACATTCAGCAGCGCATATTACCATAGGGCCCACCCGTCAGCGCGTATATGAAGGACAGCAATGGTAATAAATTAGTGGTCGGTGGGTATTCGAAGTTGTGAGACCTCTGGTTGGCAGTCACCGGCGGTTGGGGGGCGTTCATTGGGCGGTGGGGTGGGGCTCCCCGGAGAAAAAGCTCGGCGGGGGGGGGGGGGGGGGTTAGAGGGATGGCGGGTGTGGCGGCGGACCGGCGGTGGGGAGTGGTTTCGGGGAGGGCGGGCCGGCCGCAGGCGGCGGGGGCTGGCAGTTTGGCCGGTGGTGGCTGGCGGCTCAAGGGGGGTGGAGTTTGATGATAAACTGGAGGCCCTTGATTTCGTATCCAACGGTTGGAAAATCTAATGACCAGAGATGAAAAAGTCAGTCGACTGACGTGTAGCCTCACCCCGCACGTATACATGCACGCACGCAAGACACGCACGCATGTAGGCGTGCAATACTAACATGTACACACGCACGCATGCTGGCATGCAACACTGACACGTACACATGCACTCACGAACACACGCACGTGCGCACCCATGCATGCAACACTGAAACGTACCCTTGCACTCACGCAACACTCGCACGCCTGCATGCACACAACACACGACGCAAGACACACGTTCAACCTATACGTGCATGCACCCTTTGTTAAGGACATGGATTGTTACGCGTATTAATCAATCTTATCTGTGATAAGAAGAACATTGATGTTTGCAGTGGTCTTTATGAATCACAACGTATCGAACGGGCTAGCTACATAGTAGGCTTAGAGCAGGTACAATAGTACACAGTCAGGAGGCTATTAGCAGTTCCACATCATCAAATTCATAGCTGGAAGAGAGAGAATGAAGAGAAAAGGAGGGAGCGGGCGCTTGAGCTATCGCCAGCTCGAGCGCAAGAAACAAGAAATTGAACCTGCATGCAGCCCGCATGCAGCCGTGTGAGCCTGCGCGCCTCTCCTTTCCACCAATGAGCATGTGCCTTCTTTTCTTCTTTCACATGCAAGCATTAAATACCAGTAGCTAGTTTACAGCCCATCTATTATATTAGCTAGCTATCATAAAGGCTCCAAGTGACATGGCATTGGTATACAGCCAGCAGCTGGCTTTCTTATTAACCATGCCCTTATCTACATGAAAAAGATGACGTCACACTCAATGAACAATCATCAGTTTATGAAATTCCCACTTTTGACTGCCCTGGCCCACCAAAGGTTCCTCTGCTGTGTGTTGCCTGCGTTGGGTCACTGACATGCAGGCCATGCACCCAAAGAGCCCACACGTTAGTGGAAGAACGGCGCGGTGTCCTAGGTCAGAGTCGAGGGCGCCACTCGCGGCACGCCCGGCTGAACACGCCTCCGTACCACATTCAAATGCCTCCATGAAACCCGCCCGTGTGGAAGCCGAACCCACTCTGGACACACGTCCGTTCATGACCGGGCCGGCGTTAAGCGCAACGCCGACCGAGCTCCTCCCGTCCGTTGTCTATTTAATCTCCTATTTAAACGAGGACAAACGCCGGCCAAGAATCGCACACCTCCGCTGCTCCCCTATCTCCTCCACCGTTTTGTCCACTCTTAGAATGGCTTACGAATATTAGTTATTCCGCATCCAAGCCGGCTGGGTAGCCCGCCGGATACGAGCTATGCAGCTCACTGATCCACCTCCCTCCCCTCGCCCTACGGAGCCAGTTGCTGCTCCAAGCCAGTGTGCGGTTCAGCAACTCGCCGCTCCAGGCCAGCTCGACGAGGAGCGGCGCACGAGGGTCGTTGCTGCCGTCCATGTCGCCGCATCGTACCGCGTCTCCCGTTTCTGTGGCCGAGACTCCCATGCCAGCGGTCGCGCCATGCAAGCAGCGACAGAAGCCGGGTGTGCGGAGAGCGGCGAGTCGGTGGCCAGCACCTCCGCGTCCGCCGCCATCATCGAGGAGAAGTAGAACACGGGAGGCCGTCGCCGCTTGGGTCCCATGAAGGCCACCGCGGACGCGACGCCGGCGTACACAGCAGGTGTCTTGCCAGATCCTTTTGTTGTGAGGACCTTTGTCGACCCCGCATGGGCTCCACAGCAGAGGGCAATGTTAGGATGAACTCGAGCCGGTGCCGGCCATGGCGAAGTAGTCGCCAATATTTTGGCTACACCAGGCAAGATCCAAATAGCCCCTCCCAACAGATTCAAATCCCTCATTCGCCGTGGAATTTTGCCACGTGTTGTTTTCATGGACTAGCAAGATGCCCGTGCATTGCACGGAACATCAAGATGCATTTTTTACAGACTCCCGCATGCATGCAAGGGATAATTTATGTCCTCCTTTGCTAGTACCACGAGGCAAACACCATTAATATTGCATCGATTAGTGTTAGTGGCCTTGTATATCTGCAAATTGTAATTTTGATAGTGGCCCCTTGTATATAAAAATGGAGGGAGAAAGATGAGTGATAAGGTGAGGAGGAGTGGGGCATGGTGGTGACTGGTGATCGTACTGGGCGGAGGCATGGGGATGGACGGCACATTATGTCTAGGTTTGTATCTCTCTCACACACACCCACGTAGGTGGGGGACGTGCACGAAGAGAAGAGGTGCACACACGGCGCACATACTCCCGTCTCTTTCCCAACCACACCCGTGCGGGTACACAGTGGAGCTCATTTCTGTACGAAAAAGACAGCCCACGTGGTAATTTGGCACGTGTACTGGTTGTCCACTTGGTGGAGGGAGGATCGTCTACCACGGGTGAACAAACAAATTGCAACTTGACGCGTTATGTTAAATTAAAAAAAGAGGCAAACCATGTGGGGCCTACCTTAGAGGCAAGGCTCTATACACTGGAGTACTTTTGATGTGTCCCGTCAACTCGCAGAACGAGGAGAAGCTTGCTTAGTACACCGTCTCCCCCGCCCACGGGCGCGGTGGCTTGCAGGATGAGGTGAAGCTTGCTCCCTCGCCCACGCGCGCGGTGGTTCGCAGCACGAGGAGAAAATTTGACTACTCCCTCCGTTTACTCCTCATCCCTACTACGTACTTTGGTTTGTACTCCCTCCATTTACTTATACAAGGCCACTATAAAAAAATACATTTTGCATCTATACAAGGCCACAAATAGTAATCGAGACAAATGTTACTACTCCCTCCTTTCCAGTTTATGGCTCAATTTCAAAATCTCTCCAACCAAGGTAGACGGTGAGTGGTCGAATTAATTTCGTAGTTTGCACAAGTATTTAGTACGCTCGTTTTTCTCAAGAAGTTGTGTTTACCAAAGCATTAATTAGAACGAATGCATGAATGACCACTAAATTTCCATGAACTTGTACATGCACTGGTTAGTTTCCTCTTGACACTGCTTGCGTCGGGTGATCTAACACACCTCGAAATCCAACATGTAATGGTACTACTACTTGTATAGTAGATTGAGACTTATCAAACGGAAAAACGAATGTATTTTAGATGAGCCCTATAAACCCTAGTGGGTACGTACTCCATAAAAACAGATTTTTCCAAAACTAAGTCGCTCCCTTTCATGAATTCTGTAGTATACTCCTCCGTCGACGCTCCC